>JARHVA010002713.1:377500-977500 GCA_037957365.1 Torreya grandis | reverse complement strand
CAACCCATAAGGCTATTTTTAGCTTGGTGTGCCATGTCCTCTAATTCTCCTCCATGCTCCTCTTGATAATCCTCAACAAATTTTTATTTGTGGACTCAGCCAACCCATTGCCTTGAGGATAATAATTTAAGGAAGTGCTAAGGTAGATGCTCATCTTGAGAACCCATTCACTTGTTTTCAAACCAAGGAAAGCCAAAGCATTATCAGATATGATAGTGGATGGAACACCAAACCTAGTCACAATGCAATCATAGAAATATAAGACTGCACTTTCATTGGTTTCCTTTAATGCAATAGATTCCACCCACCTGGTGAAGTAATCAGTTGTAGTAAGTACCCACTTATGCCCTACACTTGATGGGGGGTTGATCATACCAATGAAATCCAAACCCCACTACATGAATAGTTGCTCTACTTGAAATGAGTTGAGAGGGAGAGCTACTAACCTTTTTTTACCTATGAAAAGAGCACATTCCTGACACCTCCTCACCCATGCATAAGCATCCTTGAAGAGTTTGGGCTAGTAGTAACCAGCCCTCATGATCTTTGTTATAGTAGTTCTTAGAGCAAAATGACCTCCTACAAGCCCATCATGGAAATGCTCCAAAATCTTGGCTACTTGATCATCATCTACACACATCAAGAGCACTCCATTGAGGTCTCTTTTGAATAAAACCCTATCAACTAAAGCATAAGGTATGGACTAAAGTCTAAAATACCTTCTTTTTTGCTTAGTCCATACCTTGAGGGCACTCACCTGTTAGCAAAATGTGCATCATATCATGGAGCCAACTAGTGTGAGGTGGAGGTGAATCTACTTTTAGGTTATCTCATGTTACCAAGATGACCTATTTGTCTTCATGAAGGTCGTCAACCATATACTCACATAAGCCTTTACCTCTTCCTAGCTTAGTGACCTTGATCTCCATGTCATACTCCATAACTTTAGTAATCCAACCAGCTCTTTTTTTGCTCAAATCCTTGTTAAGAAGGAAGTCTCTTACCCCAGGATGAGACACCTTAAGGTGGATTTTTCTATTGGATAGCATTGGCCTAAACTTCTTGAGGTTCCTTACTACTGCAAGGACTTGCTTTTCTACAAAGGTATACCTCACCTCATACTCTTCAAGCCCCTCACTAAAAAATGCTAATGGCTGCTCAAGTCCTTCACCATTTCTTTGCATCAACATAGCTGATAAATTATCAATGTTGGAAAAAGCATACAATATGAAATCTCTTGAGAAATTAGGATTCATGAGTGTGGGTTCTTGAGTGATGGCTTGCTTGATAGCCTTAAATGCTGACTTGCCTTCATTTGACTAAGTGAACACTTAGTTATTTTTTAGCATAGTAGTGATGGCTCTAACCAAACTTGCAAAATTAGAGATAAATATTCTCATGAAGTTTATCTTTCCAAAGAAACTTTGGAGTCCCTTCTTATGATTGGGCAGGGATAAGGACAAGATGGCACTTATTCTCTCAAGATCAATGGACAACCCCTCCTTTGAGACAATGTGGCCCAGTAGCTTGCCTTCATGCATGACAAACACACACTTCTTAGGATTCAAATAAATCCCATACTCTTTGTACCTCTCAAAAATAAACCTCAGTTGGTCCATATGCTTGTTGGTATTCTTGGAGAAAATCGTGATGTCATCTAAGTAAACCAACACCATTTGGTTTAGCAACCCCTAAAAAGCCACGTCCATGGCTCTTTAAAAAGTTACACCAGCATTTAATAGACCAAAGGGTATATTTTGGTACACATATGTGCCCCATTTGGTGGTGAAGGCAGTCTTGTACCGATCTTCATCTTTCACCCAAACTTGATTGTAGCTAGAAAATCCATCCAATAGAGAGAAACGTTCTTACCCTGTAACTACTTGGAGAATTTTCTCCATGGATGGTAGAGGGTAGTGGTCCTTCAAGGAGACTTTGTTCAAATCTATGAATTCTACACAAAGCCTAATCTCCCCACTCTTTTTTATTAGAGGCACCAAGTTGGCTACCCATGATGAATGTTTGATGGGAAAGATGATCCTAGACTCGATCAATTTGGTTAGCTCCTTCCTCATCAGATCTTTGATCTTGGGGTTAATGGGCCTTTAATTTTGCCTCACATGCTTGGTATTAGCCTTCAACTCTATGGTATGCTCAGCTAACTTAGGATCAAAACCTTTTAAGTCATTGTACTCCCAAACAAAAAAGTTTGCATACTCTTGGCAAAGGGATAAGAAATCATGCCTCTCAACTTTGCTACTTACCTTCCCAAGCTTGAGAAGCTTATGCTTAAAGATGAGGACTCTCTCATAGTTTTATTCATCTGTTGATACTACCTCATTTTCTTTCCTCATATGGTCTCCTTCATGAAAAAGGACCTCAAGTGTAACCATCCCCTTAGGAAGTTTGTTCAACTTTAGATGAACAATCTGATCCTCATATTGATGCTACAATTTAGCTTGGTTGGAGGAGGAAAAATTAGCTTCCTACTGTAAGAAGCAAGCAATTTTATTTTCACTCTCAAAAACTTGGTTTCTTTTAGCTCACTTGGAATGTCAAATTGAGCTCTCATGGCTACCAGCTTGTCAGCATGCAGGTTTTAATTTCTTGGGATAGCTTGAATGTCAAAGGCCTCAAAATCTTCAATTAGGTCCCACACTCAATTTTTGTAGGACCTCATCAAGGAATTATTTGTAACATTTAGGCCTCTAACTTAGTTTACTATGAGCTTGTTGTCACCATAAACTTCCAGCAGTTTGATTCCTCTTTTATTGGCCCATTGAAGGCCACAGATCAAGCCTTCATATTCTACTGCATTTGAAGAATAGCTGAAATGGAACCTGTAGAAAGAGAAGAGCTTATTACCTAAGGGTGAAATCAACATTTCCCTAGCACCTACACCATTTTTTCTCCTTGAGTCATCAAAGAACAACTTCCACAAACCATTAGGGTCTTCTTTAGGTCCAATGAGGGAAGGCATGGGATGATTCTCTTCATGTAGCAAATAGACACCCATGTCTCTTTCCTTAACACCTTCCAAAGGGTTGAAAAATTAGTTATCTCCCCATATCTCATCTAAAAACAAGTATGGAACTTCTCCAGGATGATTGTTTAGCCCCTAACCAATTGTAAACTCATCCTCATCAAGGATGGTATAATTAAGGTTTATGTTATATGGTTGATGGGGTTCAATGTGGAATTGTGCCATGGGTTCAACCTTGATTGAGACCTTAGTCCCATACCTTGTTCTAAATGCCATGTAAGACCAATCTAATACAAAGTAACCCCTAATATTGGCTATGAACTCTCTGGAAAGACATAATGCAAAGTGAGGAGTGACATCTAGGATCAACACGTCTTGCATCACTGGCATTTTTAGGACAAGCATGTAAGGTTAGGCTCAAATTATTGATGATACCTAATGGCTTTGTGGAAGAGCCATCAAGCTAAAAGACTCCTTTGGTGTGAGGATCATACTTGAGGTTTAGCTGGTCAGTAATATATTGTGGCATGACTAAGGTGTTGGCCCCACTATCCACCAAGCAGTTGTGCACCAAGGAGTCACCGATGATTAATGAGATGTAGAAGGGGGGTTTGGTCACACCACTTGACTTTTCTCCCAAAGGACTCTTGGTTGCATTGGTGAAGACTTCATATTCCTTTCTTGGTGCTTACTTGTAGCTATAGAAACACTCATCTTGGTCAAACCTTCTTGAAAAATGTTTACTTGGTTGGGTATGAAAAGCATGTCCCACATTGGTACACTCACGCTGGATTTCTTCATTTGCTACATAATGTTGATTGGTGTACCCCCAACCTTGGCCTAGGTTTTGGGAGTAACTATTGCTGGCTTTATCAATGAAAGAATGATGACAAGAGGTTCTTTGAGAGCTTCTTGATTGTCACCCATATTCCTTTTCTTGAACCTTGTGTTCGTTAAGATTGGGGTGTGGGCCAAACTGGGAGTAGCCTACAAATTGGATGCATAGGACTCCTCTTGCTCACTGATGACCATTGAGGCTTCTATCTAGTTTGACCCTTTATTTGATCCTTGTCCTTGTGGAGGTTGATCTTGCTTTGTCAGTGTGGGCACCTCTGTGCTTTAAGCCATAAGAGCCTAGTTATATCCATATGCAATAGCCTGCTACCATTGATCATTGAATACTTGGTTTGAGTCATTCGTTGGGATAATGGATTGTCTAAAAGAATGATTCTAAGGCATTATTTCTTTAGCCTCTAAAGCCATGTTGTTCTGAATTTGGACCAAGGAGTTGGAAGGGCCTGCAATATTCATATTATAATTATGCTACCTAACATAGTTAGACTGGCCCTATCCTTGGAAACCTCTTTTGTAAGGTGGCCTATTAGCTTGATAAGGCTACTGCTAAGGCTGATACTAAGCTTGATAAGGATTGATATAAGCTTGATGCCTCTTGACATTGACCACATCATTCCCTAAGGATTGGAGCATGCTTTTCAATTCCAAGTAATTCTTCTACTCTTGGGAGTCATTGGATCCACTAGTAGAGGCCTTATCTTGCTTAGGTGAAGGCACACAAGTAATTGTTGGAATTATAAGTATAAGATCAAGTGGAGGAATGACTGCATGAGGTGTTCTAATCTCTAGAAAAAGAGGCATTAGGGGTTTGGGAGTAAGCTTGCCAGCCTGAACTAGGCAATTTTTAGATTTGATGGTCACTTCGTATGCATCTGGTAGTATGTCTCCTCCCATAGATTAAATCATTAGAGCTATGTTGTTGTTGAAAGCCTTCAAGTAATACAATAAAACAAATTTTGGAGATGGTCTAATAGCTGCTAGAATTCTATCCCATGCCTTCTAAAATCTTGTATTGAAGTCTTGCATGACTTCAAGAGGAGCTCTCTTGATTGTGGTTAGCTTCTCTACAAGTGACAAATGATCACTCTTATCTGTAAACCTTTTACACAAGGTTTTTCCCATCTCATCTTATGAATGGATAGAATTAGGAGCTAGGCCCCTATACCAATCCAATACCTTTCCATTGAAAGATATAGGCAATATCCTAATAGCCACATTTTCCATTATGATATTGTGAATGTTGCAGAAGTTGGATATGTGTGTTATGTGCTCATTAGGAGTTACAACTTGGTCTCTTATGTAATAAGGGACACTTTTGAGGGATGCTACTAGCATAGGATCATATTGTGTTAAGTTAAAATTTCTTTGGTTATTTAAGCCCATAAAAGCTCTTTGAGGAATCATAGTAGCAAGAGGATCTGATAAAGATCTTCTTGCGTAGGTATACCTTATGACTAGTTTAGGAGTGTAGCTTCTTACGTAAGGGTGAGTATGGGAAAACTTTAACCTTTTTGTTGAGTTTAAAGGTAATTAAAAAAAATCAAAAATAATACCTACAAAATATTAATCTTGTAGTCACCTTTGGCATGAAAGACAGCTACTGCTCTACCACTAGATAGTTAGGCATTCTTTGGTGTTGCCAGATGCTGAAGGATGAATGCTACCACTATTGTGAAATGATCAAAAAAGCATCAAATTTGACCAATCTTTCATGAAAATGAAAATAAAATGGTATTTGTCCCACCGGGCATGCCAAAACTATTATAGCTTATAATTTCACCCTTATGAGAGAGTTTTTCAGGCTCCCTCACTTCCATCTATAAGCATGGGGACAACCTCAAGATGTGGGTAGCCTATGGTGAGGTTAAACCTCTAGGATTTTTTTATGAGGCTAGTTCCTCAAGTGCTTCACTTTAGCTTTTGATCTCACACTAAAATCTACTATCATCATAAGGAAAAGGGATATGAGGATTACTTAAAAATAAATCTAAGCTAAGGGAGGTGATGCACCAAAAGTAAGTGATCTACCTGGCCTAGGGAATGACACTAATTCAACATAAGATAAGTTTGCTTACACAACCTCCTAACCAGCTAACTTGCATAAATATTTCATAAACTAGGATCACCAAACCATATATGAAGCAAAGAGGGATTTCTAAATCCACATTAAGCATCTATTAATGGAAGAAAAGCTCAAGTTTAGACATATAACTTTTTGTTCCCAAAATATGTCACTCATTTTTGGGACAACACAAGAACTATTTTTGGTCCTACAAGCCAAAAAATTCTCTCTTCCCTTCTCAAAAATTGTTATGAGCTTTCAAATTCTCTATTTTTCAAACTTTTTAGCTAAGGGACTCTACAGGCCCAGTTCTATTGACTTAGTTCTACAGACTTCACAGGTTGATTTCTATAGACTCTGCAAACTCAGTTCTATAGACTTCATAGGATTGAAAACTACAGATTCATTTCTATAAACTTCATAGGTTGAAATCTATAGACTCTACAGGAAGGAAACTATGGACTCTGGAGATAGGTTTCTATGGACTCATTTCTATGGACTTAGTTCTACAGACTCTACAGGTTGGTTTCTCTTTTCTATGGACTCAGTTCTACGAACTCATTTCTACGGACTCTACAGGTAGGTTTCTACGGACTCTATAGGAAAGAAACAAGCTCTCAACACTTAGCCATTTTTCAAAGGCATTTTCAATCAGGAAGTTCAAAAGATTATTCTAAAAGCCTAAAGAGTGCCCTTGCGGAGGGCACTTAGCTACCAAAAGGACCTTCACAACTTTTTCGAAAGGCAATCGTGAAGGATAAGTTCCCTTGCAGAGGGCAGGCGATGAGTGAAATGGACCGTTTCAAAGGCCGAAAGGGTAAGAATTCCTTTGAAAGGATTTTTTGTGGCAAATTTGTTAAGGCAATTCCTTCGAACAAAAAATTTGAAGGAATTCATTCGGACTTTTGTCTGAAGGAATAAGCCCGACCGAAGAGAAAAGCCTGAAGAAGGAAGCCCAATCAAAAACAAGGGAATACATGGCTAAGGAAAGGAACATTTCCTTCAAACAAAATGTCTAAAGGAATTCATTCAGACATTTTGTCTGAAGGAATTAGGAGCCTAAAGACCACCTGAAGACCACCCGAAGGCCATCCAAAGGACCCCAAGGAGAAGGTACCCTTGCAGGGGGCTCTTTCCGAAGAAAATGAACCATTTCTCAAGACCTCGAAGGGTAGGTACCCTCTGAGAAGGATCAAATGACAAAGCTAAAGGAATTGCCAAGGAAGATGACGGGCCCACAGACGTCAAAGTTGAACATCGTGAACTAGCCATTGGGATCCAGACGTTTGGTGACATCCCCAAAGCTGTCAAATTTAGGATAACCAACTAGCCATTATCTTTCAAAGGATGATGGGCCCAACGACGTCAAATTCATGGCAATGGAATAGCCATTGATCTTTGCAGGCTTAAGCACAGACCTGAATGCATTCAAAGGCCTTAAGGCCAAGGCCAAAAGGAAGAACCACAAAGAGAGAGAGCTAAAAGAGACAGCAAGGCCGAGGATATAGCCCTGAGAGCTCAAATGCCAGGAAAAGACAAAACAAGGCTAGGGAAAAGATAGCTCGAGGGCTCAAATTATAGTAGAAAGAGGGAAAGGCCAAAATATCTGTGTAAAAGTTATTCCAATAGGTGGAACAATATGCAAAATAGATATTTTAGCTTGCAAACATTAAAGGTGTGGCCTGTTTGTCTCCCTTAGAGTAAAGGCAAAGTAGACAACTGCATAGATAGTAGGAGATAGACCAAATGACCCAGGCCCAGGAGAAGACATGTGAAATGAAGTGACATGCCATAGTTAAGGCAGTCGCCCTATTCCAACATGGTCCTTTGACAAAATTGAAGACGCATTTAAAGCATTAAATGCAACATGGGTCACTCCAAGAAATAAAGTGTCAAGATTTTTTGGGCTGCTATATATTGTAAATCCCTTCTTTTTGTAAAGGAGGAGATCTTTTTGATTAGAAGAAGAAAAACTCTACCAAAATTGAGGGGCTATCACTGAGACTTTGAGCTCAAGTTGTTAATCATATTTCTTTGTTTTGAATGAGAAATCATGTTACTTTCAGACTTTGTGTTGTTATAGCTTGTGTCATTTAGGGGATGGTTCTTATGTCTATTTTTTGAATGTGTTCTTGTCCACTAGATGAAATAAGCAGAACTAGTGGAAATAATCAGGTAGGTGTCATGAAGCCAACTGTAGAAAGACTTTGTGCTATCTACAATTGCCTTTAATGTGTTTGTCTATTTTATATTTCTATGTAAAGGACCTTGAGATGACTTTGTGCCCTCATTGTTCTTCGTATCTCACTCTTTGGGCAGTTGAGGTGGAGACTTTGTGCTACACCTCATTTTGCTAGTTATTGCATCTTGTTACCAGTTAGTTGTCACTACTTGAAAGAACTCCTATTGTTTCCTGCAAGACCACTTCTAAAAGAAGAGAAGTGCCTTTAGTGTTTTGACCTAGATTTCTCCTTTGTTTGTGAGCATCATCTCTAAAAAAAGAGAGATGGATGGTGTTACCCTACCCTGAGTGTTATTTTTTGCATATATATATATATATATATATAGTATATAGCCTTTCATACTTATAAGGAACCTCCCCTTGATGAGAGGAGAGATTTGTCCCCTTTTGATGTGGTAAAACTGCACACTAGGCCAACCAATTTCCTTATGCTATGGTTGAAGAGACCTATTTTTCTCATTAGTTAGCAGGTGACAAAATATTCACCCAATAGTTTTTGGCGACTCCGCTAGGGATTCAAATCCAAAATCTCTAGTTTCATAGACCAGGAGCTGGGATTGTGTTGATATCTCCTCAAAGAGATATTTTTCCTTCATCATACAAGTTGTAGTTTGACAATACTAACAATACTGTCAAATATAAATCTCTATTGCTTGGATTGAAGGCCAATAAAGACAAGGGCACCAAGCTCCTTCATGCTAAAAGAGATCCTGAGCTAGTGGTTTGTCAGGTGAGAAACTTGTACCAAACGAAAAATGAGAGATTGCACCACTACCGCAATCTGGTTTGGGATCAAATTAAAAGCTTTGAGGCTTTCGGTATCTCTATAGTTCCCAGGGAAATCAATGATAGAGCTGATGATTTAGCTATTTTAGCAATTCTTTTGGTTCCTCACCCTAATTTTAAGGGAGACAAGTACACTATAGAACTGGTATTTCGACCAAGTGTCCCTGACAATGCCAATCATTGGCAAGTATTTAATGGTGACCACCAAATCATTGCCTTCCTAGAACAAAAGGGCAACTTCGAACAGCTCCACTTTGAAGGTAGTGAACCAGCCCCTGAATCAAGTGCAGATGCAGGTGAAGAATTCTTGCAACTTAAGGGGAATAAAATTCCCAAAGGCATGATTTCCCTTGAGAAGTTGTTTGACAAGAACGACAGGTTCATCAAATAGCATCAAATGGATTCAAGCTCTTCTCAGGAGTTTGATCAAGTAAATCTAGGTACTAAGGAAAATCCCAAGCTGGTGAACATTAGAAAGTGTTGCACTCAAAAGGAAAAGTTTAAGTTCACTGCTCTGCTCAGCCAATACATAGATGTCCTAGCATACTCCTATGATGATCTGAAGTCGCTCAGGCCTGATGAAATTAACCATGAAATTCTTCTCAAGGATGATTTGATGCCTTACAAGCAAAAATCTAGGTAGTACAATCTAAAGATATCAGGTACTATTCTATCCGAATATAGAAAATGTTGAATGCTAGGATAATTTTCTCAATCCATCATTCCACATGGATTGCCAACATAGTACCTATGAGGAAGAAGAATGGCAAAATTTGCCTCTATGTAGACTTTAAGAATTTAAATCAGTCATCCTTAAAGGATAACTATCCTCTGCCCATCATGGATCAAGTGCTTCAGATAGTGACCGATTCCAAGATGTTATCAATGCTAGATGGCTTCTCAGGATACAATCAAGTTGAAGTTGGTGAAGTAGCCCAGCACAAGACTGCCTTCACCACGCCTTGGGACACCTTTGCATATCAAAGAATGCCATTTGGCTTGATAAATGTTGGTGCCACTTTCCAGAGAACAATGGACCTTGATTTCAAAGATGAAATGGGTAAGTTCATTGTGGTGTAATTTGATGATTTGACCATCTTTTCTAAGCATTGCCCTGAGCATGTACGTCATTTGCAACAAGTGATGGAATGCTACTGCCAGAATGGCATTTCTCTTAACCCCAAGAAGTCTATCTTTGGAGTGACAAAAGGGAAGCTTCTCAGACACATTGTATCCAAAGAAGGCATAAAGATTGACTTAGAAAGAGTCAAATCCATCCAAGAGCTTACTCTGCCCACAAGTAAGACTGCAGTTCACTCTTTCTTTGGAAAAGTGAATTTTTTACAAAGGTTCATCCCTGAGTTCACTGAGAAGACTCACCACATTGTGAACATGATGAAGGGAAATGCCACCTTTAGTTGAACTGAAGAAGGCAAATTAGCATTCTGGGACATCAAGACAGCCATTGCCCATGCCTCAATTCTGGTTTGTCCAGATTATACCAAGGATTTCATCATGTATAGTTATGCTTCTGAACACAGACTTTCAACAATTCTAGTTCAATAGAGCAAAGAAGGCATAGAATCCCATTTCTTTCATGAGTTGTCCTCTCAAAACTCATGAGATGAAGTACTCAAACATAGAGAAGCATGCTTATGTAGTGGTAAAGGCAGTGAAACATTTCCACTTTTACATCCTAAATTCTCACACTACTGCCCTAGTTCCTGATACCACAGTTAAATCCATATTAACTCAACGGGAGTTTGGAACCAAAAGGGGGAATTAGATTTCTAAAATATAGGAGTTTGATCTAGTTATCAAACTGATGAAGCTGGTGTGAGGTAAGGGCCTTTGTCAACTGATTGCTGACAATAGACCCGAATAAGTGGGGCATGAAGAAAAGGAAGTAGGAGACACGCCAACAATCCTCTTTGTCTCCATCACAAATGAATGGTATTCAAGTATTACTCATTTTCTTACTTATGGTGAGTGTCCTACCCACCTATCTCATAAAGAAAGGAGGACTATCAAATTGAAAGTTGCCAATTTTGTCCTCTGGGACAATGGCCTGTGCAAGAGGAGCCTTGATGGAGTGTTGTTTTGTTATGTGGATAAAGAGCAGCATAACCAACTTTTGAGGTCCTTCCACAATCTAGCCTATGGAGGACATTTTTCTGCTCCTGTGACTACCCACAAGATTCTTAGAGCCAGGTATTACTGGCATACTTTGTTTCAAGATGCATACAAATGGGTACGAAGGTGTGAACTGTGCCAACAGTTTGTTGGAAGACCCAAGTTAGTTGCCCTGCCTCTCAAGCCAATGGTGATAAAAGAGCCATTTTAGTAATGGGGAATCAATTTCATTGGTGTTGTAAACCCATCTTCAAGTGTTGGACATGATTATGTCCTCACAGCCACATATTACTTCACCAAATGGGTGGAAGCAATTCCAACCAAGAATGCTACTTTAGAAATAGTATTCGATTTCCTCAAGGAGAACATCATTTCCAAGTTTAGGGTCCCAACCAAAATTGTGATAGATAATGATGCATGTTTCTCTTCTCATGAGATTACTCAGTTTCTTTTTTACTATGGGATTACCCTCTCCCACTCCTTTGATTATTTCCCACAAGGGAATGGCCAAGCTAAATTAAGTAACAGGAACCTGGTGACCATCATCAGGAAGCTAGTGGATGACAACCAATGAACCTGACATAAAGCATTGATTGATGCTTTATGGGTAGACAAAATTACACCTAAGAGGGTGATAGGTATGTCACCTTTCCAACTTCTATATGGTCTCAATGCAGAGATATCGATCACCCTACAATTACTAGCACTCAAATTGGCAAAGGCGATCAAAGATCAGATATATGAAAGCTCCATTGACAAAAGGATCATGTGCTTGAATGAGCTGGATGAGCAACAAACTAAGGTGGTGGATTGAATTACTACACACTAAATTCTGGTGAAGAAGCTCTTTGACTAGAAACAAAAAATTGGGATTTCCAGATTGGAGATCAATTCCTTTTATAGGACAAGAGAAGAGAACCAAAGGGAATGCATGGGAAATTTGATTCCCTATGGAGAGGCCCATTTACTATCCATGAGCTCAATGGTGAAAATAGTTTCCTATTGAAGTATCAAGATGGCACGCTCTTTTCTCTGCCTCACAATGGGTAGCATCTGAAGCACTTCAGCTCCTGAAGTATCAGATAAGATCATCTGTACATATGTATATTTGTATAGTCTTTAGTTCTATTTTGTGCTTTTCCTTTTCATTTTCATTTTTGGCACCTTGCTTTCTTGTTGGTTATCATGACTCCGTAGCCCAATGGCATACTTAAAGGCACTGGAGATTCTGGTCTCTACTCCCCCTAGCTACTTCAAAATTTCAACTGAAAGAAGTTCTCCAACTGCAACCAGTTGTTGTTCCCAAAATTTGTCACTCATTTTTGGGATAACACAAGAACTATTTTTGGTCCTACAAGCCAAAAAATTCTCTCTTCCCTTCTCAAAAATTGTTACGAGCTTTCAAATTCTCTATTTTTCAAACTTTTTCAGCTAAGGGACTCTACAAGCCCAGTTCTATGGACTTCGCAAGTTGATTTCTACAGACTCTACAAACTCAATTCTACGGACTTCACAAGATTGAAAACTATGGACTATGCAAGATTGAAAACTACGAAATCATTTATATAGACTTCGCAGGTTGAAATCTATAGACTCTATAAGAAGGAAACTACGGACTCTGCAAATAGGTTTCTACGGACTCATTTCTACTCAGTTCTATAGACTCTGCAGGTTGGTTTCTCTTTTCTATGGACTCAGTTTTATGAACTCATTTCTACGGACTCTGTAGGTAGGTTTATATGAACTCTACAAGAAACAAACAAGATCTCAACACTTAGCCATTTTTCAAAGGTGTTTTCAATCGGGAAGTTCAAAGGAGTCTTCCAAAATCCCGAAGAGTGCCCTTGTGGAGGGCACTTAGCTGCCAAAAGGACCTTCACAATTTTTCTGAAAGGCAATCTTGAAGGACAAGTGCCCTTGCAGAGGGCAAGCGATGAGCGAAATGGACCGTTTCAAAGGCCGAAAGGGTAAGAATTCCTTCAAAAGCATTTTCCACAGCAAAGTTGTTAAGGCAATTCCTTCGAACGAAAAGTCTGAAGGAATTCCTTCAGACTTTTGTCCGAAGGAATAAGCCTGATCGAAGAGAAAAGCCTGAAGAAGGAAGCCCGACTGAAAACAAGGGAATAAATGGTTAAGGAAAGGAACATTTCCTTCAGACAAAACGTCTGAAGGAATTCCTTCAGACATTTTGTTAGAAGGAATTAGGAGCCTGAAAAAGCCCGAAGGCCATCCAAAGGACCCCCAGGGGTAGGTACCCTTGTGAGGGGCTCTCACCAAAGAAAATGAACCATTTCTCAAGACCCCGAAGGGTAGGTCCCCTCTGGGAAGGATCAAATGACAAAGCCAAAAGAATTGCCAAGGAGGATGACAGGCCTGCAGATGTCAAAGTCAAACATCGCAAACTAGCCGTTGGGATCCAGACGTTTGGTGACATCCCTAAAGCCATCAAATTTAGGACAACCAACTAGCCATTAGCTTTCAAAGGATGATGGGCCCAAAAATGTCAAATTTGTGGAAATGAAATAGCTGTTGATCTTTGCAAGCTTAAGCACGGACCTAAATGCATTCAAAGGCCTTAAGGCCAAGGCCAAAAGGAAGAACCATGAAGAGAGAGAGCCAAAAGAGCCAACAAGGCTGAGGATATAGCCCTGAGAGCTCACATGCTAGGAAAAGACAAAACAAGGTCAGGGAAAAGATAGCCCGAGGGCTCAAATCATAGCAAAAAGAGGGAAAGGCCAAAATATCTATGTAGAAGTTATTCTAGTAGGTGGAACAGTCCACAAAATAGATATTTTAGCTTGCAAACATTGAAGGCACGGCATGTTTGTCTCCCTTGGAGTAAAGGCAAAGTAGATAATTGCATAGACAGCAAGAGACAAACCAAATGACCCAGTCCTAGGAGAAGACATGTGAAATGAAGTGACACGCCACAGTTAAGGCAGCCACCCTATTCTAGCATGGTCCTTTGACAAAACTGAAGACACATTCAAAGCATTAAATGCAACATGGGTTACTCCAAAGAACAAAGTGCCAGGATTTTTTGGGCTGCTATATATTGTAAATCCCTTCTTTTTGTAAAGGAGGAGATCTTTTTGATTAAAAGAAGCAAAACTCTGCCAAAATTGAGGGGCTATCACCAAGACTTTGAACTCAAGTTGTTAATCATATTTCTTTGTTTTGAATGAGAAAGCAGGTTACTTTCAGACTTTGTGTTGTTATAGCTTGTGTCATTTAGAGGATGGTTCTTATGTCTGTTTCCTGAATGTGTTCTTGTCCATTGGATGAAATAAGTAGAACTAGTTGAAATAATCAGGAAGGTGTCCTAAAGCCAATTGTAGGAAGACTTTGTGATGTCTACAATTGCCTTTAATGTGTTTGTCTATTTTTTGTTTCTGTGTAAAGGACCTTGGGATGACATTATGCCCTCATTGTTCTTCGTATCTCACTCTTTGGGTAGCTGAGGTGGAGACTTTGTGCTACACCTCATTCTACTGGTTACTGCATCCTGTTACCAGTTACTTGTCACTACCTGAAAGAACTCATGTTGTTTCCTGCAAGACCACTTTTGAAAGAAGAGAAGTGCCTTCAGTGTTTTCACCTGGATTTCTCCTTTGTTTGTGAGCATCATCTCTAAAAAAAGAGAGATGGATGGTGTTACCCTACCCCTGAGTGTTAATTTTTGCATATATATATATAGTATATAGCCTTTCATACTTATAGGGAGCCTCCCCTTGATGAGAGATTTGTCCTCTTTTGATGTGGTAAAACTGCATACTAGGCTAACCAATTTCCTTATGTTGTGGTTGAAGAGACCTATTTTGCTCATCAGTTAGCTGGTGACAAAATATTCACCCAACACAACTAACTAGAAAACACCTAAAAGTAAGCAAGAAAGAAGGACAATAAGGTTGAAAGGATGCTTCTTCACAACATTATTATGCACAAGCTAACTCAACAAAATGTTTAGACAAAGAGATAGGTAAAATAATCTTTATTGCTTTAAAAGTTTTGTTACACAGTGATTTACATAGAGTGATTCTATCACCAGTCTGGGGATCATTTTCTTGGCTCCAAGGCCTCTATTTATATAGAAAAGGGGGAAGAGAGAAAGAGAAGAAAGAAAAAGTCACCAATGGTGGGAACTCTCATGTTGTACTTCCTTTTTTCCCCTTAATTTACCACTTAGGATTACGAAATAATACTCTCAAGCCCCTCTCATCTTTAATTTTTTATTTAGCACATCTAAAAAGTCATGTTATAAGTAGCTGTAATGTTTCTACTTGGCATGATGCATTTAAGCATCAAATGATGATTATAGGTAGTAAACCATGGCGGATGAGAGCCTTCATAACTTCTAGCTACCAGACACTCAGACTCTCCCATGTTTATTGATCATCCTTATGCCACTTGTCCTTTACCAATTGGCCTTTTCTACTCTAGTTACACCATGTGGTAGCCTTCCATTCATCGCATCATGATTCTTATGTTGTTGGACTAAGCTTAAGTCAAGCACTTGAAGAATCCTGATTTACTCCATGTAGAGTAATTTGGGTTCTTTGGTCTTTCCAACTTTGGGCTTTTTCAGATCCTTTACTTATAAAAAATTTTAGGTAAAGTACTTGGACAAACCCAATTTACTCTATGCCCATGTGTAATTTGGGTTCTCAAAGCTTACTTACTTCAGACTTGTCCATCTTGAAGTCTTCTCACTTTTCTACTTCCCAAGTCTTAAGACTTCGACCTTTTCAAACCTGATTACTTCCAGCTAATAGTCACTTATCCTAATTTTGATGTCCATTGGCCCATCATTTCCTTTGGACACTTGGTCTCAGGCTTCTTTCTCAGCTTATTTCTTTTGGGTAAATCTCTTGAAGGAATTTCTTTGGATAATTTGTTCGAAGGAATTCCTTCAAACTTTTTGTCCACGTCTGTCTTTGGAAATTACCCTTCAGAATTTTCAAAATGAACTTTCCTAAAGGGTAAGAGACCCTTTGGGCTTTCTATGTGTCCATTCAAACTTCCATGAGCAATCCTTCCAAAGGGAAAGATACCCTTTCATAATTTTGTCCATGTCTGTCTTCAAAAATTACCCTTTGGAATTTTCAAAATGAACTTTCCAAATGGGTAAGAGACCCTTCAGGATTTATGTGTGTCCCTTCGAACTTCCACGAATGATCCTTTTGAAGGGAAAGATACCCTTTGGGAATTTTGAAATGGTCCTTCCGAAGGGTAACATACCCTTCAAGAAAATTGCAACTATCCACTTGGAGAAGAAAAAGCCCTTCAAAAAAGTTAAAAAGGACGTTGGGAAAAGTTGACTGGTCCCTTTCACCCTAAAAAGGCCCTTTGACATTTTTAAAATGCCCTCTAGATTTATTGAAAAAGATTTGTCCCTTGAAGAACCTAAGAAGCACTATTTTTTAAGACTAAATCAGGGTTGTCAAGCCCCTTTACTTATTTTAGGCTTTTGAACACTCACAACTTATGAATTAATCAAGTAGTGCTCCTTGGAGAACCCAAAATACACTGCCCATGAGTAATTTAGGTTCATAAACCCAAATTACTTATACTTATAAAACATTTAGAAGTTAAGAATTGTTGGAAACCTGATTTGCACTGTGCCCTCAAAAACCTGAAGCTATCATTGCTAGAAAACCCAAAGTCCTCCCAAAGACTTGCCATTTTCTTGCCTGAAATCTCCCTTTTTCATACTTAGGAAAAATTTTATGTGGGCCAAAAAATGGCCAACAATTCCATTACATTGATAAGTGATTGATTTTCCTCAATGACCAATTATCCAGTGTCCTCAACATCTAAAACCTATTTGAGTCCAGGGTACAATACCTATTTTTTCATGTCCTTCCATAGTCTTACAATAATATTTTAAGCATGTTCCATAAATAACATTGATGCATTCTCTTGACATATAAAAGAGTCCACATGTTACTCTAACTACAAGAGCTATGGATTTTATACATGATTATATTAATCATATTGATGATCCTAGATATTTTATAGCTTGTGATAATTTTATAGATTTTTATAGTGATAGACATGCTACACCTCACCAATGGTGTGTGACATTTGCACTGATTAATACAAGACCACCAATTAATCATCCCATTGATGGCATCACAAGTTATCTTGTACATAGTTTAATGTACATATATTCTTAATGTTTTCCTACTTGATCACTTTCTCCTAAGTTGACTTATTTATCCATACATTTATTTTTGACATGGACACATATTCTTTTAATCTGATCATTCTTCTATCCCTTGGCTTTGATTTTATTATTATGTTTCAATATCCCTTGATTTTTGATTGCTTGTCTTGATTTTGACATTCACTCTAGATATCCTATGATGACACATGCAGATACACCCTTTATAGAAGTATGATTCTAGTACATATGTTTTGAGTCATGTTATACCTTACTATGGATTACCACTTTCCTACCTCTCCATATTGACTATCTTTGTTGTTTTTGTCATGGCACATGTTAAGCTTACATAATCATATTTATTTTATGCCTCCATATCTTATGACATCCATGCATTGAATTTTTACCACTAGGGGCATGTCCCTATTCTGAATTATTTCATATACTCCTTTAAGACATGACTTTTCCATACAACAAAGGAATATTGTTCTCCTACTTTGCATTGCTTTAATAATATACTTAGTGCACACTATACATTGACCTATGTTGTCGATTGATCGAATCTCTCACATTCTCCTATTTAAAACCTTACCCATTGGTATTGCTTCATTCACTAAATGTTTGTTTATATCAATATTCAAAAGTAAAAAAAATCAAATATTCAAAAATTAAATAAAATAAAATCAAGGCCTATACACAACTTGTTCTTATGTTACAAATAGTTGCTTGATGTCATTTGTCATATAAATGGTGAGTCACATATCCATTTTATATGCACATGATTTTCATGGTATACATGATTTGGATGCAAAACATACAAGTTACATATGGCACGTGGACATAGAAATGCATGGCATTGATCGTAACCATGGTAAACCTTTCCACATTAGGGGCATGTTAATGCTAAGGGCATATTCACATATTTTTTAAATTATATTTTGATAATTTATTCCAATGAATATATTGAGATATTTATACTTTTTATACATGACTTCATCTTTTTCATACCTTTTACATTATTGTTTCAAATGGATATCTTGCTTTGTTATACTAGATGTTATCATTGATTGATTATGTGGACTAGCATTGCTTGCTCCATGATTACTTATTGTTGATGATTATGGTAAATTAATTGATCATAGTTGTGTTCTATACTAATTATTATATGATCAAGGAGTACATTTATTATGTCTTTTTGCATTGTATCTCAATTCTATTAAAGGATCCTTTGGTCCATGTCATGTTTGTGTCATGTCAAATTATAGTCATGTCTTGTAATTTAGTGTGATTTTTTATTATCATGAAGTGTCTATTTACAACTTATTCACTAGTATATTATGTCTGTGTGGGTGGGTTTGGATGGGTGGGTGGCTATGTGTGTGTGTGTATGTTTTAGATATATTTATATGGAAAATTTGATTGTTACTACATGCCTAATGTTGTGTTTTCTATCAAACATATTTGTATCATATGTTATATTTTTTTTCCATTGCCATGATTTATATCATGTATTTACTACAATTCATATTAATCTATCCTTCATTGACATGTCTAATTTATTCTAACAACTTTTTCTCAAAATGAATTGTCATCATTATATCTTGTGTGTTATTAAGAAACAAGGGCAATTGCCTTGGATTACATGTTTTATACATGCTCGCAATGATAACAAAATTTTTATAAAGACATATCATGTTTGTATATGTTAATTAAATGATTATATATATATATATATATATATAATGAGGCACGTAACTCTTTATTTTAAGATGAGTGATTTGAAGGCTTCATTCCCCATATCAAAAATGGTGCATATGATGGGCTTGTTTTAGAGATTCAATCCATGTCAGATAGAACTTTTTGAATTCCAAGAAAAAATATATTATTTAGATGGATTAGATTTAAATATATTTGCATCATTATAAGGAACAAAATTGACTTTCTACATTATTTTGAAAAACAATTGAGACATTCAATGATATTTTGTGATATATTTTGACATTTTACATCACTTTAAGGAACAAATGGATTATGAGGCATTGAATTTTTTCATGCAATTTTTTTTTTCAATTTGTATATATTGAGGATAGATATGGAATGATCATACTATATGATCACTTTGGGTCTATATCCATCTGCAATGGATGATCATTTTAGATATGAACTTGATTTAGGGTTCAAATTTTACATACAAACATGATTCGATGTTCTAATTTTACATATGAACTTTATTTTTGGGTTCTATAAAAGAAGTTATTTTGATACTCAGGGTAGTGTGGTTGAGATTATTGCATCATTAAAATTCTAAAACCACCTTCTCTAGTGAAATTTGGGGTATTTGCACTCCTTAACTTATAGTTTCTACTGTTACATCTCTTTGAGGCATGTTCAGATCATGATGTTCTCTAATCAAGTTCAACATGTGACAACTTGGTTTGTATACCATTAGGTGTATTCATTATGTAGATTTTAAAATTCAATATTTTCAATGATTTAGATTATTTCATATTTATTATTGTGAGAAAAAATTGATCTATACATGTTCCTTTCAAGTTTCACAAGGATCAAATGATAGCACATTTTGGCTATATATATTAACACCAAGCACAATTGTTGCAGGTTTCAATTTTTTATACTTTATCCTTTTAAATTTAATATTTTCAATACTAGAATAAAATGGGGGTATATGTAGACACTTAAATTTAATATTTGTCACTTTGACATACTTGAACAATGCACATATATTTGACACTTGAGCACACTTTCCCTCTATCAAAATATCCATCTACTATTTTCTCTGCAAGACATATTTATTCATGATCAAATTAGGATAAACAAAACACCTTTAAAATCATTTATAAACATTCTCCATACTACATATCCCTTTTTTAACATCCAACACATTAAAATCAATTTGAGATAGTGCTAGTTATTTTAAGTATCTTCCTCTACGAGTAGTTCCCAAGGGCCCTCAATGTTTATTTTTAAAATTGGGAAGTTTCTAGTGGGTTGGCCTAGACACATTTCATGGGTCAACCATAGTGATAAATTAATGAATATTCACCTATATATACAAATCACCAATAAGGTTATTACTCACATGAGCATCACTTGAAAATCTTACTAGTCTCTTGGAACATTATTTCAAAATGCATATACACATCTCAAATCTTCAATGGGCAACCCAATAAAAATACATAGAGCTAAATCTAAATATAAAATGTCAAAGTTGCATGGTGACAAGTATCAAAGATAAAAATATGGAACCACATTCTAGATTGTTCATGATTTTTAACCAACACACATAAGTGGGAGAACTATTGAGCTCTCTTCGAAGTATTGAAACATAAAAAATGTTGCACCATTCATCAGAGAATGGTTGGAGTTAGTTCAACTCAACATACTAACCCATTTTTAAGGTTAATAAAACATAATTAAGGTTTGGAAGAAAGAGATAGAATATAGGTATTAAAAATCAAGATCAAAGAAGTGCACACAAAAAAATAGATTTTAGACATATTCGCATTCCTCCTAGAAGTTAAAAAACTCCAATGTTTGCATAGACACTACTGCTAAACCCAAATAATGTTACTTTCCACATGCATCTAACATTGTTGGCAACATCCAAATAGGTTTTCAACCATTGTTTCAAGTCTAAATATGGGATAAAGCATAGTTAGAACATTTCAATATCTTAGGGCATCTTTTGTAAGCTAAAAATAGTCAGAATTAGTTGAGTACATAATCTATTTTGTCTTGTCATCTCTAAATATATTTGTTGAAATATCAATTGCATCTTTTCAATTTAGATTATTTTTTATATTGTTATATTTTATATAATACGAATTAGTGCATAGTTTTCATTATTTTATATCTCTTAGGTTTTAACTAATCAAAACAACTAGACTACTTGTTGAATTACATTGAGTGTCGATAGCCAAGTTTTCAAAGAATGTATGTATGACTTAGGTAGGGTCTTCATAACTACATTTTCAAAGGTTTTTCAAGGTGATTTGAGATGATTAGGGTTCTAAAAAAGAATAAAAAATTATGGGAGTATGCAGTGAGTTCTCATAAACTAAGTAAATTTTTTGAAGTACATAAGCAAATGAACAAGACCCATAAATAAATTGGGACAAATTTTTTAGGAGTGACACTAGTTGACCAAGATAATTTTCTCTCTTTAAGAGCATAATATATGTGCAGGATAGGATGACCAATATAAAACTCATTTTTTTCTCTATAGACAAGATACACACAAGATGACATAATAATAGAGCCTACATATACTTGGATAATGCATCAAGGATGCTTGAGGTGGATATAGATCTAGTATAGGGTAATCTAAACACAATGTTAAGGGTCTAGGATCTCAAATCACATGAATAATATATCATGTGTGGTTCTAACTAGATCCCAAGATAAAATTAGTGATTCATTAATGGTAACAAAGGGGTATCAAGGATATTATAAGGAAACCACATGCAAGGAGCTAATGAATAAGGGCAACCTAGATCCAAGATAATAGTAACACTAAACTTAAAAAGGTAAGTTGTACAATGGTCAATCATAAGTGATCTATGACATCTAAGGTGGTAAATGGAAAGCTTAAGAACCCTATAATTATACCAAATTATTTAGTATAAGGAAGACTTAAGCCACGAAAACAACATATATATATATATATATATATATGAAAGAGAATATGGATAGAGATACTGAAGATAATAGGCATATAGATACTTACATTTAGGTTGACTCGTCGATGCATCAATCTCCCCTTTGGCTCAAGTGGCACTTTATGAGAGATGTATGATGAAGACCTTAAATAAAAATAAGAGGATATATATATCCTTAGTTTGGAACTCCAAACACTGGGACACCTCCTCTATACAACTCTTTCTATTGAACTTCAAATATATTAAGTAAGACTTGACCTCAAAGGATAAAACTTTAACCTCTAACTACTCCTTTACTACTTAAGTACATAAATGTGAGGCTAAGCAGAGCATATGAGTGTTGTGTGTCTTTGGGAATGCCAATATGACCCCTACATATACAAATGAAAACCTTAAAATCACTCGAGACTCTAAGCAAATGGTATCGGCCATGACAATAAAGTCAAAAGGGATGTTGGCTAACTAATAATTATATTAGCCTTGTTGATACAATAGAGAATACAAATACAACTTAGAACTATATTGACCAAGATGATACAATACATGGATAAATAGGAAGGAAAGAGATTGTATCAAAGTAATCGACATAGTAGGAGTATAGGGTGGCTAACAAAAATGGGTAGAAACTAGATGAAGAGGTAAGATAGAAAGAGACTCAAAGGAGGTCAAACTAATAGATGAACCCCATAAATGTCCTATTATTATGTCTATATATTGTACTCATCCTACTTGATTTCCATGCTTTTGAACACTTTTCATAGAAATTTCCTTCTACATAATCCATATAGCATTATGTCTTCAAACTCTTTTAAATAGTTGAAATTGTGTATTGGAATTAAATATATGATGACTGTTTATTGCTTTAGGATGCTTTTTCTACAAATGTGTTTTTAATATGTTTTGGAGAGATAGGTATATAGCACAAAGCATCTTACATCCATTGTGTGACCAAAGCCATGGATGAATAGATTTTGATTCTCTTTCAATTGAATCATAGAAATTAATCTAACCTCCATGGAGCTCAATAAAGAAGTGGTCAAATAAAAAAACAACCTTGTTTATCCTACAACAAATTCACAAGATTCACATGAAGGATGTCTTTAGCAAAAGGAACTAATTTTAGTTATCCCAATTTGAATGTATATTAGAATAGAATGTATATTTTTTTTTCATAAAACAATCTCCTCTATGGTATATAAATATGTAGTAGTAGAGTTGAGATAGGTATATATAAAATAGTATATGTTGAATAGAAATTTGTCATAAGTATATTGTGTTAAGTAATTGTTATTGTAACTTCTTGCAATAATTTATTGCTGCATTTTTTAGTAATATGAGTGAGAAATTTTGAGTTCAATTTAGTATTTTAAGAGGAAGGACTGAAGCTGAAATTGGAGGGAGGAAGGGACCCCTTTGGAAGGTTGTAACAAGAATCCAACCCATTTGGTTAGCTAGGCATGTTAATTTATTTCCTTATGCATTATGTGTTTCATTTTTGAATTATGTGATTTTCATTCTTGTCTAAGATTTATTTTAGGAACTTTCCCATGCATAAGCATTTATTTTACTATATTTTTTGTATGTTTCATTTCAAGCATTTCATTTACTACACTTCAACATCTTATATACAATTAATAGATTGTCAAATTAGAGATTGAGTGTGCACATACAATGACATCATCCTATCAAGTTTACATCCCTAGGTTGATAATTAAATGAGGTAAAAGGTAAATATCCATGGTTACTCTCTTTTTTCATCTTGATCAAGAGTAGTATATCTGATTGTGAATCAGTTGATGGTCATTTTTGGCATCGTTGGCAGGAAGGGTGTCACACACTTGTAATCTTCAATCTTGATAGCAATTGTTTCTGAATGTTTATTATTTTTATAAAGATTTCTATTTTTATAGATTAAATATTTCTTGCTTTCATAGTTTAAAATTTCTTTTTTGCAAGTAGGATAGTGGAAATTTTTAAAAAACCCATATTACTAACCCTATGCAGGTAGGGTGGGAAAAATGTAAAAAAAAAAAAAGTGGTTAATGTATGAAAAGTGAAGGGGACTATATAGGAATATTTTTGCATAAATCATTTAACTTTGATACAAGATCAAAAATCCATCCTAAAAAAACTAAGGAACATGAAGGAATTTATGAATATTACTCACATTTATCAATAAAAGAGGTAGAAAAGGAAGATTTTTTGGCTAGACTGGTAGCACAAGCTAGAGACCTTTAAGAAGTTCATACCCTTGAAAGAGACCCACATGCACTACCTCTAATAATTCCCACCTTATCACCTCATACTCATGACATATAAGTTCACTTTCCTCCATCACCCAAATTTCTTGCTAAGAGGCATTCAAAGTTATTCTTGCCCCTAGAAGAAACACCAGGCCAATAGAATCTTCCAATTTAGAGACTCTTTACCAAGACACTAGAAAAATCTTATAAAACCTCCACACCATCCCCATTTTATATGAATCCATACATTCCTAAATAAAAAGATAAAGTCTCCATCTTCTACACCCCAAGAAATAAGAGAATTGATAAGAATTTTGAGCATTGGGTAGCAACAACCTCCCATTTACCAACACAAAGAGTATTCATGGGGGATCACCAGGAAGAAAAATCCTAATGGAAATTCACCCATGAATAATATCCCTCACTTTTCCCTCCCTACCTTTAGAGGAAAAGCATATGAGGATCTAGATACATTTGTTTTTGAGTTCAACATCTTATGATGTAGATATGAATATAATCAAGATGCTTAGAAACTCAAATTTTTTCCAACAACACTCAAGGATGTAACACTTAGATGGTTCATGGGACTTGGAAAGGATGCCATTTCTACTTGGGAAGAAATGAAGGAGAAGTTTTTGATGAATACCAAGACTATTATAAGGGCAAAAACTATAAGAGAAATGACATTTTTCAAATGACACAAGCTAATGATGAGTCATTGGATGAATATATGGAAATATTTTTGTTAAGCTTGAAAAAATCCAAGCAAAATACAATGGACAAGGAGTCGATCAAGTTAATATTCCTTAAAGGAATTCAAGATAATTGTCTAGAGGCACTAGATCTAATGTCTGATGGTGATGTTTCTACACTACCATTTGATGAACTAACATTTCTATGTATGAACTACTCCAGATCAACCATGAATAAAAGTAGGAGCAGGACCCTTCCTATATCATCTACTATAATATTGTTTAAAGGTGAAGTTATCAACTTGCTCTAGGACATGAATCAGGACATCATCAATCACCTAACTAATCAACTTGATACACTATGTATATGGAGGAAGAAAGAAGAAACCAAGAAAGCCTAGCCACCTATTACCCTGAATGTAGAAAGAAGAAGATGGATTACACATGTCATTCCATGAAAGCTCAGGTAGCCAGCATAACTGATGAGAATCCTAAAATAATGGAGCTGCATGCCATAGGAGAAGATGAGAATCATGTGTTTTTTGTAGCTCAAAGTAAATCGTGTGTACAAAGATTAGGTATGTTATCAAACTCTATGTTTACAAATTCTCAATTCTCAAATAATCCTTGATATTGTTTTTGGATGAATGTACCCAATCAAAATCAGTCTTAAATAAGTTGATAGCTACCCTAGAATTAGTTATAGATGTAATAAAATGGAAAACAACCTCAATCAGAGCAATTTCAAAACCAACAATGGTTATATCCCTCTAATCCATGGAAACAATAATGGAGAAGTAATCAAGGCTTTTCTCAACAAATGCAATAACCACAACAACAATAGGCCATAATTCTAAATACTCAAAAGCCTATTTGAACCACCTAATTACCTACCCAGGCCATCTCCAATCCTGCCAATAAGTTGGTTCAACCGACACAATCTATTGAAATGATATAATATCCAACATACACCTTAGATATTAATAAAGTTCAACTTCACTTAGGTCATGTTTTTCCACAACCCACCTCACCTATAATCATAGAACACTTTGAACCATCCCCACTCCATATTAATCCGTAGTCACTCATGGTCAATCTTGAGCTAAAAAAATCAAAAAGAAACTGACAATGCTTCTTTTCCATAGAGATTGAACATATCACATCATGAACCAAATCCCAAATTCAATATTTTAGGACAACTCAAGAATGTGTGCATCAAAATCCCATTTTTTTAAGAAATAAAGGATGTTCATATCTATAACAATGTTGTTAGAGAGCTATGTTTGAAAAAATTGAGAAGAAAGAAGAAGGATCCTAAAATAGTCTAGGTCATTGGCCAACTAACAGATATTATGTTGGGGAATATAGTTCCCCCAAAATATTCTAATCTGAGAAGTCTTGTAGTCAATGTTAGCATCCACAACCAACCCATCTCCAAAACTTTAATTGAATTTGGTACAAACATCAACATGATGACCATGGATACTATGCAGCAACTGAAGCTTAACACTCTTCATCCAACACCCACCATCCTTTAGATGGCTAATAGATCAACTTTTAAGCCTGAAGGAATTGTTGAGGACCTTCTTATCATTGTATATTCTTAACAATATCTAGCAAAATTTGATTGTCCTATAGCTAAAGAGCAATTTGGGGGGTTATCCTCTCATCCTTGGTCACCCATGGTTGGCTACTGTCAATGCTTTTATTGGTTGCAAGTCAGGAAAAATCCTAATTTCTAATAGAAATGACACCAAAAATTGGTGTTGTATCCACCAGCTCAACCTTCCCTAAATGATGGACCAATCCCTTAGATTTATGAATTTGAGGAAGTTGTCTCTTTATAGACTCTTTGCACAATTGATCAGAGTCCAATTCTATAGGCCCAAGAAGAAGACACTGTCCTTACCGATATCCTACAAAACACCTATCGATAGGATCTTTTAGCCACCAACCTGTTGGAATGTACACCATTCCCTCTTTAGAATACCTTTTTTGAGAATGACTTTATTGAAATTACAAGAGACATTTGGACATTCCATCAATTACTTTTTCATCAATGTATTTATGCTCCTTTAATCACCAATGTAGACTCCATGCTTTCTTTAACAAAGCAAGTAGACATCCTACCAAACAAGCCTCTCAACATCAACACTTCCTTAACACCCCAACAAGAAATTCAATTACTTACAATGCTAAGAAGGCACACAACAAAATTTTCCTAAGATTACCATGACATGAGAGGAATTCCCCTATATTTATGCATGCATCACATTTACATTAAATAAAAATGCAAGCTTATTTGCCTACCCCAATGATGAATGAATCCTACAGTTAAAAACATTATCAAAACTGAGTTACAAAAATCTTGGATACAGGATTTGCTTATTCTATTTCAAATAGTAAGTAGGTATCTCCCCTAGTCATTATCCCTAAGAAAGGGTCAAAATGGCGTATTTGAGTTGACTACCAAGAGTTAAATGTTGTTACTAAGAAGGATCACTTTCCTCTTCTACTTATTGATCAAGTGTTAAATACATTAGTAGGGAAGAAGTACTTTTCCTTCTTAGATGGCTATAGTGGTTATAATCAAATACAAATTGCTCCACAAGACCAAGATAGAACCACTTTTACTTACCCTTGGGCAACCTATGCCTATGTTGTCTTTCCATTTGGTTTTTACAATGCCCCAAAAACTTTTCAAAGAGTTGTGTTGAGCATGTTTTCTAATCTTTCCCATGGCTATGTTGAAATATACATGGATGATTTCACTATGTATGGATATACATTCAAATAAATGTTGACCAACCTAGAGAAAGTTCATCAATATTACCAAGACCATCAATTATCTCTAAGCAATGAAAAGTGTTACATGCTTATGACTAAAGGGATTGTGTTGGGACATCACATATCTCCTTTTGAAATTAAAGTTGACCCAAAAAATATAAATATTATTAAGGATCTACCCACACCAAAGAATAAGAAAGATGTTAGAATTTTTTTAGGACATGATGGTTATTATAGATGATTCATCAAAGATTTTATTAAAATTACCACCCCATTTTTTGGATTTCTTACTAAAGATGTTGAATATACATGGACTAATGATTGTCAAACCATCTTTTAGAAACTCAAAGACCTCCTCATAACAACTCCTATTCTAAGAGGACCTGACTGGAAGAAGCCTTTTCACATTTATATAGATGCATCTAACACCACTTTAGGAGTTTTCCTTGGCCAAAAAAATGAATATGTGAGTTATGCAATTTATTTTATCAACAAGAATCTTCAAGGGGATGAGCTTAACTGCACCATATAGAGAAGTAATTTATTATCGTCATCTATGCCATAAATAAATTTTGACACTACGTTATAGGTTACCAAGTATTCATCCACATTGATCATGTAGTAAAAAGGTATTTAATGAATAAACCTGCTGTAACATGCAAGATAATTCATTGGTTGCTTTTACTATAGGAGTTTTATATTACCATTATGGATAGGCCAAGTAAGGATAATGTAGTAGCAAATTTTCTATCTCAATTTCAAAATGATGAGCACAGTCTGTTGTTGATGATTTTTTTCCTAATGAACATTTATTTGTTGTAACAATTCAATCTCCTTATTTCACAAATATTGCTAACTATCTTGTTGTAGGATCACTACCATAACATTTTTCACCTAGGGATAAATAACACCTAATCCAAAAGAGTATACATTATTCTTGGATTGTAGAATAACTCTTTATCACTAGACCAGATTCAATTTTGAGAAGATGTATCCACAAAGATGAAGCTTCTGACATTTTTAGAGCCTGCCATGATGAACCCTGTGAGGGTCATTTTATTTCCAAATGAACTACCATGAAAGCACTTACTACAAGTTATTATTGGCCTTCTAGTGTATGGGAAATCCCACTTGCTTTGATGAAATGCCATTATTGGTTCTAGAACCCTTTGACAAATGGGGACTGGATTTTGTAGGTCCCATTGATCCTAAATCCAAAAACAAAGAATACATACTAGTGTGCATTGGTTATGTCACCAAATGGGTAGAGGTCAAATTATTAACCCATGCTTGAGATGAGAAGGTATTGGAGTTCCTCTATGAAGAAATTTTAACCCACTATGGAGTACCAAGAGAAATAGTCACAAACCAAGGCCCACCATTCACATCAGACCTTACAGTTTCTTTGGTAAAAGAATATGAAACCAGACACAAGAAGTCTACCCCTTTCCATCCTCAGTAAAATATTCAAGTGGAAGTGACAAACAAAGAATTAAAAAATATCCTCACTAAGATTGTTAGCTTGCATAGAAAATATTGGTTAACTAGTCTTCTAGAAGCAATTTGGGCTTATAGAATCACTTGGAAAACCATAAAAAGTCTCACTCTATATGAGTTATTTTATAGTAAGAAGCCTATTCTGCCCATTGAGTTTGAACATAAGACATTAAGGATATCAATTGATTTGGTCTTGGATATTTTTCAAGATCAACAAAATAGGGTCATATAACTGAATACACTTGATTAACTATGAAAGGAAGCACTTCATCATACTAAAATAGTGCAAAGACAACCTGCAGGATGACATGATAGGAACGTCAAGACTAAGAATTTTCAACCAGGAGATTAGGCACTCCTTTTTGACTCTAAATACAAGGATCATAAAGGAAATTTGTAGTCTAGATGGTTTGGGCCTTATGATATCAAATAATTTTTTGACAATAGAACTGTAAATCTCATGACCATTAACTATGTTCAGTTCTAACTTCTTGTTAATGTCCATAAGCTCAAGCTTTATAAGAAACCATTTTCCAAGGAAACTCTCACTCACCAATTTCTTGAAGAACAACATCCATCTCTTCTTCATGAAGCTAGTCAACCTATTCCTACAGTCGGAAGGTATTTCTGTCAACCCTTCTCTCATATTTTCCAAGGGTAATAAAGCTTCCCACAACCAAGAACAAGCCATTCACAATGACTTGGTTTAGGCTAAATAAAATCCTACCCTCTAGATTCTTGTGATTTTAGTTAAAGTTTGGACCAATTTTTTTTTTTTTTAAATAATGAAAAAGAGAAAAGGCACTGCTTCAATAAAACTATTTTGTTTTTGCTTGCAAATTCATTCCCTTGGAATAGAAAAACATTTTCCTTCTTGCTATTGTAGGATAAAACTTGATGCTACAAGAAACATATCTTGTGATAGGATGTCTTCCTACATTCCATTCTACATCATGAATTTGCTCCCACTCAAATGCCAACATATGCCATGACCGCCACTTCAAATTATCATTCACACATTTATGAAAGTTATTTATATATGTAATATGGTAATTATTATATATTTATTTCTTATCATGCGTTTTAATTATTTATAAAGGTGATGGGACTTAATGCTATCAATGCACCACTATATCCTCTCCTTATCACACCTACTTAACATCTCCTTCGTTGATTTGACCATTCACACAACTAATACTGCCACCCCTTACTCTTACCACGAGTGTTTTTGTGCACATCAACTTCATCCCTCGAGGACAAGTGACAATCTAAGTTGTAGGGGAGATTTTCCATACATTCAAAAGGATTATTTCACCTCCTAAAGCAAAATTTTCAAATCATTCTGCCATAGCCCAAAATTCTTATTGCAAGCACCCAAACCTGTAACTCACATAATATGTAAGGCAATTTGGTGAAACATGAACCACTAGATATCACCCTTTTGACTAACAGCCCAAAAATCCTGGCCTTATTCTGACATATTAGATGTGCATAATATTTTGAGTAAATATAGACCCCATATGAAGGAATTACAGTGGAATTTGTTGGTACATTGCACTTGGAAATAGTAAAAGGGATAGAAATCAAGCTGACAAAAACAACCATCAACAAAGTAACAGGACTACCAAGAATATGAGAGGAATGGTAAGATAAATTTGATGCCAAGACTGAGAGATGAATTTCATTAGAGTAAATAAATTCCTAGAAACTTAAAAATAGCGCACAACAAGGTTGTCTCTACCAGGAATATGGGTTAAATATATCAAGTTTATCTCTAGATATTTCATCTATGAAGGAAGGTATTATATGTTTCATGGCCTATATTTCAAGTTCTTGATTCATTTGTAACCCAAAATTGAAATAAGCATTCCCAAATTTTTGTTGCACATGATCACCACAATGTTAGAGGCTTTTCAAAAAGGTAAATCTAAATCTCTTTCCCACCATTATCTAATCCAGTTGATTGTTCAAAGACTATTTGTAAAGAACTACACCCAACATCAGTTGGAAAGAATTCATCCAAGTACTAAAAAATGTAGAAAGTGATAGAGAAGGAAATGAAATAGAAGAGGAATTAGAAGTTGAAGAACAAAGATTAAAAAATCCCTTCTTTTAGATCCACAAGAATTTATAATATAAAATCTTCTTGTAGTAACACAAGAACCTGCAAAAGAAGGTCTTCTTATAGCAACACAAGAACCTACAACAAGGACTAAAGAAGGGACTTCTAGAGGTGGGGAATCTAGAATGAAGAGGAAGAGACTCATTCTCTGGCCTGATTCAGATGAGTCTGAGGAGGAACTTCCACATTCTTCAAAGAAGACCAAGGTAACCCCCACTCCTCGTAGATCTCACATACTGAGAAGAAAATTGAGAACTAAACCTTCTTCTATTATTGAAATAAATGAAAAATCTAGGGAGGAATAGACTGCTAGTAATGATGAATCTCTAGAGACTAAAATAGATAGGGAATAATGCTCTCTAATATTCCATTAGGAAGAAGCAGAACAAGTTGAGCATAGACTTGAAGAATTGCATGAGGAAGAAGAACAAGTTGAACATAGTTTTGAATAATTTTATGAGGAATCAGTACAGGAAGAAGTAAAACAAGAGTTGCATGAGGAACCAATGCAGAAAGAAGTAGAGAAATTAGAGTAACCTATTGTATAATTGGAAATTTCCACTTTGGAGTAAGCCCTGCAAGAAATTGAGAAACTAAGGAAGTAGCTACAAGATCAATCTGGTGGAGGACTGGATGCACTCATTGCAGTAGCTTGTCAGTTGTAGCCCTCAATTGAAGTCCATCATGTAGACATCATTACATAACCTTCTATAGAGGTAAATAAATAATAAGAACCCAAAGTTACCCAAGAAGTTAGGTATCACTCCTCATTTTCAATATCTTCTCAATTGTTGAATTGGATGGATAGTCAATCCAAAAATCTGAAAGAAATAAGGAAAGAAAATAAGAAATTGAAAGAAGAAAATAAGTTGAAGGAAGAAATCATCACCAAAGTAATATAGAAATTTGAGGATATGGCTGGTCTTACCTAGGAACTCCTAGATTGTAGGCCTCCTGTAAAAGTTTATTTAGTTTATCTTGAAGAATAATGGCATAAGTTCAGATTTATGAGAATTTATTTTGATATGCACCATGAAATTTTTAATCCCCTTTCCTTATTTTCTATATATAAAGTAAGTTCACAAGAAGAACTAACACAATTGTGTGAGTTCTACCTGCACAATTATGCTATTCTTTATGATAGGGAGTGGAACCCCAATTTATATGTTGGAGATGTCCAACTACAAGCATTTTCATCATATTTATTGAATGAATAGAGAAGAGGAAGAGGAAGAGAAATAACAGAATACAAGCAAAATGAGAATGAAAACTAGTTGCTTATCAAGGGTGAATCAATAGCATCTGATGTTTTATTAGCTGAATGGGATGATATCATGTTGAAGAAAGAAGTCAAAACTTGGTTTGGAAAGAAATGTGATGAGTTCCAAGATTTTTACTTAGGATTAAGAACTTCTACTAGTCCTACAACCAAAGAATCTTGTATCGAATGATGGAATGAGCTCACTCCAACATTGAAGAAGAAGGAGCCTTATTCCCCTTTTAATTTAAATGCAGAATTTAACAGGATCACAAAGTACATTCTTCTTACATGTGACATGGGATCACAATTGTTGAACCTCAAATTCTAACCTCCTCTATTTTGGTATCATGTTACAGATTGGCAGGGAAAAACCCCAATGGATGAAGCCAACGAAGCCAAAATTTGGCAACTATTTGAATAGAGGTAGGGTTTTTACGCTCACCTTACTAAGGGCACTGTAAAACCCATGGATTTTAGAGTTCTTTGTGCACTGGGAATGAACAAGTATGTTGGTTGAGGTCGAACAAGTATTTAAGTTGGGGGGTGTGATGATCCCCATAAATTTCCTATTATTATGTCCATCTATTGTACTCATCCTACTTGATGTCATGCTTTTGAACACTTTTCATATAAGTTTCCTTCTGTATAATCCATATAGAATTATGTTTTCAAACTCTTTTAAATAGTTAAAATTATGTATTGAAATTAAATATATGATGACTATCTATTTATTTTGGATATTTTTTCTATAAATTTGTTTTGAAGATGTTTTGAAGAAATAGGTATATAGAATGGAGCATCCTGCAGCAAAGAAACCTCATTACACAGACCATCTTGCTACCACTACATGACCAAAGCCGTGGATGAACAGATTTTGATTCTCTTTCAACGGACTTGAAAAAATGACTCTAACCTCTATGGAGCTTAATAAAGAAGTGGTTTAAGAATGAAACAAACTTGTTTGTCTTGCAGCAAAGTTGTAAGATTCACATTAAGGATGCCTTTAGCAAAATGAACTAATTTTGGTTATCGCAATTCGAATGTATCTTAGAATAGAATGTATATATTGTTTTTCATAAAATAATCTCCTCTATGGTATATAAATATGTAACAACAGAGTTGTGATAGATATATATAAAATAATATATGTTGAATAGAGATCTGTTAGAGGTATATTGTGTTAAGTAATTTTTATTGTAACTTCTTGTAGCAAATTGTTGCTGCATTTTTGAGTAATATGAGTGAGAAATTCTGAGTTCAATTTAGTATTGTAAGAGGAAGGGTTGAAGATGAATTTGGAAGGAGGAAGGCCCCCCTTTGGAAAGCTATAGTAATAATCCAACCCATTTGGTTAGCTAAGCATGTTAATTGATTTTCTTAAGCATTTTGTGTTTCATATCTGAATTATGTGATTTGCATTATTTTATAAGATTTGTTTTAGGAAGTTTCCCATGAATAAGCATTTATTTAACTATATTTTGTTTATGTTCCATTTCAAGCATTTCATTTACTACACTTTAACATCTTAGATACAATTAGCAGAATGTCAAATTAGAGACTGAGTGTGCACATACAGTGACATCATCCTATCAAGTTTACATCCCGGGATTGATAATTAAATGAGGTATAAGGTAAAGATACATGGTTACTCTCCTTATTCATCTTGATCAAGAGTAGTATATCTGATTTTGAATCAGTTGTTGGTCACTGATAGTGGGAAATATATGATAGAATAGTATATAAACATCTCTCGTAAAGTACCATGATTTAATTGCACCCCTTTACATGTGTCATCCATATGATGTACACTCAAGTATATTTATGTGCTAGTAATTATTGCAATAAAAATCATTATTAAAGTGATAAATATTAAGTGTATATATATTCCTCACCCAAAACTCATTATCTGTCATAATAGTGCAATGTTGGATAGTGTTTTGGGAAAGATACATATAAACATTAAAGCATAACTAAAAATAAATGTTGAAATTACTATTGGTAAATGAATAACTAAAAGTAACATATACATACATTAACTTATATTTCACATAAATGGTGCATGCAAATACCATAGTCTCAACTATGATGAGCAAAAAAAATGCATTTAGAAACCATAAAGATACAAAGCTAAAAGTATATAAACTAAATGCATGCATACATAGGATAGTAAAAAAAATTAATGTAAATGAAAAACACTTGGAGGAATATTGTAAAAACCTAGAAAAATTGGCAACCTGAGATTGATAAGGCTAAATTAGAAATAAAAGATCTAATGAAGTAGAAAAAAACAAAGATCGGTGAGCCATCATGTTGGGGCTACTATAAAATTAAAAAAACCAAGAAGATAGATAGGAATAAGGGAAAATTGGAAATACATCAAGTTAAGGCTAATGCAAAATTGAATAACCCAAGGAAGATAGATAATAAAGGCATGAAAAGTAAAAATGGAATCAAACGACCTAGCAAAAAGGTGCATGAAAACATGAAATGAAGAAATGAGACTGGATGACTGGCAAAAATTGAATGAAAAGATTAAGGTTCCACACATAATTAAGATAAATCTTATAAATATAAGGCAATTACCAAGAGAGCATCTCATAACAACTCAAAGATGCAACTTCTATTTTAAAATGGAAAATATTAAAGTTTTATAATTCTAACATGTCTAAAATCATTGAAGACTAGGAAATATAGAAGATGAGAGAGAGTTCTAAACAAACATTCTTATCAAGGGATAAAAATTAAGGGAGGGAAAATAAGGGGTCACCCAAGTGAAAACATGGTCTTTATCAGAAACAAGACAATTTAATCATATTGGCAAGACTAAGAGTTTTAAAACTCAATGGCCTTAGAAAACCCTACCTAACAAGCATAAGTTTTGGCTAACTAGTGAAGTATAAACATCATCTCATAAATGATACTATATAAAAAATAAAAGGATCCTACCTTCCAATAATGGGTTCTCCATTCCTAAAGACCCCTTATAGAGTCATCAATTTATTATAAAGATTAGGTAGTTGCATGAAAAATTAGGTGGCACTCAAATGTGCGTATGAGAGAGACATCCTAGCCCAATCTACTAGCCTAGCACATCCCAATGAAACTTGAATCTATCATGAGGCTAACTATGGATTTTGAGCTTCAACTAGGATAGGGGTCACATGCCAAGAAATAAGGATAACATCTTTCGGTGTGATATTAATTTAGTTAAATATTTTTGTTTTTTTCTATGACATAGTGCTTAAATATTTTGTATTTTTATATTGTTATCCTTCATACGAATTTGAAGGCCACCATTGGTTGTTAAACATGATTAACACAAGAGAGACTACACCTAGACACTAAAGAGGATAACCTAAAAATGAAGATGCCTAAAGACTCCTAGACTTGCACCTTAGAGAAGATGGTCATCTTGAAACTGACCTTAATGAGATCAAAAGGAGGTGAAAAAAAGGAAGATAATGGAAATGAGCATCGAACTAAGGGAATATGGTATAATGATAGATAAGTTGAGACTTCATCATAAGATAGGGTAAAATGTGGATGAAAACATGTAAATATACTACAATAGTTTTACCATAAGAGAATATGACTGACTCTTAGTGAAAAAACACCACTCTCAATTGTTGAATTATCTTTATAAGAATGCACCTAGCTAAGGTCGAGATCATATTTAAGATATAAATTAGATGGCTATTTTTTATGAGGTCTAGTAGTATTCCCCAAGGTCTTACGATGCAACTCACAAAATAAAAATCTAAAAGGTTCAAAAATATGATAAAGCTATGAAGTATAGAAAATATATCAAATCTCACAAGGATATAATAGTGATAAAAGATACCCAAAAACATCAAAGGAAATAATGGCTAACTGTAAATGAATAAAATAAATAAAAATGTGTAAACATACATTAGAGACCTAAGCACCAAGAAAAGGTGTTAAGGTTGATTCTAAGAGTATTGGAGGTGTAGATAAGGCAAGGCTAAGATACAACACATTAAATTTAGAAAATAACCTTCAATAAATATTATCTCAAAATAAAATAGAAAACAAGTGATATGTATTTTAAGAAAAATGTAACATTAAAGCAAAACATGTGGAATACAAACATATTTGTCGTAGAAGGTTTCTTGAATTTGAATTTTTTCATAAAGTGTGAAAGGTTATATATTGTTTTACCATGGTAAGGTTGAGATATTAAAAGGAAAGAGAATGAGGATGGACATCATAATATTCCCCCAAAGTACATGTAAAGTTAAGGATGGGCATCAAGTGATAACCCAAATGTTAAAAGAGGAAATGTACGGGCATTGCAAGATGACCCAACATGTGTAGCAAGAAAAATATGGGCATCACAAGATGCCCCATTATGTGTGATCAAAGAAGGATAGGCATTAAAAGATGCCCCAACCTATGGGGTGTAGGTGATTATAGTTAACCTCAATATTGATAGGTCCGGTAATAATAACATACTCTATGTAAATATGTGTTACAACAAGGAATGTGGCATCTAGGGAAATGTCAAGATCATTAGGAGGTGGTAGTATATGTTTATATACAGTAACTAACAAGATGATACAGTCTGGTTTGATAGAATTAGGTGAACTGTATTAAGCTAACCAATATATTTAGGCAAGTGTGAAGTGATTTTGACTGTATTGGGTTAGCTAATATATTTAGGCAATAGTGAACTAATATCAATTATATCAACCTAACTGATACAATTAGCTAGAATAGAGGTATGGTGATTGATATAGTTTGGAATACATGTTGATTTCATAAAGTTATTTATCTTTATACGAATAGTTATTAATATTGTATTGAGAAAATCTATGTTATGGTTGATACAGTTGGGTAAGATGGGCAAAACTATATCAATACATTCTTGGTCATGGTTGGTGCAATTGGATAAAATGGGAAGAATTGTATCAATATATTCTAGGTCATAGTTGATGCAATTGGATAAAATAATAAGAACCGTATTAGTGCATCCTATGTCTTGGTCAATGCACTTATTATTGAAAGGGAACATATCTAGAATTGTATCAGCATTGTTGATGTAGTTTTTAATGACTATATAGTGGTGCATAACTATATCATCACATTTTGTATCATGGTCAGTGCAATTTTTTGTAACTAGTTGAGATTAAATAGTATCAGGATGGCCAATATAGTTAGATTGGGTTAGATGATACATTTAGGCAATAGTGAATTGATTTCAATTATATGAACCTAACTAATCTAATTAGCTAGAATAGAGGGATGGTGATTGATATAGTTTGGTATACATGTTGAGTTGATAAATTTATTTCTCTTTATAGGAATAGGTATTAAGATTGCATTGAGACAATCTCTGTTCTGGATGATACAGTTGGGTAATATGGGCAAACTATATTGGCACACTCTTGGTCATTGTTGGTAAAATTGGATAAAATAGGAAGAATTGTGTCAACACATTTTGGGTCATGGTTCGATGCAATTAGATAAAATAATAAGAACTATATCGGCACATTCTGTGTCTTGGTCAATGCACTTGTTGTTTAAAGGAAACATATCTAAAACTATATTGACACTACTAATGTAGTTTTCAATGACTAGATAGTGGTGCATAATTATATCAGCACATTATGTATCATGGTAGATGTAATTATTTATAACTAGTTGAAATTGAACAATATTGGGGTGGTCAACATACTCAAATTGATCTAAGTGTAAGATAATAGTAGCCAATATAGTTAAAAATTAGTGATTGTATAGATTTTGATGATTTGGAAGAGGTTGAAATGAAAGTGAACTATGAGATAGGTCTAAGCATTCCTATAAGCTATGGGATCAAGTTCAAGATAACCTATAATGCACTTTGGAATATGCATTTGAACTAGGTCCTATTCATAAGTTAATGGGTTGACAAAGTTTGTTGTAGAAGAGATGCTTGAACGTGAGCTAAATTTTGATGATTCGTCTACCTAAAATTTTCCAAGGGAATGATAATGGGTGGGTTTGAATTGATAAAATCATCCTCACTACTAATTTAACCAGAGTCAGGATTTCTAGAAATGGGAAAATCATAAGAGGTATTTTCATCCAAGTTATAATAGTCATCAATGGGAAGATCTTCTTCTTCACCCCATGTATAAGGATCATCAAGATGATAGGTAGGAGAGTCATTATAATCATGTTATAAATATGAGAAATGAGATAATCATCATGGAGCTTTTTTTCAATGTTAGAAGTGTCATCAATGGTAATATATGTTATGATGTTATGGTCTTCGCCTCCACCATATAAATCATCATCAATGATGGAAAAATTATTATATTGATTTTCAACCATGTTAGAAGTGTAAGAAAAGGGATCCTTTATTTTCTAAGATCATCATAAGTGGGAAAATTATATTAGGGATATTTGATGCCACTATAGGTATCATCAATAGGATCATACAGATCATCATAAGTGGGAAGCATCACGAGGATATTTAGCCACAAGAAATGGAGCAAAATAATTGCACCATGAGGAGTTACCTTCAATGGTGTTCATATAAGGTATAAAGGAGTGACCCATGCAAAAGATAAATGGATTGAGGCTCTCTAGAAAAACCCTAAGACAAGACATCATTGAAAGATGATGGAAAAATTAATAAGCTTATAAATGTGAAGGCAATCCAACTAATGGTGGGATAAAATTCATGTTGAGTTCATTATAATGTATGTGTGGGATAGGATGTCCAACATAACAATAATATTTCTCTCTATAGACTAAGATACAAACAAAATTTCATAACAATAGAGCCTATGTATACTTGGATGGTACATCGATGGTGTTCCAAGTGGATTTAGATCTAGTAGAGGGTAATACACAGTCCATATCAAGGGTATAGGGAACAAAAATATATGCCTAAGATATGGATTATGATTCTAAATATATTTTAATATAAAATCAATTATATAATAATAATAACAAATGGGTTTCAAGGATATAATAAGGAAACCACGTGTAAGGAATTAATAGACAAGGGTAACCTAGATCTAAGATAGCAATAACACTAAACTAGAAAAAGGTAAATGTAAAAATAGTCAACCATAAATTGTTTATGCAACCTAAGGTGGTAAATTGAATGCCTAAAAGTCCTATATCTATCCCAGATTATTCATTATAAGTAAGACTTAAGGAATGAGAAAAATGTACATTTACTATAATAGTAAGCAAAGCATGTCTATCTACTAAGTAAATAAATGAACGAGAATAGGGATAGAAATACTTATCTTTAGGTTGAATCATCATTGCATCAATCTCTGCCTTGACTCAAGTGGAAATTTGTGAGAGATTTTTTAGAATAAAGACCTCAAATGGAAATAAGAAGACTTAGATATCCTTTGTTTGGGGCTTCGAAGACTAGGAGACCTACTCGACATGACTTCTCTTATTAAGCTTCAACTTTATTAAGACTTGACCTCCAATAATAATATTATAGCATCTAACTCCTCTTTTAATAATTAATAGCATAAGTGGGATCATAAGAAAATAATATGAGTGTTGTGTGTTGTTTGGAATGATAATATGACCCCTATATATTGGTTCCAAACCTCAAAATCATGTAAGATCTAAGTCGATGGTATCATCTAGTTTGATATTGTCAAAAGGGATGTCAATTGATTCCAAAATATATCAACTTGGTTGATACAGTAGAAAATATAGATACAAAACTTAAAACTATATCATCTAGGATGATACAATACAAGGATAAATATGTCAGAAATAGATTGTATCGACTTGATTGATATAGTAGGAATATAGGGTGGCTATCAAAACTAGATGAAAAGTAGAGATAGAGGTAAGATGGACTTAAACTTGGAGGAGGTTAAAGTGATAGTAGTGAAGGTATGACATAATAGTATGCAAACATGTCTCGTGAAGTACCACAAGCCAATCCAAACCCTTTCTCGGTGAACTATTTAGGACACACACTCAGGGAGATTAATGCACTGACAAGTTCTACAAGAGAAAACATTAGTTAAATAATAAAGATGAAAAATATCTATTTTATACACATACTATCAACCCCCTAGTTAAATTCCAAAGTTATCAAGATGCAAAAAAAAAAGTAGGTTATCTCCATATCAGCGTGTAGACCTAATTTTAGTGTCCAACATTATACATGTTTGATACAATTTGTTATTTATCTCAGAACCCTCTCTTTTTCAACTTAAGACATTTCATACCATTATTTCAGTATTATACTCAAATTTATGTTGTGCACATGTGTACAATTTATTGTAGTGTAGTGTTGACCCAAATCCACTTTATCGTACTACAACACGATATATTTAGGATAATGCTTAGCCATGTTTTTTTTTAGTAATTAGAATATTATTTTAGCTTGATTTTTGGTCACTAAAAGTTGTACTCATAAATGTATGCATGATTTAGCATTAATTCAAAGGCATGTGATCTCATAGGGGCATCCTTGCATCACCATTCAAAGTAGGTGTATTTTTTTAAGTTTTATTTTTGGATTTTAGCATAATATTATTATTGGCAATTTTCTATGTGAATTTTTTTTTCAAGATTCATGTGCTTTAGGAGCTTCAAGGGCACAAAATATTGTATCCATACCATTATTATTCACTTTGATATTTATGCATATAGGTGCCCACACACACACACACATAAAATTTATAAATTTTGTAGACACCTAAAAATGGTCCCTATGTATTTATTAGTTGTCAAATTACATGATTCTTGGGTACCTATGTATATGCCATATATTGATCTAAATTGTCACATCTTGATTCACCCTATGTTTTTACCTTTAAAATATATGGATTTTGAAATTGGTTATAATGATTATTATGTTGCGAGATGCTTTATATTGTACTCTATAAGTTGTTATCAACATCTCTGGATCAAAAATATACTATTCCCACTCGCACGTGACTAGTTATTTAAAATAGTCATAAGATATATTTTTAAATCTTTAAAGAATCCTTCCACTCTTATATTATAAAAAATATATAAAGATTGACATAAATATTATTTTAAAGAATTGATGTGGTAGTTAATCATGGGTTATTTAAGATAAGCATGGTTGCATATTTTCTTTTAAATCCAAGTCTTTATTCTACCAAAGAAATGTGGTGTTGACTTTTTAGAGTTTTGTTAAAGAAAGTCATGGGAATATTTTAATTCTTTAATCTCATAAGTTAAACTCCAATTTATTTTTCCCACTTGCAAAGAATCATGCCATTAGTGGAAAGATAATTGGTTTTTGATTTATTTTAGCGGGGAGATTATTATTTTTTTATTTGGTGAAGATTTACATGCATATTAATCTTTATTGAAATAAATTATAAATTATGTCATTAATGCATCTTTCAATGGGAAATTAAAATAGTAGTAATGCTATATTTAATTTGTCGAAATAAAGATTTATTATAAATTTAAAATTTAAAATTATTATTAGATAATTATTAATTAGCTTATTAATTATGCTAATTGATTTTGGGTATAAATCATAATTAAACACTAGGATGAACTCACACTTTAAAAATACTTATTTGGAATTTATTATTAGTAATGCTTAAAATATCACGATGACTTTACTTAGAAAAGGGAAGTTAAATTACCTTATTATTAACTTGAAAAAATCAAGAGTGATAAATAGAGATTTTAACAGATAATTATTGGTGAAACTTCTAGTTAATTATGGGGAACAAAGCGTATAGCTTTGGTTTCAAGTGGCATGCAAAATAAAAATAAAGAGTAAAAATAGTCTTAAGGAAAGGGAAAGAAAAAATTTAGATAGAAAATTTACGAGAAAAGAAAAACTAGAAGTGGAAAGAGGTTTTGGAAGCAAAAAGGGAAGTTGTATCCACCAATGAGGGAAAAATCTTACCAGGTAGGTACTGTAATTAATTTAATGGTGTATTATTGTATTAAAAGATTTTTAGATTATGAAGTATTTTAAATCTATGAGTGAACCTCGAGTAAACCTGTAGAAGCTTGTAGAAAATATATTTCAGTAAACTCCTTAGAAACTAGAATTCTACCTGTACAAACCCAAAATATTTTAATGGAGGAAGTAGTGACTCGAAAATGATAAATAAATTTAGGAAAATATTTATAAAAACTGAAATAAGAATGAATGGGAATTAGAAACTCTCATAAATTTGGAGAGATGATTGTCACAGATTCAGGGAATACATAGTAACACTAAATGGATCAATTTATAAATGAAAAAAAAAAATTGTTTTCATTTTCGTTTATATATTGTCTTTTAGAAAAAAATCAATCTCAATAAAATGCCCATAACTTTTTCATTTCTTAGCGAAATCAATAAATTCAAAATGTTCTAAAAATCTTGGAATGTGTAGAACAAACCCCAAAAGACATTTTAGAAAATTCATTCTAATGAGTGAGCAGTTTTATGCATAAATGTGACAGGTTTTGTAAAAAAACGTTTATTGCAAATACAGATTAAAATTGATTTGGATAAGTTTTATGAATGGATATTTAATATAGTTTACATATCTTAAGATTTCTTTTGTAGATGATCCATCAACCATGGTGAAAAACAAAATCAATTTAGTTTTTGTTGAGGATTAATTTTTTTGTATAGGCGTTTATCTCTATGCCTGGGCGTTACATATAAATAAGCCTATTATAGTGTGAACGCCCTTTCTTCATGTTTTGGGATGCTAAGTTGGCTAGGTACATGTGTTTATATTATGATAATTTGATGGGAAAGGAAGTGGGAAAAACTACATTCAACTAGTTTAAATTTTATATGCATAAATATATATTTAAATGATTTATATTTTATAGATATAAATTTATAATTAAAATGGTTTATATTTTATATGTATAAATTTGTAATTTAAATAAATAGATATTATTTAGGTTGAAAATTAAGCTAATATAATTTATATAATATTATATTATATTACTATTATATAATCAGAGAATTATATAATGGGTAGTGAACCTTGAAATGTGAACAACCTATGTAAATATAACAAAATATTTCCTATTTAAAATATATCATAATATGAAATTTGTTGAGATGAATATAAATTAAATACCCTGTAAACATATGGTTTGATTATAAACATTATTTTATACTCTGTGAATAAATTGCGTAGGGACAGAGGTTTTTATTACATTTCTTAATATCTAGGTTTCTTATGTGAAACAAAAATGTTATAAACCTTATGAGTAAACTATAAAAATATGTTTGAAAATGATGATTTGTGTCAATACCTATTTTGTGTTATCTAAAAATTATAGAAAATAGATAATTAGTGTTTTTCATTGATTTAGTTAGTTTTAGGGGAAACCAAGCTTAACCATTTTGAAAAATATTTGATAGATATTTGTTTCTTAAATGTACTTCTTCTATACAAATAATTGATTTATGCTTAAATTATCTATTATAGATAAGTTAATATAGACTTTTATTGTCATATTTGGTTGGCATGGGATTGTCAATATATGCTTATTACATCAGATATTGCATGATGTGATCTTGATCCATAGATTAATTTGCCTGGATGGTGAGCTTATGCTTGGGATTAAATATCTAGTATATTTATTATGGAGCCCGCATTGATGATATAGCCAAGCAGTGAGATGGTTTCTCAAGCTTGGATGGGTATGGATAACCCAATCAAGTTATGTGTTATGAATTTGATTAATCTAGATAACCAATGTTATTTAAAAACTTGGACCAAAGTAATGTTAAATTAACATTATCAATTTATATGTATAATTTATATACTATGTGATATCATAGTTCAAACGTATTTTTATTTATGATACACATTATGTAGTAGAATTTTAAAACACATGGGTGTACTCACATATCGAGTAATATTTATTGATATTGCATGCATGATGTTAAAGTCTTTTGATATGTATACCCAATCGGTATGGTTATGTAAGGACTCTCAAATCAAGAACCAAAGCATACTTACTCTATGGATAGGTAACCCATCTTTATGTAGATATTATACCTAAGAAGATAATATTATGATTTGTATTTTCTTAGTGGTATACAAACTATTTGATACCCTTTCTATAGGTAGCTAAATTCATAGTATGGCAGTATAGGACACGAGAATGATGTTGGACATCAATAGTCCTAGCTTATACATATTTGATGTAAGTGATAGGGTTGTAAAATCATTGATTCTTCTCTCTGTAATTAAGGAATGTATTTATACCTTTTCCTTGCATATATTTGAATGAAAAAACTATTGAGTAAACATTTATAATTTTAGTAGTTTGGTAGAACTACATCTAGCCCTGATTTTGTGCATGTAGGAGACATAACAGATATGTATGGCAGCTCAAATAATGAGCATGGGCATATAAAACTAATGTTGATAGGTATTCCTTAGTATGACTTCTGCTATAAATGCTAGTGAAATCAAATAGCCTTTTTGTAGCATAGTACTATTATGCAAACTTGTCCGTAGGATCAAGTTTGTCACATCTTGTAAGGATAAAAACTTGTATGTGGTATATTTCATTAGAAAGTTAAATGTGCAAGTGACTAGACATTTCTAGAATAATGTAGTGCATTGTGAGATGTGCCTAGAAATTATGTTCTCTTTGGATTGTTATTGAAGGTATACTCGGATAGTTTAATCTTGACTTATTTTATTTATTATGGTTGGGTGTAAGATTATTATTGGTGTTGTGTCGGGTGCTCAAACATAAATACCTATGATCATATGAGATGTCACAGAGTTTTACAATACAAAAAGTACCTAGATGGTGCATACTATATTCATTATATCTTGACACATATCTAAATAAATATATATGTTAAGGTTGATAATGTTGAGAAGAGTGATCATGAACTATGATAGTATGGGATATCATATGATCCTACAACTTATATGTATATACCTGGGTAGTACATATTGTAGTTGTATATATAGACTCTTACCTAAATTGGTTGTTCAAATGATTTTGACTTGATCAGTTTGTTCATATGAGTTATTTGGATAATTGTATGCGTGTGTAAATCTTAAGAGTATAATTAAAAGATAGGTTTGAATGTTATGTACTTTATGGCTTGCTATGTATTATGTACTTAGGTTACTTATGTGCCTAGCATGTGATTCTCTATGGAACTAGGAATGTAGGTTTCTTCATCATTACTTATATCTAGGTTTTTATGTGAGAGTGCTTGGGTAAGCACACAAGCCTAGATTAGTAGGATGTTATTGCTAGAGTGTGTCTCTTGGATATGGGATTGTAGACCAGAGCTTTATAATCTCACCTATGTCATGAAAAGTTTATTTCCCTATTTGGATTAGAGTGCCAACCCATTCGGTGGTGACGTCTTGTAGAGGAGACCATCACATTTGAAAGGAGAACTACATTAGACCTTGATTTCGAGGAGTGGATATGTAGGCTGCCCAAGTTATGGTGAGGACATCGGGTCTAGATCCTTAGGCTAAGATGGCGTAGACTTGATTTCTTATTGATTCAAGCAAGTGGTTGATTTTATGTTCAATGTTTAGTTTAGTTTTTTTAATTGTTATTTTTCTAAGTACAACTAGTAGGGTTGTTTCATAAATTAAGCGTTATTGGCATGCTTTATCATTTTTTGTTGTGGCCCCCTCTTTATTCTCTCACTTATTTATGGTGGTCCCCTAGAAAACATATTTAGCATGTTCTTCGGGTCTAAAAATGTATAGAGTATGTTTTCTGGGTTGTGGGTGTTGTGGGTTCATTGGTGTGCACTAGGTTTTATGGTCCCATCTTGTCTGCATTTTTATTCTTTGATGTTAGCTTGAAAGTCAATATGTTCCTGATTTGAATTCAAATCATCCATAAACACATATTTATCTTGGTATATTCAGACATCTAGACATGATTTGAAAATGCATCTAATGTTTATTGTCATAATGATATATTGAGCATTTATAAGCATTTCAGATGGTGCAAGCACAAGAGAGGGGATCCATTTAATGACTGCCTTTATCTATGTGATGTTTAGCTAATTACTCTTTCATGGACACAAATTAACACATTACTTAGACTTGGCTCATTTAACATAACATATTTATTACATTCAACAACTTGTTATAAAGAACATAATGCACACACACACATACTCTTGCTTTGATAGGATTATTACATTACATGAAGAATATTCAAACTCTCATACAATCCCTCCTAAACTAAAACAGTTATCCACTCTACTCTTGGAGAGTTTTGTCCTCTCTAACTCATCTCTCCCCAAAAATTGACTTCTCTCTCTAAATTTGGTATCCCCTTGACATCCCAATTTTTGTGGGTTGTCTCTTCAACTTCTCTAATCTAAACATAACGTACAATAATTTGGTAGCTTTTATTTTTTAGTATTAAATGCTAAACTGTCTATAACAACTCCTTCCATGTGTCATAAAAAAATGACATTCACACGTAACTATAAAAATTTAATTCCACTCCTTCTCACAATGAGAAACTTGACATGTATGTTGAATAATAAAACACCAAACACCTCTAAAATGAGAGTTTTGATGTTTTCACAGTCCATGAGAGTGAGTAGTTGATTTTTGGGTGAAACTATATGCATGATTTTGATCTGTTGGGTGAATATTTTGTCGTCAACTAACTGATGACAAAATGGGTATATCAACCACAGCATAGGGAGATTTACACCACGAAAAGTGTGGGTTTACCAGATCTGGATGAGGTAAATCTCTTCTCTCATCAAGGGGAGGTTCCCTAGGAATATTTATGCACTGGATATATATATATATATATATATATATATATATATATATATATATATAATTAAGCAGAAAATAACACATGGGGTGGTATAACAGCATCTACCTCTCTTTTTTAGAGGTAATGTATAAAGAACGAAAGAGAGAAATCCTGGTCCTTAGCTAACAACATTCCTCTTCTTTCAGAAATGGTATCAAACGGGAAGCAAAAAATCACCTTAAGTAACAAAGTCCACAAGATCACTCACGTAAGCACAAAGTCTTTCGTAGCCTCCTTCACCGATTCGGAACAAGCGTAACCGTAGAATGAAATGAAGCACAAAGTCTTCCCCTGAAACTACAAAAGATAACTGAATCATAAAGATAAAAATAGCTCAAAGTCTATCTTCTACCTTTTAGAAATATTCTCAGATAATATTAAAACACCCACTTTGCTTATTAAATCAGATAAACAAGATATTACCAGGAAAACAAACATAAGAACTGTTTCCTAAATAACACAGATAATTTCAACACAAAGTCTAAAATAAACCTGCTTCTCATTCATTTAACAAAATATGATTTACAAGTTTGAGCACAAAGTCTCAAAAAGTATTTCAATTTTGGCAGAGTTTTTGCTCTCTATTATCCAAGATCCTATTTACAAAAGAGGTCTCCACTATATATAGGTAGAAACCTTCAAAAACTAGAAAATAATAAAATACAAAAAATATCTTAGTCAAAGATGACTCATCTTTGAATTTTGAGATATTTTTCTAAATTTTTTACATGTAATTACACATTACAAAATTGCATGCACTTTTACATGACAAAAGTGCATGAGAAGAAGAGAGAAGGAATGCATGGGCAGCAAAAATTGCCGCCCCTGCATATCAGAGAAGTTCTTGTGCATAGGCAGTAAAAATTGCTGCCTGTGCACGTCAAGGAGTAGGCAAACGTGTAAGGGCAGAAAAAATTGCCGCTCTTGCATGAAGGATGCAAGGGCAGCAAAAATTGCCGCTCTTGCATAGAAGAAGAGGAAACGGTTGTCACGAACAGAGTCATGACAAATTCTGCTGAACTTGACGTCTACATGGCCGTCGTGCTTGGGTCCTTGTTGGCAGTCAGATCCATCCTTGCTTCTTCGACGGTCTACAGACTTTTCATGAGCTTTGGATTGTGCATTTTCGTGGACAAATTGTTTGCGGGCAATTTGTATCTGCCCAGCCACCCGGCTTGGCATAGTTGTGCGTGAATTCCTTCAAAAAATTTGTCTGAAGGAATTACTTCAAGAAAAAATTTTGAAGGAATTCGAGGCTTAAACATTTGTTCAATCATTGCGCACGCTAATGGGGAGTGAACCAAAAGCTGATGAACCTTTGTATTGACTTGAACCGTTGACCCTACTGCTGGTGTTTATCGATGGAGATCTCTGTTCGAACCAAGGCACTGAAATAGTCCCAAAAAATGACTAAGTGTTGAAAAACTGATTCTTTTGATTGAAGCCACCTACAGAAGCCTTTAACCCTGAATGCTAACTTCAAGCATGTTGAGTCTGCAAAAACATATCTGCAGAGTTCATAGTTTTCTCTAACCTTGAAAGAGTCCGTAGATTTTTTAGAAGCTTGAAAAATGAGGAATTTAAATGCCCAGGACAAATTTTGAAAAGGGAAGAGACAATTTTGATTGTAGGTTGTCCCAAAAATGAGTGGCATTTTTCGGGGACAACAGCTGGCTCCAGTTGGGGAACTTCCTTCTATTGCAAAAATTGATTGAAGGGAGTAGAATCCAGAATCTCCAGTGCCTTAAAGTGTGCCATTGGGCTACGGAGTCATGCTACCCAAAAAAAAAGGCTCCAAAAATGAAAACAAAATGAACAAAACAAAGTAAAAGACTATACAAATATACATATGTATAGGGTGACTCATCCAATACTTCAAGAATTTAAGTACTTCAGACGCTGCTCCTCGAGAGGCAGTGACAATGGTGTTTTGTCCTGATAAACCAGCAAGAGGCCATTTTCTCCACATAATTGATGATGTGTGAATGGAACTCTCCACCAGGAAACCAATTTCCTGTGCCTTCCCTTTTGTTTTCTCCTCTTGCCCCACAGCAAGACTCGTCTTTTGATCTGAAAACCATGAATCTTTGTTTTCTTGGCGAAGAGTTCTTTTCCCTAATCCTGACGTGCAATAGCATGGTCAGCTACCATAATTGGTTGCTCTTCTGGTTCCATCCAGCACCTGATTTGATTGTCCTCATTTGACACCCGCCACTAATTGGCACTATCAGGCCCACTTGTCGTTGTTTCATCTGAACCAATTTTTGGGTTGGCATTCTCAAGGGTTTTAACAGGCTCTTCATGAACCTCTTCTATGGTCAGAAAATAATTACCCCTGCTAGAGGACTCAAACATAATTTGAGCCACAGGGGCTGACGTTTGGGTGACCACGTACTTTGCCTCTCTCTCAGGAAGCAACCTTTGCATCACGCCTTTCATAGGGATTCTTGCCTGGGATAAGTCCATGCTCAATTCTCCTCTGACATCCTTGCAAAAGTTCCATCCAAGCAAAATGCCATATGAAGCTGGGATGTCAGCTACCAGAACTGTCATCTTGATCTTCTTGTCAGGAAACGCTACAAATGCAAATTGGGCATCTTTGATCTGACCAAGGAGTGGGACTTGCTTGTTTTCCATGGAGAAGCATCTCCCAAATGTTTTAGTCAATGTGAGACCAAGAGATTCTGCCACTTTAGCAAGCATGACGTTGTCAGACGCAACAGAATCGATGATGCAATTGCTTAGCTTGTGACCGTTTATTAACAGGGAAACATAGAAAGGTTTTATTTTTCTGGGAGCAACTGGAGGAGTCACGACAAGATTATTTCAAGTGGATACATTCTTTGGGGGATCATGAGTTACCTTCAAAATTTCTTGTCCTACAGGGATGGCTGTACCTTTCACACATTCTGCCAACCTGTCCAACTATTCAGGATGGGCTTGTAGAAATTCAAATTCAAACATTTGAATTTTAGTCTTTTTGACATGCTCAATTATGTCAAATGTCTAAATTGGGCTAGGCACAGAGGATGGGAGTTCACTCTTTTGGTTTTTGGGAGGGGGAGGGTTGGTTTGAGAAGTTGAAGTAGAGGGTGCAGAGATGTTTGGGGTACGTACCTTTTCAATAGTCATCGGGTCCTTTGGTTGGAAGGGCACAGTGGTTCCCCGCTTAGCAATTGAAACTACTAGCTGAGGTTGCTCCTCTGTCTTCTCTTTATCATCTTATTGAGCTGACTGATTATGGGATTGAGTGAATATGGCATATGATCCCTCAGCTGCATTCCCCTTGCTTCTGGGTTCATCTTGATAATTTAGGTAACCAATGGCAGAGTCGCCAACTAATTCTTCTTCCTGCTCTTCAAAGAGATTAGCATCATATTGTTGTTCCAACTCAGGTTGGAAAGCGGAAGCGTGTTCTGTTTCCAAATATCCAACCGCTGAGTTGGTTGGAGGGGCTTCAAGGGCGAGGTTCCTCTATGGGGGAGGAAGATGATTTGGCTGCCCTTGATTCCTAGCAGCATTGCCTTGGTACGCTTGATTTTGAAATGTCCTCCTTGGCATATCCCGATTAGGAGAAGCAGACATAACTTGGGCCATTTGTCTCTTCAAAGCTATCAATTCATTTGTCAATTTATGCACCATAAGATCTGTAGTGTCTGTAGAAGAACTTTCAGTAGATAAAGAGAATGTATTTTTACTAGGGTCTTTTCTGATCTTACATGCTAGGATGAGATCATCCTCAATTTCAATAGCCAAATTTTGAGCCAATGCTAGATCCATAGGGCCAGCTCACCTCAACAAAAAACTTACTTTAGGAAGCTATGGGTTGATAAAAAAGCATTTGAGATTCTCCGGCGTGGGCTGAGCAACAGTTGGAATCGGGTTCCTTAACTTGTTGAATTTGGCTATGAAATCCCTCATGGGTTCCTGGGATTCTTTTTTCATCTGTGTTAGCTAAGCTAACAAGGCATGTACATCTTTAGTAGGTTTAAATCTGGCTTCAAATATGGACTTTAGTGTATTCCAGTCAGTTATAGTTTGAGCTTGAAGGTGGTAGAACCAATTCGCGGCAGCGTCTTGCAGAGTTTCTACAAAAAGTCTCACTGCTACATCCTCGAATTCCACACCGATTACACCGCATGCTATGGAGAAAGTGACAATATGCTCATCGAGATGAACCTTCTCGTAAGCAGGAAAAGAAGCTCTACCTTATGTTGGTGACTCGATAAGGTCAGGAGGAAGACTCCTAGATTGTTGGAGGAAAGGCGGTGGAGGAAACAGATCAAAATTGCTCTGCTGTGCCAACTCAAATATGGGGTCAAAAACACCCTTAGATCTTTGGCTTCTTGTGTAGCATGGAGTTTCCAGATTACAAATGAAAAAGGGACTGAAACTGCTTCAAGTTGAAGTTTAAGGCTTCAAAATGCACGTTCTTCCCAGCTGCTCTGGTTTTGCAGACCAGATAATATAACGGAGATGGTAAGGCTATAATGATAATGGGTAAGACATGGAACGGAGTTGCCAAACTATGTAATGGATAAGGGTAGGGACTACTTCAATCTGAAACTTGAGGTTTCAAACTACACATTTTATTCCCCAGCGGAGTCGCGAAAAACTGTTGGGTGAATATTTTATCGTCAACTAACTGATGACAAAATGGGTATATCAACCATAGTATAAGGAGATTTACACCACAAAAAGTGTGGGTTTACCAGATCTGGATGAGTTAAATCTCTCCTCTCATCAAGGAGAGGTTCCCTAGAAATATTTATGCGTTGGATATATATATATATATATATAATTAAGCAGAAAATAACACATGGGGTGGTATAACAACATCTACCTCTATTTTTTCAGAGGTAATGTATAAAGAATGAAAGAGGGAAATCATGGTCCTTAGCTAACAACATTCCTCTTCTTTCAGGAATGGTATCAAATAGGAAGCAAAAAATCACCTGAAGTAACAAAGTCCACAAGAACACTCACGTAAGCACAAAGTCTTTCATAGCCTCCTTCACCGATTCGAATAAGTGTAACCATAGAATGAAACGAAGCACAAAGTCTTCCCCTGAAACTACAAAAGATAACTGAATCATAAAGATAAAAATAGCTCAAAGTCTATCTTCTACCTTTTAGAAACGTTCTCAGATAATATTAACACACCCACTTTGCTTATTAATCAGATAAACAAGATATTACCAGGAAAACGAACATAAGAACTGTTTCCTAAATAACACAGATAATTTCAACACAAAGTCTGAAATAAACCTGCTTCTCATTCATTTAACAAAATATGATTTACAAGTTTGAGCACAAAGTCTCAAAAAGTATTTCAATTTTGGCAGAGTTTTTGCTCTCTATTATCCAAGATCATATTTACAAAAGAGGTCTCCACTATATATAGGTAGAAACCTTCAAAAACTAGAAAATAATAAAATACAAAAAATATCTTAGTCAAAGATGACTCATCTTTGACTTTTGAGATATTTTTCTGAATTTTTTACATGTAATTACACATTGCAAAATTGCATGCACTTTTACATGACAAAAGTGCATGAGAAGAAGAGAGAAGGAATGCATGGGCGGCAAAAATTGCCGCCCCTACATATCGGAGAAGTTCTTGTGCATAGGTGGCAAAAATTGCCACATGTGTACGTCAAGGAGTAGGCGAACGTGTAAGGGCAGAAAAAATTGCCGTTCTTACATGAAGGATGCAAGGGCGGCAAAAATTGCCGCTCTTGCATAGAAGAAGAGGAAACGGTTGTCACGGTCAGAGTCGTGATGAATTCTGCTAAACTTGACGTCTACACGGCCGTCGTGCTTGGGTCCTTATTGGCAGTCAGATCCATCCTTGCTTCTTCGGCGGTCTGCAAAATTTTCATGGGCTTTGGCTTGTGCATTTTTGTGGACAAATTTTCTGCAGGCAATTTGTATCTGCCCGGCCACCCGGCTTGGCATAGTTGCGCCTAAATTCCTTCGAACTTTTTGTCCGAAGGAATTACTTCAAGCAAAATTTCTGAAGGAATTTGGGGCTTAAACATTTTCTCAATCATTGCGCGTGCCGATGGGGAGTGAACCAAAAGCCGATGAACCTTTGTATTGACTTGAACCGTTGACCCTGCTGCTGGTGTTTGCCGATGGAGATCTCTGTTCGAACCAAGGCACTGAAACAGTCCTGAAAAATGACTAAGTGTTGAAAAACTGATTCTTTTGACTGAAACCACCTGCAGAAGCCTTTAACCCTAAATGCTAACTTCAAGCATGTTGAGTCTATAAAAACATATTTGTAGAGTCCATAGTTTTCTCTAACCTTGAAAGAGTCCGTAGATTTTCGAGAAGCTTGAAAAATGAGGAATTTAAATGCCCAAGACAAATTTTGAAAAGGGAAGAGACAATTTTGATTGTAGGTTGTCCCAAAAATGAGTGGTATTTTTTGGGGACAACATGATCAAAATCATGCACATAATTTCAACCACAAATTTACTAATCACTTCTAAAATGCTTAGCTACCCATGTGCTACTTCGTTGAAGAACCAAATTACTAGCTCTCAGGTGCTCAAATGACATTTTAGGCCAAATGACAATTGTAAAAACTATCATAGCTTTATATTTATGACTCCAATTGATCTAAAATTTGATTAATAACTTTTAATTTATATTTTATATGATCTCACCAAATTTCACCTTATAATTTTATATGGAGTTGAATAACCATCTTTCCAAGTGTTGTAGACTAAAGAGATAACGTAGACTAATAAAATCATACATTATTTTAGTGTTATAACTCAAAATGAGCTGAAATTTGACATGAATATTATACTTATTAGTTTATATGACTTCATCAAACTTATCCTTCCATTTTATATGGAATTGAATAACCATCTTATCAAGTGTTTGTAACTTAACAATCCACGCAAACTGATAAAAGTGTACAAAATATATCTACACTATTTAAGGACAAAGGAATAGTTTTACAAAATCATTATTAGAGGTTCACAATCATGCCACCAAGGCCGTGGACACAATACAAAATAGAATAAACCTAAGCTAATACATGCCACTCTATTTTTTATTTATGCAAGATTGCATGAACCCTTTGATGCTCTTGTATAAGACACCCAATGTTTTTAAAATGTGAGCTCCTACTCACATATATGGAATAAGTGGTGAAACCACTATTTGGACCATGAAGCATGATGTCCATGGCATTCCCTTCTAATAAACCAAGTACTTCAACTCATTGTCACGTCTTTTTTTCTACTTCCAGCTCCTCAATGGATTCAAATCCTTTCTTTTCCTCTTACCTCTATTCTTCCTTTTCTCCTTTATAGGATTGGACCCACCATAGCTCAACCACCTCCACCAAATGATTATATTCTTCTCTTTCCATCTACTTGTGGGATAAAACCCACCTTAATTTTACCAACACCACCAAATGACTTTACCATCATCATTTTTCCAACCTTAATTGGATTTAAACCAATCACATCTATCTAGGCTCAACTCTTCTCTCATCTCCAATATTACCTTAGTAGACTCAACATATATTTTGGCATCCAAATGATCACCCACAGACTCTAATAATACTTCTAGGATAGGTTGTGCCCCCTTATCTCTCAACACCATCATTACTATTCCAAACAACTCCACCTATATTGCAACATCATCTTCTTCTCCACATGTTTGGGTTGATAAAAAAATTATCTGATCCATCTCATCCTTGAATTATCAATAGCATTGCTTACCTCTATGCCACATGAGTGACATTTGCCATCTTTCTTTGTTCAAATGATCATTAGACCAACCTTTATCACCAAGTTCTTAACTTTTACATTACCAAATCTACTCTCTATCCATATCTAAATACGAAGATTTGATGTATAGCCTTCTGTTAGGTTGTGGAGCTAAAAGCTTCACCAGGATGCAAACAGGAGAAGTTAAGGAGGATCTAGAGATGCGGGGAGTTGCAGATTCAGTTGCAGGAAAAATGGTGTCGGTCTGATCAATCGACGTCAGTCAGATAGCAAGGGGAAGCAACCGGCGTCGGTTACTAGTCGGCCGACATCGGTCATGGAGGTGCCGACGTCGGCAGCCTGTGTGAGAATAGGCAGTTCGCATGACGAATCCAGGAGAGTCTAATTTTAGACTGTCAATTTGCATGTTGAAGGCTAATCTTAGTCTTGAGTTGTGAGTCTAATTATTGTAATTAGGTTAGTCTAATTATTGTAAGCATGAGATCTATATATGGACTCATGGGCTGTATTGTTAGTGTGTGCTAGAAAGCCATAGAGCTTTTAGAGAGAGCTTGTGTAGCTCCTCCTAGTTCCAAGGGGTGCTGAGTGTGTATGATCAGGGAGAGTTGCAAGGTCTGCAAGGTCAAGGAGCTGATCCACTGGAGTACTGGTTGAAGAATCATAAGGACTTGGTGAGGCAAGGACAAGGGTTCTTCAGGGGTGTAGAGATATCTACATGGTGAGTAAGGTCTAGTGATTTGCAGGTAGCAGCAGAGAGCAGGAGATCTACTTGAAGTACAGATGTGTACTTGGTGAACTGGCAGTGTGTTACTGACTGGTTGGAGAGGTGAACATCAATTCTATATTGGAGTTGATTGTTGGGACCGAGAGAGAGAGGGAAGAAGATCTTGAGGTGTGGCGAACCTTTGAGGTGGAGGAAGAAGTGGCATCTTCCTTAGTGTATATTCTTCTATGTATATAATACAATTGTGTATTGTCTCTTAATTCCTGTGTTGTTTCATATTTCTAGTTACTTATTGATTCTGGTATAATTCCGTGTTTAGTTGCTAATACGAGAGGTAATCATATGAGCTCTTATTGTGGTGGAGCAAAGATCCTGACAAGTGGTATCAGAGCCTTGGTTGTAGGTTCAAGAGCTGATACCAACAAGTGGTATCAGAGCTTTTGGTTGGGTTGACTAACAGGTGGTTTCAGATCTGGTAGCGTTTTTTGATTACAGGTCACTCACAGGGGTTTCAGATTGAGTGGGAGTATAGCAACGGTAGAAGATAGTAAGCTACGAATGGAGAAACTGAATAGCATGAATGGTCTGATTGATGGAAAGAAAGAGCAGGTAAAAAGAGATTGTTGGTCGGTAGCAGATCAGCTGGTGGAAGCATATGTTGCAGGTAATATTGCACAGGATGTTCTGGATAAAGTGGAATCTTTGTTTACAGATTCTTTTGCCTCTTTCCATGCAGCCCAAAATAGAGCATCTTTTCATGGGTATGTCTTTGGAGACTTTGGAGAGATTTATTTAGGGGTTGGAGAGCCTTGTCAGATTATTGACGAAGGGGAAGTGAAGCTGAAATTGCAGATGGATGACTCACAGTGGTTGGAGGAAGTCATGCAGGTACCAGTCTTGGAGATGAGTCTAATTTCTTCAAGAAATTTGGGTGATGAGAGATGCACTTTAACTCTCACAGCGGATACACTTGAATTAGATGATGGTAAGAAAGTAGGTATCCTTTATCTATCTACTTATAATACTAATTCACCTTCTGTTGCAGAGATGTGGCTTCATGGGCTTAGTCACATATGTAGGGGGAGAATGCAGGTTTTGAAGCGGAAGTCAGATGTCTTTGACAAGCTAAAGAATTGGAAAGCCTTGGTGTTCATGGAGGAGATGATGGACAGAGATCAGGTGAGGAGACTGAATCATTCTGAGCAGAGCAGGGTTGAGTTGATTAGGATTTTGATCCATGGAGAGCTCGTGGGTAAAAAGTTGTCACTCACAGATGAACACAGGTACCAGCGTCGGTCAGACAGTAACCGACGTTGGCTGCAGGAAGACCGACGTCGGTCATAAGGACCGACGTCGGCAGGATAGACACCGGCGTCGGCCAGGGAAACAACGTCGGTAGTCAGGTTCAGTACAGGGAGCCGACATCGGTCGGAAACAGACTGGGAGATGGCCGAGATTGGTCACTGGAACGGATAGTGGGCGAACAGTAAGTCTCAAACGCTCATGTTGAGGTCAAGATTGGTAAGTGAACCTCATATTCGTTGTTCACCTTCTTTATATTGCTTATTGATGGTCAAGAACCAGGAAGATGGAAGAAGCAATGCAGGTAGAATCCAGATACAATGGGAGCTTGGCATGGATGAGGAGTGTGAGTCCTTGGAGAAGAACCAAACAGGTATTCGTTGGTAAAGTTGTCAGCTGGAAGTAAGTACTGAGAGACTGAATGGATTCCCGTTCTAAAGAAGAGAGTGGATGGATACAAGAGACAAAAGGCCAAGGCATATGGTCTTGAGGAAGCTGCAGGACAGTGGTATAGGTTTGACAGGTGGATGACTAAGCATGGCTTCAGTCAATGTCAGTGTAACTATTGTGGTTTTATCTTACCAGGTGGATGGTGATTGCAACATCATCTTGTTACTGTATGTGGGTGATTTACTAGTAGGTTTGTACATACAGGGATTTACTGAGCTAAAGGTAAGGTTAGTTCAGAGGCGTGTCATGAAGAATTTGGATCAGCGAAATTCTTTGGCATAAGAAACATGGAGATTTTATCTCTAGTGGGAGCTGATGTGAAGACGGTGTTGGCGGGGTTCATGATGCAGGATGCAGAATCAAAAAGCACACCAAGGGCTGGACAGTTCAAGCCTAGCTTGAAACAGGGTTCAAAATCACATGAGGTCTAGTGTAGACCTAAGCATTTTCCCAATCAGTGGGGGTTGTCAGAAAGTATGGAGCCAATTCGGGGAAGGAGTACTGGAGGGCAGTTCAGTGGGACTAGCAGCAGGGTTTCTTGTTATGCAGGGTCAGGTTCTTCACTACATGGGTATGTAGGTTCGGATGCGGCAGGTTACTTGAATGACAGGTGTAGCATCACAGGTTGTGTGGTGGTCGGTCTTCAGGGTTGATCTTGAAGAGGAATACAAGCCAAGGAATAATTTAGATGGTGTACAGGTATAGGTACAGGTGCAGCTATTTACCTCCAAGTGGGAGATTGTTAGGTTGTGGAGCTAAAAGCTTCACCAGGATGCAAACAGGAGAAGTTAAGGAGGATCTAGAGATGCGGGGAGTTGCAGATTCAGTTGCAGGAAAAATGGCGTCGGTCTGATCAACTGACGTCGATCAGATAGCAAGGGGAAGCAACCAGCGTCGGTTACCAGTCGGCCGACATCGGTCATGGAGGTGCCGACGTCGGCAGCCTGTGTGAGAACAGGCAGTTCGCATGACGAATCTGGGAGAGTCTAATTTTAGACTGTCAGTTTGCATGTTGAAGGCTAATCTTAGTCTTGAGTTGCGAGTCTAATTATTGTAATTAGGTTAGTCTAATTATTGTAAGCATGAGATCTATATATGGACTCATGGGCTATATTGTTAGTGTGTGCTAGAAAGCCATAGAGCTTTTAGAGAGAGCTTGTGTAGCTCCTCCTAGTTCCAAGGGGTGCTGAGTGTGTATGATCAGGGAGAGTTGCAAGGTCTGCAAGGTCAAGGAGCTGATCCACTGGAGTACTGGTTGAAGAATCATAAGGACTTGGTGAGGCAAGGACAAGGGTTCTTCAGGGGTGTAGAGATATCTACATGGTGAGTAAGGTCTAGTGATTTGCAGGTAGCAGCAGAGAGCAGGAGATCTACTTGAAGTACAGATGTGTACTTGGTGAACTGGCAGCGTGTTACTGACTGGTTGGAGAGGTGAACATCAATTCTATATTGGAGTTGATTGTTGGGACCGAAAGAGAGAGGGAAGAAGATCTTGAGGTGTGGCGAACCTTTGAGGTGGAGGAAGAAGTGGCATCTTCCTTAGTGTATATTCTTCTATGTATATAATACAATTGTGTATTGTCTCTTAATTCATGTGTTGTTTCATATTTCTAGTTACTTATTGATTCTGGTATAATTCCGTGTTTAGTTGCTAATACGAGAGGTAATCATATGAGCTCTTATTGTGGTGGAGCAAAGATCCTGACACCTTCTCTATCGATCATTGTCTTATTGATAAAGTCATATTATTATTTCTAGTCTATTTCACTTGATCTTGTGAGAGTCTTCTCTCCCACCTCTAGCTATTACAATTTATATCCATCTTGTATTTCCTCTTGAGAACATTCTTTCCATAAATTTCCCACTCTCTCTTGTCTACATGATGACTTTAAGGCAATATTCTATTATTTTTATATCCTTACCAACTAGATCTTTAACCATCATTGTAATATTATCCTATTGTTCCACTTCTTTACTTTGCTTCTTATACAAATGAGCGTGTTGGACTGAACCACATGTTGTCCTTTTTTTTGGCATCTTTTTGCATTATTGTACCTGCACATTGAAAAAACATAGTAAGAGAATCACGAGTTCCCACAAATAATAATTCAACCTCTTCATCATGCCTCATGGATGTGTTTTTCAACTCTTCTCCATTGCTTGTATGCTTAACACAACTTATGCTCACATGATGGACTCCAAAAGGCCCATTCTCCATAATATCCATAGTCATTCTCTCCTCATTATTATTTCCATTTTAGTCTCCTTCACATTATTTTTATTTATCCATACTCTCCTCATTTTCATTAACTTTCACTTCATTTAACTCTATTGTATCCTTCTTGTAAATTTGTAACTCTTCATGGTTGCTCTATTCTTTCACCTATATTGTTTCCTTCAAGGAAACATGTAGCTTTCCTTGGTTGTTCTCAACACTTCTACCCTCTAAAAGATAAAATACAAAAGCATTTTCTTCATTAACCAATGATGATTATGAATATTCCCACTCGTCAAATACCACAAACTCCTTCCCATCATCAAACAATGGGTCTTCTTTTTCTAGTTCAGTAACTATCACATCTATATCCTCTTCCATGAAGATTTTTTCCTTTTTAGGTTATTCACAAACTTATTTCTACTTGTTGTTTAGAAAATCAGATTTGAGCTTCTCACATGGAAACCACAGTATTTTGTTGTATTTCAAGACAACATTATTCTCCTCACTTATCCTTCTCCTTGCTACTTCTCAATGTAGACTTGAGCTACAAATTCCCTCTCATATTGTCTCTCATGTCAATCTTCTTCTTCTCTTATTCCCTTTCAAGCCTCAACTCATGAAGCTTATTCAACCACTCTTTCTATAATTTTGGGTACACAAAATGACCTATCAATTTGGAAACCATATGTTACCATCTCCTTACCTTTTTATTTATTTTTCCTTGTCTCCTTGCTTGGAGATATTTCTAATACTCAGTTGCATTTCCACAGTCTCTTACTTGCAACCTTTACCCCCATGAGGTCTTCAATATTATCCTCTTCAAAATACATTTCTAACTCCACTATCTAATTCATGAGATCATTTGGGTTTTCTTTACCACAAAACAAAATAATGTTTTTAATGGGCTTAACTCTTCCCTTCATCATGCCTCTATTGGTATCTTTATTTTGTTGATATCTTTTCCTTCACTTTCTTTGTCTTTCTCCAAAGCATATAATATTTCTTGTAGGGAACACAAATCCATCATCATCTTTTCTTCATCATCTTCACTTATAGCTACAACATATCCATGTTGCATAGTCTCCATCATTTCCAATATTACATGAAATTATTTCACCATCTTTGTTAAATCTTCTACTCCTCATGCTCTTCCTCATTTGTGTGGCATATTTCCAAAACAAACAAGCTTCTCTTTTTCAACATAAAAAAATACTTTAAAAAAATCCTCTCACACTTTATTAACACTTACAGGACTTGTCTTATACTTCCAACAAACTTATCCTCACTAATATGCAAGCTTATTTTTCACAACTTGTAGGTCGCTCAAGCAAATTTTTTTCATAATGTGCAACTGATTCATACAAGAGCTTCACACACTCAACTAAAAAATAAATACCTTCCTCTAATACCAATTGGTGCAAGCACAAGAGAGGGGTTCTACTTAAGGACTGCCTTTATGTCTATATTGCTTAGTTAATTACTATCCCATGGACACACATTAGCATACTACTCAAACTTGACTCATTTAATGTAACATATTTATTGCATTCAAAAACTTGTTTCAAAAAACATAATGCACACTCACACTCTCTCACACACACACTTACCTTGATAGGATTATTACATTACATGAATAATATTTAGACTCTCATACAGCTCCTCCTAGATTGAAACAATTCTTTGTTTTGCTCCTCTCTAACTCACCTTTCCTACAAAACTCACCTCTATCTCTAAATATAATATCCCCTTAACATTTCAAGTGTTATGGGGTGTCTCTTTAGCTTCCTTGATCTCAGAATAACATCCACGAGTTTGGAAATTTTTAATTTTTGGGATTAAATGCCAAATTATCCGTAACAGTTCTTTCCACGCATCACAAAACAAAGACAATGACACATAATTGTCAAACATTAATTTTTTTCCTCCTCATAATGATAAATTTAACATATAGTATGAATAATAAAACACCAAAACACCTCAAAAAAATATTTACTACCCATGTGTCATTGCATTGAAGAACCAAACCCTTGGCTTTTGGGTGCTCAAATGACATTTTCAGCTAAACGACAATTGTCAAAACTATCATAACTTTAGCAATGTAACTCTAATTGATCTAAAATTTGATTAAAATCTTGTACTCTATATTTTCTATTATATCACCAAATTTATCCTTCTAATTTTTATGGCATTGAAGAACCATATTGCCAAGTGTCGTAGACTAAAGAGATGAGGTAAATTAATAGAAGCATCAGTAAATTAGTGTTGTAACTCAAAATGAGCTGATACTTGATGCATAGATTATACTTGTTAGGTATTATTCCATCACTAAATTTATCTTTACAAATTTTTATGTCTTTGAAGAACCATCTTTCCAAGTGTCTGTGATTTGACAATCAATGCAGATTGATAAATGTGTATGAAATATCTCTGCATAGTTTCACAATAAAAGAATACTTTTACAACATCGTTCTTATATGTTCACAAGCTTTCTAACAAGGCCATAGACACAAATCAAAACAAAAACTTAAGCTAACACATGTCGCTTTATTTTTGGTTGATGTAATATTGCATGAACCCTTAGATGCTCTTGCATCACCAAAGAAATCAAATAAGCATTTAAATAGCATTCATTATAGCACTTAAGTTCATAGTAATGACACATTGCATTACACTTGTTTTCTTCACTGAAGAATTATTGTATTTATTGGTGTGTTTTTCAATATTTATTGAATGGATGCTTATCCACATGTAGATGTCCTTGCAAGTTTTAACAAGTACATTATAGTTGCTTGGGAGCTTCAAGAGTGTATAATTTAGTATCCACCATCTACTTGTTTTAATTTGATATGTATCCACACACATATAAAAGTGGGGCATTTTTTAGATACTTAAAATTGGTCTAGGGATATTTATTAGTTGTAAACATTACAAATTATAGGGTAGTATTTATGTGTTTTTATTATTGGTTTAGATTAGGCTTTTATTAGTGCATTTTTCTCATGTTTATAGTTGTTTCTTGTCATATTATTCCTCCTTTTCTCTCTTGCCTCCTCTCTCCTTCCTCCTTGTTACCCTAAGTTTTAGAAATTTCTCCCAAAAACATACTTTGTACATTTATGGGGTTAAAGCATTTTCACCCTTTTTTGCATTCCTCAAGGACTGTAGGTCCATCTTTGTCAGTGTTATTATCTATTATGTGCTAATAAGGTTTTAATTAAAATTCAATACATATATAAATACACTGGTATATTAGTGCATTTAGGACATGATAGAGACATATAGTGAATGTGCACAAATATTTTAGGTAAGCATTCAATAATATAATGAAATATGAAGCATTTACTACTACTGTAGATGCCAAAATTTAGCACCCTTGCCCTATTCTATGATCTTTTAGGCTATCACTTTAATAATTAAATGTAGATGCTAGAAATATGCATTGTAGCCTGAAGTCCTGAAATAAGCTAAGTCTAAAATCTTGAAATAGGATAAGTTTGAAATGTGGTAGAAACCTCCAAAAATCTATATTTTTCATATTAACTTCTAGAGGTCCCAAACCACTCTCAAACATCCTTAAAGTATATACATAAAATATAACTTAAAGTAATTAAATGTCAACTTATACTTAAATTTTATTTTATGTATATACCCCATTTTTATCCATGGTAATTAATCTTATTAATTACTATTTACCATCCCTAACCACCCAAAATATTTTAAATAATCAAAATTCTAAAAATCTAAATCTACCCAACCTCCTAACAAACTTATCCCATGGTTAAAACAACTCGAACAACCTTGAAAGTCATTTGAACCCTCTTTTACCTCGTGTCAGCCCATTAGAATGGTTTTTTTTTAGATTCACCCATTTTTGCTAAATCAACATCGATCTTCCGTGATCAATGTCGATCAATTAAAATCGTTGTTGATCCATTTATATACAATACACCTCCATGGCTCAAGATGGAATGTGATTACAATTTTGGAAATTGAAACACTGCCAAAATCTCATTGCAACCTACGTTTGGACTTTATCAACAACTTGATATCTTGTGGAACTTCTGTTGGAGAGCTTATCAAAGGTTTTTGAAAGTTTTTCTCTCTCATCTTATCTAATTTCATTTTTAGGCATTAAAGGTTAGTATTGCTTTTAAATTTATTTGCATTTCCAATCTACTATCTTTGGTGTCTGTCTTACATTTGGTTTTTATCATTTTATTAAAAATGTAGGCCATCATTATAGTCTATTTATAGTTCAATAATTTTACATAGAATCGACCTCGATCCTATAGAATCGATGTCGATCCTCTAGGATCATCGTCAATCCCTGTCAAACTATAAAAAATACCCTTTAAACAGTCTATTTTACATTTTCAGCATCTATTAAAATTGTATGTTATTTTCAAAATATCTTTCCTAATTTGTTGATATCTATTAATGAAACTTAGAAAAGCATTTATACATGTTTTCCTTGAATAATCTTTTTATCTTATTAGTCTGCATTTATCTAACCTTTATTAAGTTGTATGTTGGTGTTGTTTATACCTACATCTATTATCTTGTATATTTTATCTGTTATCTTGAATATTCCATAATCATTTATCTTTATCAAATTATCTTTTGCATTATTTATATCTTGTAATCTATATCTTCATAATTTCATGTTTATTTATAAACTTGAATGTTAAACAGTGGACTGACATACATCTGAGAAAGCGTGCTACTTCTCAAGACTAGTTTGTAATCAGGCAGCGCACTCATCTCTCTTTTAATCCCATTCTTTATTTAAGTGTGGTGTATTACAGGTCATTCCTCCCTAGCCAAAGAGGAGTTCTCAAAATCAAGTTTGATCAATAGTGTGCAACCAACCATCCATATCTTCAGGTAATCTTAAACCCTGCTTACACTTTGTTTTTAGTAGTTAATTAGAAAATCTTGAAAAACCATAAAAAACTACTCAAACATTTTGGCATGCCCAGTGGGACCATTAGTGGGTCCTTTAATTTTGTTCTTTTGTATGCATGTAGTTGCATTAGTGAAGTTCATCCTCTTTTACATTTCCTTTCAATCAAATAACTTTCACTATATTTTCTTCTTTAAAGTAAAATTATCATAGGCATAGGATTTGCATTTCATGTGCATTTGTTTTGCATTGAGTTGAATTCTTTGTCTACATCCAAATCAAATCATAATAATCTTTTAGATTAAAATAAACTGCATTCATAGTTTGTCTGCTTGAATTAGTCTATCTAGATTAATTAGTGACTAATTAATCCATTAGTCCACAAATCAATCACACACAATTAAACCACAAAATCAAAAATCACACATCAAAACTTCATATAGTAAAATTGGCTTGGATTTCATCACCAAGCAGGGAGATTTATTCTTGATGCTTTCACTTGGATTTAATCACTGAGTGGAGTGTCAACGCAGTACTCTAGTTGAGTATAAAACCTAGTTGAGTGGTATATCTTGGCTAAGCACCCATACTGCCTATGGGATTGTGATGTGAAGGGAGCAAGCCTCAAGTACCAAGCCACGTACCATCACTAGTACATATTACACCTCATGTATCTTAGGGTATATAGAGGGTTTGCACCTAAACATCCTAAAACCATCCTTAGACATCTATTTCTAGTACCCTATCCAAGACCAATAAAGTTTCACATCAAGTTTCACATAATCAAAAAGTAACATAATCAAAGAATCCTAAGCATTTAACATTTTTAGTGTATGTTCTTTTTATTCATTTTTGTTGTCTTCTACTTGTCTGAGTATGTAAGGTTTGAAATCTTCCACCATCATACAACCTAGTCCGCTTGTCTGGATTTATAGCTCTAACTTGGTAATAGGTTTAGAAACTATTAGATCATCATCCTTACCAATAGGGAAAACCTTTAGGATCTCCTATGAAACCTTCACCAAAACCCTTAATAACAGTCCTCAATCATTGAGTGATTACCTTGCCAATCATGTGGGCATGTTTTTCTTCCATCTCATGAGTATATTAATTACTTTTTTTATACTGTGACACCTAAGGGACAAATTGAATTCTCACTGCCCTATAGTACCAATTTTTAGCACTTGGTTAAGTCAGGTTAACCTCAGTCCATGCATTATCCTAGATCATTTAACTATTATCCAAACACCTTTCCATAATATCCCTAACCTTATCAATCTTTACTCCAACCTTTACAACCTATCCAATTAGCCTTGTCAAGTCCATCAGCTATACCAATCCAATTAACTAGTTCATCCTCTTTACAGGGATAATCATAAGAACTACTTCTAAAACCTCTTACTCCACGGTATACTCCACTAGGGGAACCATATATTTTTTTGCTATAAAAGTTTCTAGATGCATCAATAATCCATCTCCCTCCTATCAAACCTGTTGTGTTAGGACCATATGATTTCATTCCACCTTGGTATAAGGGAAATGAATTTTTCTCCTATCATCGTATCATGGGTCATATAGTGGAAAGATGTAAATATTTCAAATGGTTGGTCCAAGACTTGATTTATCATGGTAAGCTTGTGCTAGTCAATCACAATCCCTTACAAAATCAGTAATTTATTGTTAGTCATCCTTCTATGCCAGTTACCTCACCCATTTCTAGTCAAAATCCTTCAAGCCATGGTGTCTTTGTATCTAAAACCATCCCTAGTAGGCCTATTACTAAGGAGGTTGTCTAAACCTTATCCAGCCCATCTATTGAATCTGTTTGGGTTTCACAGCTTCCTTTAGGCACAATTACAAAGGAAGACCCCATTGTCATCAACCCTCTTATGGATCAAGTTCAACTTGTCCACCCATCCTTAGCTACTATAGTAAAATAACCTCTCAACCCCAATTAGTTGAGTCAACCACCTGAATCAATCAATCCAATTAGCTCACTCTATAGTTTGCTCACCCTCATCTATTTGATAATGATAACATTGTTACGTTTGATCCTATTCCTTTTAGGTGAGAGTCAAAGTTTTATCACCTCATCTCATTTTCAGACCAAATCAACCAATCCCATCCATTGTATACCTTACTTTGTCAATTCTATAAATCCATCACCAAACATAAAGTAACACAAAACCAAATTAACCAATCAATTTATCAACCTCTTCATGCAAACCATTAAGTCATTTCGGTATCCAAAAAGTCAAGTTTTAAATATCCCTAAATCTATCACCCAAACTAGACTAGCCAATCAACCACATCCACAGTCCAAAAGGTTTCTTAAACATGAGTCATCAGGTTTAGGTCAGAATCCTAAACATTTTAAGCCCTTTTTAGGCACTACACTGAAGTTCCCTAATAGGGACAATCAGACAGTTTTATTATATTTGTCTGCATTTCAAAACTGCTCCATCCATCTTATTTATAGTTTTCAACATTACAACATTTTGAAGCATAGTCTAAATTAGCTATCTCTCTACCCTTTTGGCATTGTAAATGTCATCCTACCTGAGCCCCCGCCTGTGTCTTAAGTTCTCTGTCAACTAACAACTAACAATCCTTCAAAAATGGATGAAGATGCCTTCACTCCTTTGGGCTTCCTTTAACCATCTGCTAAGATTTCTTTTCCCACTAGGGGAAGCATTTTACTTGGAGTTGATGTGGATCATATAAGTATTGGGCATTTTCTAAATTATCCCCATTTATGCATCTTTGCACTTGAATCCTTCATGGTTAAGGATCCTTTTACCTTTTTTGTCTAATGCAATATTTTTTTTTGATCTTTATCATCTACCAGAAGTCCTTTAAACCCATTCTCACTCATTGTCCATTTTCAAGAGCAATTGATGGCAAGAATCATGTGATTTTTCCATTACAGACACTTATCCCAATCTTAAATGTGAGCACCTCAGCTCCACTCATAGCATGTTTCTCATGGACATGTTCCACCTTTTTTAAGAAGGAACCCCATGGTCATTGTCTCTTGACTTCCCATATTAAGTCCATTCAACATTTACCTCCCCCCTTGTGTTTCAGTTTTGCTCTCTAAAAGGTGAATAAGACTGGCATGGGTTAATTTACATCAAAAAATCAAAAAAATTGGGATATCTTATTCAAAAGGGTCATTGTCAAAATTGTAAACTGCTCCCTTGAAGGATAGCTGCCAAAAATTATAAGTTACATAAATAAAATAGACTAATCCCTTGAAGGACATCTATCAAATAAATCAAAAGTTAGACCACTCCCTTGAAGGATGGCTAGTTATAGTTCTGGAAAAAGCAAAGCAACTAGAGGCTTCCCACATCGATTAGCTTCCCAAAATCCCTCAAACCAAAAGCAGAAAAGGACCCTAAATCAAAAAGTCAAAATTCAATATATCCCATAGAAGACTGACCAGCACAAGCTTACCAATAAATTATGAATTATGAATAAACCCATGGATCATCCTAAGTCACCTATAAAGACATTGCCTTTTACACAATATGGGTAGTATACCCACAGTTGTTTCATACATGCCACACCTCTTTTACCCAATCAAGGAAATCTAAGCTTGTCTTTTACAGTTTTGTTAAAAGTTTTTATTTACCTTTGCAAGGGTGTCAAGTGCAAAGCCTTAAGGAGTTTACTTTTTGATAAACCCCATATTCACTATGGTCCATGTCGATAACTTGTTGAAAGGGGTACCCCTTTGGGTCTTTTTTGCATTTATTTCCTTAATCCAAACCCATGTTAAAGGAGTTGAACCTTTGTGATTATTCTCTTCTTACTTATCCAAATTTGCATCTTTTGTGACTAGATCGCACCCTTTGTATGATGTCATTTCACCCATCCATTTCTATCTTAGCATACCATTATCCATACCAACATTGAAAATTGATTGTGATTCATATGAATTCATATCAATCTCTTTGTTTATGCTTTGATTTTGACTTTTGTAGCAGTCACATTTTTGCCCTCAGCCAATTAAGTCATCTTTTTTGCATTTATTTTGTCTTTATTTACCAAAAAACCAAAACCTTAGATTAGTGGAAGTCTGACCCCTGATGGTCCCATAGTCTAAGTCAGCTTGAGTATTTTGCCTTGAAACATAAGTCTATAGCCAAAACCCCTTTACAAGGTGAGACAACTTAGCTTCAGTTTTGTCTATCATTTGTTATCTTGGTGCCAAATCTTAAGCCCATATGCTTTATGGCAAATTTATGTCTTATTTGGTCACAGATATTGTTGTCTATTTACCTTGGTCCTCATTTGAGCTTAACCTTGGCTATTGATGTGGTGACATTATTCGTCACCTACTTTTTGTGTTGGATACCTATCCATTTGTCCAAGCTGCATTTGTGTATTTAGTTTATCAACCCCCATTTATATATTTGCATTTTTCGTGTATCCATTTTCATTAACTCCCCTTTCCTCTACCCTTTTGTCAAACCAATATCCATCTCCTTTTCCCTTCGTTGGTTCCCAGTTTGAGGGGGAAATATTCTCATATCAAACTAGGGCATGTTGGGGCATTTATTCAAGTTTTGCTTCTATATTTTTGTCTCATAGCTTGATTTTTATTGACCAATCCACAAAAAGGGACAAATGTAGATGCTATAATGTAACACCCTTGCCCTATTATGCCATCTTTTAGGCTATCACTTTAATAATTAAATGTAGATGCTAAAAATCTACATTGTAGCCTGAAGTCCTGAAATAAGTTGAGTCTAAAATCCCAAAATCCTGAAATAGGCTAAGTCTGAAATGTGGTAGAAACCTCCAAAAATCTATATTTTGAATCTTAAATCTTGGAGGTCCAAAACCACTCTCAAACACCTGAAAATATATACATAAAATATAACTTAAAGTAATTAAATGTCAACTTATACTTAAATGTTTATTTTATGTATATACCCCTTTTTAACCCATGGTAATTAATCCTATTAATTATTATTTACCATCCTTAACCACCTAAAATCTTTTAAATAATCAAAAATCTAAAAATCTAAATCTACCCAACCTTCTAACAAACTTATCCCATGGTTGAAACAACCCGAACAACCTCAAAAGTTATTTTAACCCTCTTTTACCCTATGCCAGTCCTTTGGAATGCCTTTTTGTTTAGCTTCACCCATTTTTGGTAAATCAACATCGATCCTCTGTGATCGATGTCGATTGGTTAGAATCGACATCGATCCATTTATATACAGCAAACGTCCATGGCTCAGGATGGAATGTGACTGTAATTTTGGAACTTGAAACACTACCAAAATCTCATTACAATCTATGTTTGGACTTTATCAACAACCTGCTATCTTGTGAAAAAGCTATTGGAGAGCTTATCAAAGGTTTTTCTCTCTCATCTTATCTAAGTTTATTTTCAAGCATTAAAGGTTAGTATTGCTTTTAAATTTATTTGCATTTCCAATCTACTATCTTCTGTGTCTATTTTACATTCAATTTTTATCATTTTATTTAAAATATAGGTCATCATTATAGTTTGTTTATTATTCAACAATTTTACAGAGAATCAACATCGATTCATCTGAATCAACGTTGATCTTGTAAAATTAACACCGATTCATCGGAATCGACGTCGATCCCTGTCAAACTATAAAAATACCTTTTAAACAGTCTGTTTTGCATCTTCAGCATCTGTTAAAACTATTTTTTGTTTTCTAAATATTTCTCCTAATCTATTGATATCCATTAATGAAACTTAGTAAAGCATTTATACATCTTGTCCTTGAATAATCCATTTATCTTATCTCTTAATCATAGATAGTCTGCATTTATCTAAGCTTTATTAAGTTGTATGTTGGTGTTGTTTATACCTGCATCTATTATCTTGTATAGTTTATTTTTTATCTTGAATAATCCATAATCATTTATCTTTATCAAATTATTTTTATATTATTTATATCTTGTAATCTATATCTTTGTAATTTCATGTTTATTTATAAACTTGAATGTTAAACAGTGGGCTGACATCCATCTAAGAAAGTGTGTTGTTTCTTGGGATTGATTTGTAACCAGGCAGCCCACTCATCTCTCTTTTAATCTCATTTTTTGTTTAAGTGTGGTGTATTACAGGGCATTCCTCTCCAGTGAAAAAGGAGTTCTCACAATCAATCTTAATCAATGATGCGCAACCAACCATCCGTATCTCCAGATAATATTAAACCCTGCTTATACTTTGTTTTTAGTAGTTAATTAGAAAATCTTGAAAAAACATAAAAAACAACTCAAACAACTACAATTATAATAAATTAAGTTTTTGTTGTAATGTTAAAAGTCATAGTAAATTAGATATTGCATCACACTGGACTACCTAACTAAATGTATTGTACATGGCTTGTTGTTGTTGATATTATGAACTATTGAGGAGCTTGATGAGTTCTTTGTTATTAAAAATAAGCACATGCCCCAAAACAAAGCTTTTTCTTATCATATGTAGGGTCAATTGCCCTGATAGAATTTTGAAGAAAGAGATCATTTTTTTAGAGATATGGGTAGAATTTTAAAAACATGAGCAAGGTATTTGAAACAAATTGGTAAATAAAGTCATCAAATTAATTCTACTTATATATTGTTTAAAAAAAAATTACTTATGATTTTAGGGATGACCTTATAGTTGTCGACCCAAATTTTTAGAGTTTTCTTTATCTTATTATTCGAACATATTTTAACGATTGTTTTCAAATCTATATAAAAAATCAGATATTCCACTTAACCACTCTCTTCTCATTTATTAAATTAAAAAATATTTTTAAATATCATACAACTAAATATAATACGAATTTAATTTAGGTTGATTTATTCATATTGTATCACTAAATTTTCATTATATCCATCATAAGTCAAGTGGCATAAAATCCTTGAAAATGTTTTCTAAGGTCTATGACATCATGGTCTCAATTTGAGGAGGTATGGTTTGATGAAGAGATTCCTCCACCGATATGCCAACCATTTTTTACTGTTATTTTGATGTGAAGGTAAAGGATGCTTAACCTCTCAAAATACAGATCAGATTGCATCAAATTCCATATGCTTGAAAAGAATTAAACCACTAAACCACAAAACCCTTGACCCTATTTCTTTTACCATTACCCCACACGTGCACGTAGTGTGCAGCCAAAAAGGCCAAGCCCGGTGTCTTTGCTACGGCCCGGCTTCTCCTCCATTTTAACAGGTGAGGATGAGCTTCAAATCCCAACTACTACGGCTAGATAGACACTAATCTTAATCTTCAAATGCTAGCAGTTATTCCCTTAACCAATCTATTTCTTCGCCTAAATTTTTTAGTTACCAACAAAACTACTTATCTAGACCCATATTATCAATCTACATTCTATGCCACCTTCTGGACTCTGTTGTACAACATTTTCTACGCTGTATTGTTGAGTGTTTAAGGGCATGCATTCCGCACCATGTAACGTGAAGGCATTGGCTGTTTACTTTGAGGAAATTGTGATAGGATGATACCCAAAAAAATCATGGCCTGGCCTGCATTTGTTGCATGCTTATTCTTTCTGCTAGCATTTACACCCTCTTCCCTGTGCAAAGAATGCACAAATACTCCTTCTCAGCTTTCATCTCACACATTGCGCTATGACCTTCTTTCTTCACAGAATAAGTCATGGCAAGACACAATGTTTTCTTCATATAAACAGCTCTCTCTCTCAGCTGATTCAGCCCTTGATTCAAACCCCATGCTTCAACAAGAGCGAGACATTCAAGAAATTGGAAGGGCTGTTGGAGAAAAGTTTTTAGAGGAGATTTCATTGCACAAAGTAAGACTGCATGAAGATTCTGTTTATTGGAAAGCACAGCGGACAAATTTGGAGTATTTAATGATGCTGGAGGTGGACAGTTTAGTGTGGAGTTTTAGGAAAACTGCTGGACTGGATGCTCCGGGTTCTCCTTTGGGTGGCTGGGAGGCTCCAGATGTAGAGGTCGGGTGGTTTTACAGGTCGGTCTTCGAACTTCTTATTTATATTATGATAATAGATTTTATTAATGAAGTCTTTTTAATATTCTATTTTATTAATAATGGGTGTATGAATAATTTAGGTTTTTTTAATTTATAATTAGAATATAATAATTTTTAATCAAATCATTAAAAAACTTCTTAATTTAATATTCAAGTTTAAAAATAAATTTTAAAATTAATATATTTCTAATTAATGTTAAATAGAAACAGTCGTTTAAAATTAACTTAAAAAAGATTCATTTAGAAATCTATTATTATATTTTCACCATAAATAAATAATAATTTTTCAAATTACACTGAAACCTTAGTTAAGTGTAAAAATTAAAAATGGTCATAAATTATATAGAATTCTTGAGGAATGTATGTAATTATATGTTGTGACAAGTGTGTTTTTTTCTAGTTTTTTTTTTCCCTTAATTGTTTGTGATGATATCCCTTTCGAAGGGTTATGAAGCTCTCATCCTTATTAAGCTATTGAGATTAAAGATAATAATATAATTTTAAAATTTTATAAATTAAGATATTTTTTAATTTATAGTAGAGAAAATTAATTTTTGAATAATAAATAAGTAGAATTTTTATATAATCAATTCGTATAATTTATTGTCAAAAAGTCACATTTTTTATCAAGTTTATAATTTATTTTGTTTATGAATTTATAATGTAAGTTTATTATAATTGTAAATGTTAAATAAGGAGCAATAAAAATAAATCAAAAAGACTAAAGATTTATGATCAAATCTAGAATAGTTAGTGGTCTCATTTTAATTAAATTTAGATGATAAAAATTGTTTATATAAATTAATAACTACTTATATAAATCATATTAAAATGAATTAAAACACATCTAATTAAAATTTGTTATGATTATGAAAAAAATAAAAGTGAAATACTTTGAATAATAAAAAAAATAAAAGTACAATATTTTTAAAAATAAATAGTGAAAATGCAAGTGAGAGACTTTTTAGAGGATGTGAAAAAATATTAAACTAAGAAATTCATTTTTTCAATTCATATATAAACTGTATTTTTTTAAGAAGATAATAGTTTTATTAAATTAAACTTGACACAAGTTTTTGTGTAAAATTTATAAGAAATAACTAAAAGCATGTTTATTTTTCCCTTAATTTATGATATTGAATAAACTCCATATAATTAATTATATTCCGATTTCCACCAAATTACTAAAACAACAATGATTTTCAATGAAAATTCAAATGTTTTATAAAATTGAACCACTATAATGTCATTGTTCCCCACTACTCCTCCTTTAACATGCTATGACATAGTTTTTTTTTTTCCAAAAAACATTACTTATGAACTTTGAAAAAACTAGAACAAAAACATGTTTTTAATAATCGATCAATTATAGAATTGAAGTTTGTGGTTTAAGCTTTGAAATAGAAGCTTCATTTCAATCATTGCTAACATTACTAAAACATTTAATTTCTTTAAGAGTAGATAGTTTAGGCTATAAATTTTTTATGATTGAACAATTTTAATGTTTTACAAAGTTTTTGCTTGAATTTTAGAGTTCCATTCAAGTCCAACATATTGGATTAATTTTTGTCTATTAAAAAATTTAAAAGGTGATAACATTTTTAAAATTAACATTTGGGTTGAGTATAAAATTAATTTATTATTTCCTTTTTATTAATTAGAGATAGTTAAGATACATCAATTTATGATAAAGCAATTGTTTTGTCACCAAATTTACTTGTTGGCTTCATGTAAAAGTTAAACTTGAAAAATACATAAGATAAAAATATTTAAAAAGATTAAAGTTAAACTTGGAAAATACATAAGATAAAAATATTAGAAGAGATTGAAGTCAAACTTGAAAAATACATAAAATAAAAATATTAGAAAAGATTGAAGTCAAACTTAAAAAATACATAAGATAAAAATATTAAAAGAGATTGTATTTATACAACTTCAAATATTAAAAATATTTAATTCTATATAATCAGCGTGTTTATTGAACATTAATGAAGTGAGAATTTAAAAGGTCCATGTGTTATCCACTACTAAACCATAAATTCACTATTTAATGTTAGAGACAGTGAAATTAGGAGAGCCATACTAAAAGTATTGACAATTGTATGAAAAATACATATTACCGTGTCTATTGGTTATAGACTAGGCTTAAAATATTCTCGTGCCTATCTATTATAGATTAGGGGGAGGTTTTAGTAGTCGTACATCTTAACTTTGGACAACGAATTAAAGTGCCATAACATCACATTAGATTTCAAATTTTTTACCCATTTTAATATGTCATCTTAACTATTTATAACTAAGGTTTCAAGGTCTAACACATTATACATTTTACGATATAACTAATTTTATCATGAAGAGTCATAAAATACATTTTTTAAACCTATGACCAAAACTTAACCATTAGAGTACCAATATTAATACATTAAAATATCAATACTTGAATATTAATTGTCAAGATGTGATTGATTACTTTTAATTTTATAGAGTAAATGTTGAACAAATATTAAATATTACATATTAAGCTTCTGGTGTACTTTAATATTTCTACACACCAATATATTCTAACAATGAAACATATGTTAACGAAAGCTATGTTCGACAATTATTGGGACCTTTTCCCTAAGCTTAAAATATTTGACACCATAAAAATAAGTATGAACACATTTTATAATTATGACATTCATATAAATGAAAGATTATAATTATTTGTCATCTTAAATTTATAAATTTTAAATAAGATAAAAGAATATGCTTTAATAATATATAAAGAATATGTTATTATTTATATAATAAATATTAGAAAAAAATTATAATTATTAATAAAATATATACTTCAAATTATTTAATTGGGTGAATAAAAACTAATTAATTGAAAATTAGTTTTATTATAATTATTTTATAATTCTATAATTATTTTTAGATTATTAGAGCGCTGATAAAAATTAAAATATAATTGTAAGTTTTTGTTTTTTAATTTTAAAGGGTATGATGGAGAGTTATTTAAAATTGTAATTTATATTTTGTTTTGATTTTGTTAGTGAATGCGGGAAGAGTATATTAATTTGAAAGTTTAAGTTACACAAAAATTCTAATTAAATTGTTAATATACATAAAAATAATCATCTATTTAAATTTTCTTGAAATTTTTATTTATTTATAATTTATATTGATTTTATAACTTACATTAATTTTATAATTTTAATATATATATATATATATATATATATATATATATATATATATAAATAATAAAAGTTAAATATAAAATTGAAATGCTTACAACACAATTTTTTTCATAACTCAATAAAAATAGATTCATGATATGCTTCATATGAATTAAGCAACTTTAATTATTAAATTAAATAATATAATTGTAAAACTTAAACATTTATTTAAAAAAATAGTAAAATTAAATCTTGGCGAAATTAAAAAATCACAAATTTGAAAATAAAAAATGTATTTTATACATTTTTCATAAATTTAATAACAATAATATATATAAATAAAAATGTTATTACTGCCCATCAGTGTTTAAGTCCCCCACCGGTCCCATGGTACCGGTATTAGTCGTGTCTAGCCAACGGCGCCGGTCACGTTAAAAAGTTTACCCGACTTTCAATAAAAGTGAAAAATGTTATTATTCAATTTAACTTAAAATATTAAATTAATGAAAATATACATATAACGGATAACTATTCAATACCTTCTTTTCATATAAAATTTTAAAACAAATATAATAATCAATAACTAAAAAGATATAATTTATTACCAAGTTAAATTAATAATATATTTATATCATGATGTATTTATAATATAATAATAATTTTGACATTTTAAAAAATAAAAGTTATAAGGTTATAAAATTTGTGAACTTTAAAATATTGGGAAAAACTTGCAAAAGTCTCAATACTATATTTTCAAGTATTGAGCATTGTGAGTAGATTCTTTGAACATAGTCTTTCTATCATTATGTTGGTATTTCTTAATTTTATTAGAAAATTATAAAGTAAAGATATTAGCTTTATTTTATATTATAAAAAATGTTTTTTTTTTTTTTTTTTATCAATTTTTTTTAAAAAAAATGTTTTCATATTCTTTTCAAAGAAAGTTTTTTACATATTAATTATATTTTAGAAATTTTATTGAAAATTTTTATTTATTAAAAATAAAATAAATTATAAAATGAATTGGATATCAAATTTTTGAAAACAATTTAATTCACAACCCAATAAACTTAAATGATGTAAAAAAACAAACTTTCCACAAAATTATTTTTTATACCAATTTTATTTGTATAAAAATTTACCCCAACTCCCATAAGCTTGTGTGTTTACATGTATTGTATAGATGGCAACCATGAGTGTGGCTCTTTTAACTCCAAGACATTGATGTTGTCTTTGTGGTTGCTACTAATCTTTCATTAATTTAAAAGTTTGCACCAACCATAAAAGCCAAATCTTTATACTTCATCAAATTTATTAAAAATAATGCATGCGAGATAAAGAGTTCATCTAAGTTCACATTTCGTTGTAAAGGAGTAGACAATAAGGAACCAACAAAAGTCAAGCTATATATTTTTTAAAAATAATTATGTCATTCTTTTTTATTGTAAATAAATAATAATATGATAGTAAGGTATATATATATATATATATATATATATAATATTTATTTATTTTTATGATATATTGTTTATTTTTAATATTCAAATTATTATTATTATTATTATTATTATTATTGAATGATTATTTCTCCTTGGCTTTCAATATATTGTGAAATAAATAAGTAAATACAAATATTTATATATATTTAATTAGATTTAAAATAAATATAAAATAATAAAATAGATTTGAGTATTAAAGATAAAAGGAGATTAGGTATTAATTTTTAAAGTTTGACAATAGAATATAGTGATTTGTAGGGAGATTGTGAGAATCTTACAAAATCGTGATGAATGGAGGAGCTTATCCAAACCATCAATTTGATGTTTATAGTATGTCCAAACCATACATTTGACATTTTTGGTAAACTTTAGACAAGTGAAATTTTTCTAATGAATTTATTCATCAAATTTGGGGCTCTAATACCCTCGTTAGGTTTTTTGAAACTTTGTTCCAATCATTATGAATATGCACTTCTTCTCCTTGCCTTAATTGGCCAGATATATCTGAAAATAATAAGGAAATCAATATGTGTTTCAAGGTATGTGTTACATTTATCTTGATTCTTATCATGCACTAAACAATGTATAATATTGAAAACAACACTCCAATAATTATAATCATTCATCATCCACACAAACCAGTGCAATACAATGTGTCATTAATAGGAACTTCAATGTTACAATGAATGTTCTAATGATTTTTTTATTTTTATAAATTCTTGGAGATGCTCAATAGATTCTTGTGAATAAATGTAAGATGTGTTTTTGGATGATCTCTAGATTGCATATAAGTAGATAATAGATGCCTAAATACACTAAGATACTTGTGTATTTATAGATGACTTAAATTTAAATTACAACCCTATCGGTGCACAAGTCGACAACCAATGGTATAAAAAGTGAAAAATATGCAATAAGGATCATGCAAAGCAATGAGAAAAAGGGCATAGAGGAAGCCTTCCAGAAGCATACACTTGATGCTTACTAGCATGCTAGAACCTTCAAATGCACATTTTTGGTCTAAAGGGAGTAGAACATGGCCAACTCTAGAGGGAAGGGAAATGATAGATAGATGATATTGGCAAGATGTGTGAGAACCACTAAAAATCAATGATTACACCAATAATGCCTAATTAGAACAATAATTGATAAGTACACCAACATGGCCAAAATGTAAGTAGTGTAAGACCAAAGAGATGCACCATGTGAGAATAATATGTAGCAATGGAAAGCACAATTATAATTTCTTGCCCCAAATATTTACATGGAAGGAATCGTGAAAATGTAAGGAATCAATAAGAGGATTGTGCATGATATATATCATGGCACCATAGAACACAATAAACACTTGATGACAAAAATTAGAACACAAAATATGTCACATACATAGAGTAAAAAATTATTATCTATAAGCACACCAAGCACATATAAAAAAATGTAAAACAATGAAGGCACATCAAGCACATGAAAAACACTTTAAATACACACAAACACACAATGAAGATAAATCTAGCATGATGCAAAAAATTCACCTATCTGACTATTTTACCCTAATTTATATTAATTTGTTAGATTAATATAATTAAAATGTAACTTTGAAATATAATATAGATCAATAAATGTGTCATTAAAGCTTATATCTAAATTTTAAACACTGAGATTGATTCTTTTGATTTTATAAGGACATATACTAAAATGAAAGGTACTAAAGAGATCATGATATTTAGCTTTTATAGTTGATTTTTTGACTGTGACTATATTCTAAAAGTGAAAATCAAAGATAAGCATGATTTTGGTTTGTTCGGTAATAGAACTAATTTGTTGTCTGCATTGGGTTAGTTCTGCAATATTAAGTTGTTATTTCTAGTCGATACTAACCTATGTGGAATTTTGACATAATGAATACATGTTAACATGAGACTGCCTTTGATTGCTTTGTGTTTCTTGATCTTGAACCCTAATGACACACAAAGATCCAAAAATTATCCTCATTGTCCTTGAAACCCTATATGTGCTTGTGAGGGATATAAACCTATGAAAATAGGGAAATATAATGGGTTGAGATGACCCTAATGACCCATGCCTATGATTGGCTTTTGCCTACGTATCCAATACTCCATGGATGGAAATCAAGACAAACATAATTCTCCCACCTCGTGTAGCTAATGATTGGATTTTGGTACTTGATAATGATTATTTTAAACTAGATTTTGATAGATTCAAATTAGATTATTTTTCTTATTGATATGTATGAAAATTGGGAAGAATAGAGTATATTTTATCAGTGTGCAATAATGTATAGATGTACAGCGTATAAGTGTCAACTTATTTTGAATGAGACCTTGATTTGTTTATATATGGATCCATTTTGATATTGTAGGCAGATGGGCTGACCCTAAGGATGGATTTGATTTTATAAAATATTCATTGTTGGGAATAGGGTAGTTTCGACTAACACAAGTCATTATCAGCCGATGATAATGATAAGAACCGGTGGAATTGACCCATGTGTAGGTAGACTAATCTGAGAATCTAGAGATGTTTATGAATAATATTTAGCATTTTCGAAATTGATATTGAGGTTTAGGTAAGTAAATAACAAAAAATAGAATGATTGGCTCATAAGATAACATGCAAGTGTGAGAGGATATTGAATTAGGACCTTGTTTGGGTGCTCAAGTCATTTGTGTTAAATGTGTGTCAAGCTTGTCATTATCAAGTATTGAAGGTAATATTTTAGTATCTACAAATACCCCCTTTTATTCTAGTAATGGAATTTATTGAGTAAAAGAATAAAATGCACCTAAGTGTGTACAACACACTTTGTATTTTGGGAGATGAATCAAACATACAAATTTTCTCCATGCAAACTTTAAATGAAAATAAAGTAGCCAATGTTCATATTTGAAAACTAAAATCTAAAATTTAAGATTGAAAGAGTAAGGGTTCAATTACACTTGTGTATTGGTGAAATCCATGTTTTCATGCAAATTGTTTGAGATGATGCTACCTTATTGAATCATTGAAGAGTTGGGGTTATTTGTTGGAATACTATCGTTGATGTCAAAGGATTATAATTAATTTAATGAAAGTCAATGAAATTACCAACGGAAATGTCATTAATGCAATGAAATTATATTTAATTTGCAATAGTGCTTCATGATGAAGGGACCAACATTAAATAATTTTTAAATATGAATTCAAGGAAGATTGTTTAAGGCTAAAATCACCCCTCTTAAGACATGTATTAAATCCTATCATTGTTTGGCTGACCCACTTGATATATGGTTGCCTTGGTTAAATCACCCCAATTAATGAATTAATTAAAATTTAATTAAATACACACCTTTTGATGAAAGGGTGCCTTTTTGATATGATGCCTCCTTTGTGGAGAGCCTTTGGAGGTTATATAAGGCAAATAGAAGATTGGAAAATATATGAGAAATAATTCTTTCCATCATTCAAGCATAAGCATATTTTTGAGGAGAAGAAGAATAGGAGATTGAATTTTCCATCAGTCATTGATGAAATAACAATAGTAAGGTGGAAGATTATTTTAGTGGAGGTCAGTGCCTCAGAATAAAAGGATTGGTGTCCCTTTCTAAGTCGGTTCTTAGCGATCAAGATTGGCGTCTCCAAGTAGGTTGATGTTTAAAAAAATTTGTAAAAGGATTATTATTTTATGGCTTGATTTGGATGGTAGATCCAATCAACTCTACTTTGTGGTTTTTTTTAGAGAGGGTTCTCTACATAAATATTGTGTTGCTTAATTATTAGATCTTATGTGAATACTTTCATTGTGAACTTTATACATTGATTCACCCCTCCTCTCAATGTATCATGTGCTTAACAATTGGTATCAAAGTGGTTCCTTCAAAATCTATCTAATCATTGGAAAGTAGATCTCGAGAGCACACATGGCTAGTCATCATGTACAGGAAGGTTTCTCCACAAATAAGGTTCCATTGTTTAATGGAACAAGATATACATTATAGAGTATAACTATGCATATTTATTTATTGGCCCATGGTTTTGATATCTGAAAAATAATGGTGAATGGATATGTTATGCTAGCAACTCCACCAATAGATCTAGTTGGAAAGAAGGCTAGTGAAAATAATGCCAAAGCCATGAATGTTATTTTGTGTGGCTTATCATAATCAAATTTGTCAAGATTATGCAATGTAATTTAGAAAAGGAAATGTGGGAAAACTTTAGATCATCTATGATGGTGACAAGAAAGTGAAGAAGGCAAAACTCCAAACTCATAGGAGACAATTTGAGAGCTTGAAAATGAAAGATGAATAAAATCTTGCAACATGTTTTCTTCGTGTGGATGAGATTCTTAACACCATCAGAGGACTTGATAAAAAGTTCTAAGGTCACTTCCCTTGAGATTTGATGCAAAAGTTTTGGCTACTGAAGAAATAAAGGACTTAGACTCATTAACAATGGATGAGTTGCATGGGATTCTCACAATGTATGAAATGAGAACTGAAAATGAAAAGCCATCTAAGAAGGAATCAAATTTTAAAGCTTTAAAGAAAGTGAAGAATAAAGAACCTGAATCAAATGATGACACCAATGATGAACAAAATGAAAAGGAAGCCCTTTTTATATTGAAGTTTAAGAAAGGATTCAAATACAAATTTAAGCTACCTTTTAAATGTTTTAATTGTGGTAAAATAGGACATTTTGGGAAAAAATCTATTCATGGATATAAAAATTAAAAATGATGCCTCTACAAGTGAAAACACCTTTGAAGAGGAAGAAGATGTCGAAGATGAAAGAGAGGTATATCTTGATTAAGAATTCATTTTTGCCTTAAGTAAGATCAAGCAGCTTAAGAAAATAAATTTTAAGCAAAAATTATAGCTGCAGAGATATGAAAAAGAGGATTATGACTCAAGAGCAAAAATGTCTCAAGACCTTAAGGAATTCAAAACAAACATCATCAACCTCAAGATTCAACTTGAAGAAACAAAAAGGATTGAAGAGGAGGTGTGAATCCAATTAACCAAAAAGGAAGAAAATTATGAAAGGTTAGAATCTGAGATTGTCTCCTTGAGGAAAGAACTAGAGAAAACAACCACCAAGCTAAATAAAAGCCTCAAATTTAAAAAAAGTACCAAGATATTAGATGATATCATAAATGGGCAGAGGTAACCATTTATAAATATTGGTCTTAAATATAAAGAAAATCAGATGGCCAATAAATACAATCACAAAAAGCCACCAAATAAGGTAAATGAGGAAAAGATCAAAAACTATGCTTCTCAAAATTTTGATCAATGTGAAGAAAGAGAATCAAGTCCCTCAGAAAACAAACACTCCTCCAAAAGATAAAAATGACAAATTTAGAAAGTTCTTACCTCCAAGGCACCTAGGCAAACATGACCAGGTTCTAACATTCTTTATTTGGTTATTGTTTTTCATATAATCATTTTGGGCATAAAGCAATGGAGTGTATGACACATGCAAGAAATAGGTATGCATGGAACAATGGCAGAAGTACTTATGAAGTTTCAAGTAGAAACTATAACTCATTTGCCCCTTTACCAAATTATAAAGAGAATAACATTGTATGTTATAATTATAATAACTATGGACATATATCATGGTTATGTATAAGTGTTGTTGTAGAACCCCTTAGATAAAACAATAAAGTGAATGCTCCTGTGATAAATAAAAGAGAACCTACAAAAATATAGAAACAGACGCAAGAGGAAATTAATCAAGACAATAACATTGTATGTTATAATTATAATAACTATGGACATATATCATGGTTATGTATAAGTGTTGTTGTAGAACCCCTTAGATAAAATAATAAAGTGAATGCTCATGTGATAAATAAAAGAGAACCTACAAAAATATAGAAACAGAAGCAAGAGGAAATTAATAAAGACAAGAAGAAATCTATGTTTTGTGTAAATAGATTTTCATGTACAAAATGAAAGGCAGCAATGGTATATTAACAATGGAGCTCAAGTCACATGACTAGGGATAAGATTAAATTTCTCTCCTTGAAGGAAATGAGTGAAGGCATGTAAAATTTAGATATTATGCCATGGTGAGAAAATGTACCCTTAGCCTTGATAATGGAAAAACAAAAACAAAAAATGTATTGTATGTTGAAGGCTTGAAGGAAATTAATCAAGAGAATAACATTGCATGTTATAATTATAATAACTATGGACATATATCATGGTTATGTATAATTGTTGTTGTAGAACCCATTAGATAAAATAATAAAGTGAATGCTCCTATGATAAATAAAAGAGAACCTACAAAAATATAGAAACAGAAGCAAGAGGAATTTTATCAAGACAAGAAGAAATCTATGTTTTGCGTAAATAGATTTTCATGTACAAAATGAAAGGCAGCAATGGTATATTGAAATTGGATGCTCAAGTCACATGACTAGGGATAAGATTAACTTTCTCTCCTTGAAGGAAATGAGTGAAGGCATGTAAAAATTGGAGATTATGCCACGGTGAGAAAATGTACCCTTAGCCTTGATAATGGAAAAACAAAAACAAAAAATGTATTGTATGTTGAAGGCTTGAAGCATAACCTTCCAAGTGTCAGTCCAATGTGTGATCAAGGACACACTCTCACGTTTTATGCTCAAGGTTTTGAGATTAGGAAAACTAACATAGGAAAATTAGTCGGAAATTCAAATAGAACAACAAACAACCTATACATACTTAGTAAAGTTAAGGGAGAGACATGCTATATGAGTCAAATTGATGAAAGTTAGCTATGTCATAGAAGGATGGGTCGTATAAACTTTGATAATCTAGTGAAAATCAACACTAAGCAAGTCATAAGAGATATGTTGAAGATTACAAAACTATCAAACATTTTTTGCAAGCAGTGTCAGCATGGAAAATAGACAAGAGTGAGTTTTAGGTCAAAGGAGTACTCGACCACCAAGACATTGGAACCCATTCATACAGACCTTTATGAGCCTACAAGAATGTAAAGCATACAAGATGAGAGCTACTTTATGTTGCTCATTTATGATTATTCCAGAATGACATGGGTTGCCTTTCTAAAAGAAAAAATTGAGGCATTCGATAAGTTTAAAGCTTTTAATGCTTTGGTTGAAAATATAATGAATTTAAATATCAAGTGCTTGAGATCATATCGAGGAGGTGCAGTCATCTCAAATGAATTCAATGATTTTTATGAGTGACATGGAATAAAAAAGCATTTCTCAACTGTAAGGACTCCACACCAAAATGGAGTTGTAAAAAGAAAGAATCAAACTGTTCAATAAATGGCTAGAATGACGTTAAATTAATCTAAGATATTAAATAGGTTTTGGAGAGAAGTGGTTAACACCATAGTCTACATTTTGCCAAAGGACAAATCAAAGTAAACAATAGCAAAACCCCTTATGAGTTATGGAAGAGTATACCAACATCAGTCAAATATTTCAAAGTGTTTGGAAGAAAATGCTTCATTAAGAGAGATGAAGAAGACTTGGGAAAGTTTGACTTAAGAGCTGATGAAGGTATTTTTATTTGATATTCCTCAAAAAGTAAAGCTTACAGATGTTATAATAAAAGGATACAAATAATCGTAGAAAGTGCCCATATAAAAATGGATGAAATAAGGCCTCATAAAGTAAATGTACAATCAAATGATCATTCAAGGGAACCATACTTCAAAGAAGAAGTAGTAAAAAAATAAGAAGAAATGGAGCCAGAAGATACAAAGGCACTATCTTGATTTGTTTAAAAGCATCATTTTGAAAGTCAAATTATTGGTGATATTGATGATGGGGTACAAACTATAAGAATATTTGTGAGTACCCCTGAGCAAGTAAACTTTTCCTTATTAACCAAAATAGATCCCAAATTTTTTGCAGAAGCTAGCAATGACAAGCATTGGATCGATGTTATGGAAGAAGAATTGAATCAAATTGAAAAGAATACTAGACCAAAAGAATAAAATGTAATTGGTATCAAGTGGGTGTTTAAGAATAATCTTAATGAAGATGCCCAAGTAACAAGAAATAAAGCGAGGTTGGTTTTCAAGGGGTATGCTCAAGTGGAAGGTATTGATTTTGAAGAAACCTTTGCCCCTGTTGCAAGATTAGAAGCCATTAGAATGTTTTTGGCATATGCTAGTTTTAATAACTTCAAAGCTTATCAAATGGATGTGAAATTTGCTTTTCTAAATGTCAAGTTAGAGGAAGAAGTATATATTGAACAACCATAAGGTTTCCTTCTTTCAAAAAACAAGGATTATGTGTGCAGATTGAAGAAGGCACTATATGGACTAAATCAAGTCCCCTAGAACCTGGTATTCAAGGCTTGATAAATATCTACAAGAACAAGGTTTTAAAAGGGGAGTTGTTGATAGTAATATCTATATTAATACTGAAAGTGAGAATTAGTTGATTGTTGTGGTATATGTGGATGATATCATTATTGGATGAGATGGTAAACAAATGTCCCGAGCATTTACAAAAGATATGAAAAAGGAGTTTAAAATGTCCATGTTGGGTGAGATATCCAATATCCACGTACTCTTGGAAAGGCAAAAGAGCAAGAGGATAGGTAATTTATTTGGCATACTTGCCTAATCATTGCCCAATGATGTACTTGTACTTTTATAGACATGTAAATCTAAATTCATAGTGTTGTAAATATATGAAAGAGATGACTACATGCTGTATACCTTTTGAAATAAGAAGATCATGAGTTTGGACATTAGTTTAGACATGTGGATATGTTATGAACATTTGGAAGCTTTGTACATGTTATTTTAATGTTATAATAATGTGAAGTACAATGAAATGGAGATTGATCTAAAGTAAGCTTTGGAACATTATTAAACTTTAATCATGTAGACATGAAATACATAGCATCTCAGAAATTAGGAGAATATTTTACACAAAAATGCATAATCCTATGTAACATGTGAGATAGACTCTCATTCATTGAACACATTATAGCTCTGATGTAAAATGAATTAAGCAAAGGTAATAAATATGAATACAATATAATGTATATCAAGCAATGTATGAATTCAATTCAATTAAAATCCAAGGTATGAGGGTGATATAGGCAAGGGTTTGAATGATTTGTAGACTCTTAGATATACATGTTCGTTTGTTGATTATTGTCATCCCAATGTTTCAGAGTACTAACTATAGAGGTAGACAAATGCATTTAGCCCACTAACCTTATTTTTTAGGATAAGTTGAGAGTAACTTCCTTGGGTGATATGCTACTTTCAAGTGCACCATTTATTAAATTTATTAAATAAGATTCATGTTGTTGTTAACAAGAGACCCTAGGCATTTATGATACACCATGTGGTACGGGGAAACTGAACTCAATGTTTAGTGTTGTACTATGGCTATGAGTATTGGGGTAAACCCCTCATGTCATGATATTTATAAATAGAATTCCATGTGACCCTTCATGACAATCACTAAGTATTTTGAAAAATATTGAAACAAAGTTTCTAAAATAATCAAAATTAAATGAAAAATAAAGTGGAAAATAAAAAGCAATATGTCAAAATCAAGAGTAACAGTGATATATTTTATCTGAGGTGACAAGACAAACTAATTTAGTTTTAGATAGCTCCAAGAGCGAAGAATTTTAATCATTATGTTTCAAATTTATAGCCAAGGTTGAAGGTTGTTTTCTTTCAGTGTCAGGAATTTATAGAAATTTAATGAAGCCCTAAACAAAAACCAACAAATAACGAGCAATGTTTAAAATAAAATGCAAGTTCACTAGAATGTTTAGCCCTTTTTAACGTAAGATGTCTTAAACTAATTGAATTAAACTACTAAAATTAGAATGTTGATATGTACTAATTTGACAAGGAAATACAATAAACTACAATAAACCACATAATTATTGAATTTAGAAACTTATTATAAAAATTAAACTATGATAAAGTTATAGAATGTCCCTCAAAATATTGATAGATATAATTATATGAATTTTATGTGAGTGAAAATTGTATTAAGTTAACATGTAGACATGGTTAAATAAAAAAGTTATTCACACTTTGCTAGGATAAGTCTGTGGTAGGTAGACAAGGGTGCACTACAGTCTTGTCTAGCTAATGTAGGCATGTCCTAGATGAATATATTATGAATATGTCGATATGGGTATGTGTGATTGCTTCTAAGCACTGAATATATATCTTTGTGTGGTTTGATATGACTCACAGGGTAACTTGTAATTTGTAAAGTGTGTTCCTAAATATGCACTAGATAGAAATTAAATGATAAAAGGGGGGAATAGGGTTAGGTGAATACTCGAGCTAGCCTTAGAAACCCCTTGTAACTAAGTGTTGCCTACATAGCCCAAATGGGTTTTAGGTAGATGTAGTTTTCATCCTAGAGTGACTATGTGATCCATGGTGATGCAACTAGGATGCTTTAGCTATATGATTGATATGAATATTTGACAATAAATGCCCTTGACATGCAATAAACAATATTCAGAGTTGGCTATTGAATTTTAGCATGTTGTAGAGTTGAAAGAGGAGATAATAGTGCTCTTTTTCTCAATGTACAATGCTTTTTATAGAGAGATCTAGAGGTGTAAAATGAGTAGCCTTGATGTTCTTTTATAGGAGAATCTTTCGAATAATTTCAATAATCAACTTGACAAGATGCACGGGAGAGTCATTATGTAAAATTTCAATTATAAAAAGTAATTGTTGGAGCACAAGAAACAAGGCTGAACTAAGGGACAATGTTTTAGTGTGTCCCTATCTATCTCATCGAGACTTATTCCAAAAGATCAAATACTATTAGGATAAGTCTAACAAAAACTTGTGGGCTATATAGGGATGAATAAAATTGCAATAGGGATGTTTGTATGATATTTTCAATGTTAACAACACAGTGAGAGCTCTCCTATATATTGTGAGTTAGTGAAATGGTGAATAGACCTAGTAAGGGTAAGGATGCCAAGAACACATATTTTCAAGCATAAAATATTAATTTTATATGTCTACACTAACTTTCACGGATCCAACACCATATGAGATCATGAAATAATATAGAAGACTAATTCCAAAGGGGAAAAAAATGGTTGTCTTTTGTATGGGGAAAATTTTGAAACCCTAAGATAAAAAATCTAAAACTTTAGAAGGATGAAACCCTAAGAGAAAACCTAGGGTTTTGCATTGTTTGATATATGTATGCATTCATTAATTTATTTACACTAATTTAGATTAATGGGTTAACTTAATATAATTAAGATATAACTTTGAAATATAATTTATATCAATAAATATGGCATTCAAACATACATCTAAATGTTAAAAACTAATATTGACACTTTTGATTTGACAAGGACATGTTGAATATGGAAAGTACTAGAAATCACAATAATTAGGTTTCCTAGCTGGCTATTTGGTTGTTATTGTATTCTATAAGATAAAATTAGAGATAAACATTCCTCTAGTTTTTTTGATTCTATAGCTAGTTTATTTAGTATGTTGGGTCGATTACGCAAGATCAAGTCAGTATCATTAGTCGATATTGACGTATTGGTTGGTACTAACCTACATGGAAGTGTATAATAGTGTTTGTCTACTGTCTTTTCTTACTTTATCTTTTAGATTCTGAACATTGATGATGTGTATAGATCCATAAATTAGTCTCTTTTGCCTTGAAACCTTAGATGTGCTTGTGAGGGATATAAATTTGAAAAAATAAAGTGTAATGAGTTGAGTTGACCTCAATCACCCCCACTTGATAATTTTATGTTGCCTATAGATCCAATAATTTAAAGATGGGAATCAAGCCACATATATTTCTCTCACCTAGTGTGATTGTACAATAGTGCTCTTTTGTTATATGTATGCAACTAATCATGGGATTTTAGAACTTGAAAATACTTTATTTAACTTGGTTTTTAGTTTTTCAAACTTGGCTTGTGATTTCTCCTACTGATAAGTATGCAAACTGGGAAGAATATGGAAAATTATCTCAATGTGCAATAGTATATAAATGTCTAATATATAAGTGCCAAATTGCTTTGGAATGAGACTTTGATTCGCTTATATATGGATCCATTTGAATAATTATTCACATCACCAACATGCTAGGCTTATTAGACAACCCTAAGGATGGATTTTATTTTATAAAATATTTGTTACTGGAAGTAGGTTGGTTCTGACTAGTGTAGGTCGTTATTGACTAGATATAATGATTGTAACTCATAGAATTGAACTATGTATAGGTGGGCTAATTTGAGAGTTTGGATATTTATTAGGTTTAAAATATATGATGAGGTTCTTATAGGAACATAACAATTGAACATAATGATTTACTCATAAGATAGCATGCAAGTGTGAGAAGATGGTGAATTACAACTCTGTTTTCATACATGGTAAATCAGTGTCAAGCTTGTCATTTTCAAGATCTAAAGACTATATTTTAGTATTTAAAATGACCCATCATAGAGTAAACACTTAAGACATGAATATTCAAATAATCAAAACATATGAGAATATGATGCATATAAGGACATATTCATCACATAGGGTACTAGAGAACACACATTATAGACATAAAAATGTACTAACTGAAAGTCCAATGTGTCAAAAAACTTTAATGAAGATATAACATGAAATGAGACCAAAATATGCCTACAAATTTGTCCCCAAATGAACATGGGATGTACCCTTTGACTATTATGCATCCAAAATCATGAACATATATCTTATTGAACACAAATCATGTATATGTATCAACAATCAACATTAGTAACATATATATAAAGAGTAGTGAAATAGAACCTCTATCTATAAGTAGATGGTCATGAACATATAAAGTGCACTCTAACATAATAATGATATATAAATATTTTGTAATTTATCACTCAATAAGATAATGGTAAATAAATTTTAGAAGACGTGTGATAATCATTACCATAAAAAAAATTGGGATACATAAATGAAATCAACTAATCACATATATATTCATGAAAGGATTTAGAACCAAAGAAAAATATAAAGGGGATCCATATTGACCCACAACTTCCATCATAATTTTATGCACTATAGGCATGTTGCTGAAATAAATATACCATCATCATTTGGATGTTAGTGTGATATTTTGGGATGGGATAAAGCAAAAAATCACAAGTATCAATCAAAAGTTAAAAATTCAAAAATAAGGAGGATCTTGATAAAAATAGAGAGAGAGATGCAAAAATAAAAGTGAAGCTACAAGCATACAAGTAACAAAATTAGAAGGCAATATAATGATGACAACTTAAAGAGAACAAACAATGTAAAGCATGTTGGATAGAAGTCAATGAATCATAATCAAATAATGAAAGCAAAGTGACTCTAAAATTATAGTGAAATCAAAATCAAAATATTGATTCAGAAAGTCTCGGAACCCATGGATAGACCTCCACCGTACTATCGTCAATGTAATCTCACAATTTTGTAGATTTTTTGTCAAAAGTCTCAAAAATGGACTTACAAAATTGTTTTAATGAAATCTTCACAAGCCTTTCAATATATCGTTGAAATCCTCTCGAAGTCCAGGACAATTCCCTAGTTTACACTGGGAAGTGAAAATCTCTCCAAGTCCCTCAAAACTTGGGATTTTGCAAAGTGGTCTATTATGGCCTATACACAGTCTGCTCTATTATTTACTTTGAGACATTAAAAAGTGCATCAAATGACCTCATATCCAGACACTCAACATATGGTTAAAACCAGCTCAAAATCTAGAACAAATCTCTAGTTCACTCTGAAGTCTAGAAATGCCTCCAAGACCTCAAAATTGAGGAAACATGCAAACTAGTCCTTAAGCCTTAGCTACTCGGCTGAGAACTTGTGTTTAAATACAATTTTGTGGCTTTATATAACATTTTCACCCACGGATCCACCAGTTGGATCTCTATTCTTTTACCCATATAGGCATGGTTTGAATCTCCCAAGGACAATGTTTTTGGTGTTTATCCCAACCAAATATTCCACATTGGTAAAGTGGGTGTGAAGTTGGGGTTGAAATCCCACGAAGTTAGTGGTATATTAATGTCTTAAAAGGCATGCTCCACGTTGGAGATAATGCCAAACCATTGGCATTCGGTCTTGGCATTTGATCTGGTGGCGTTGGAAACTTCGACGGTTGGTAGACTTGGCATATGGTTTGGACTTGGTACGTGGCATGTTGGTTATGACGTGGTAGGTTGAAATCTTCGATGGTTTGCATGGTAATAATTAATGACATAAAACTATAGTCAATAAGTGACTATAATATAATTCAACCATGGAATAAAATAGTGGTGGAAATCCATGTGGTGGTTTGAGGACCCACCACATGGACCACTGGCAATTTGACACTTGTCAATGTCTAATCGGATGCACCAAAGCTCTATCGGTGGTAGGTCCTTCGAGACAAAAGTGGATTCTACTGGCTACGGTCTCCATAGCAGGCATTTTACGTTGTCTACGTACCCCTGTTAAAGACGAAGTATAGAAACCAATATTTTTTATGCACAAATTTGTTTTCACATGTCACCTCGTGATTGGTTCACATTTTTGTCACGTCATCATTTTGACCAGGTTTGACTGCAACTTTGATCGATCATAACTTCTGCATACGAACTCTGTTTTTTGAACCGTAAAATGTGAAAAAAATATCTGAGATCCTCTACACAGTGGAACTATTTTTGAATCATTTCATGTTGGTAAGTTTCTACAGTTTGACCATCTTTGACTTGTTTTGATCAATTTGACTAGAGCTTTGACCGACTACACAAGGAGCATATGAGCTTCGTTTTCTACATTCCACATACTGTTGGAAAGGTCTCAACGAACCCTATGAAATGGTGTAGGTTTCAGTCTACTTCGATAAATTTTTTGAATTGTCCTCTAGATCAATCCTCATTAAAAAGATTTTTTATCCTCAAAAAGCTGGTACTGGACCTGGTACTTCAAGGGAGGATCTTTATATGGATCTGGCTCTTGGCTTTGACTCTGATGATCCCATGAATGCCAGTCGATTCCAAAGATAGTCTGACAAATCTTATTGGTCTATTTAGGTTTCGTAAATGCACCTACAATGCTTGGAATAACTTATTGATCACATCTTCTGCAAACCCTCCTTTGTTGTTGCATGACCATTAATAGCCTCTACGCAGAACTAGGGTGTGATGACTTCCTTTGTTGCATAGTTTCATAAAAACCTCTACACAGATAAGCCTAGTGATCTCCTCTGCTATTGTTAAATGGTCCTCTGCAACATATCAAGTACATAACCCAAATCATAACATAGAGATAATAGTGGCAAAATATGATTCTTAACTCAAAAATATAAAAGGTCCTAAAACAAGGCTTGAGTTATATTGAATCTTGCAACTGCCAATAAGGTCACAATAGATCAAACTGACTGTCCACTGTCACATCCTATAAGCGGTGAACTGTCAAATACTGAAACAATCACCAATGCAATTGCAAAACAAGTTTTTCAATGTAAACAAAATATAATACTGGTTGTGACCGTGTCGCAATACATTGCCCCAATGGTCTTACAAATGCATCCAATCACGCACATGCCATAAATGAATGCATCTCAAAATATCAGTTATTCTAAAACAAGTACTGTAGGAAAACTAAACCCTACCTAACAACCTATGCAACTGTTGTCAAATCTCCCAACCTAATTAATGAGTTAAATTCCTTAACAATTCAATAGGAAACTCATAAAGCTAACACCGAAGATTCCCAAAATAGAGCTTTTCAAAATAAAAGTGTGAGAATTAAAAACTTCGCATGATAACCCTATCTCAAAGTGTTCTCACCATAGCAACTTCAAAAATGTATATATCAATCCACTAATCATGACAGCATGAAATTAAGAAACTATTTACCAACCCTCATAATCACATTCCCCTGTTTAGGGTGTTCAATTTTCTTAGTGAATTTACTGACATCTATATGGGTTGATTGAAAAAAAATATATTAATTACTTTATCAACAGGTTTATAAACCATCTTCTTCTTACCATTACCAAGATGGTGGGATAGTCAAAGTTTCCAACACTTCTCAATCCAATGTCCGCTCACGTGACAATGAGTGCAAACATCCCTCTTCTTAGGTGAAGTCACCCATTTGTCATTTATCGCTTTTCTAGTATGAGAATGGTCTTTAGCACCTGCAAGCTGCTTCAATAAAGCTTGTCTTTTCCAATAATATGCGACACAATGGTTATTCAATCCGCAAAATGTACAAGCAAAAGAATGCAACATCTTCTAAATATTGAAACCAAATTTCTTAAGTGGCAAAAATGAATCAGAAGTCTTGGAATTCACATTCTTATTGGTGTCTTTTCTAGTGTAAGATTGAGGAGGTATAATCTCAATAACTATTTTCCCTGATTTATTACACTGCTCATCATTCCTTTGCAAGAAGGAATTCTGCTTTGTTAGTGACCTCGGATCTTAGCTGTCAGAAGCTTGTCTTCTTTCAGCAATGGAATAACTCTTTCCAATATCCACTTTTTCACTAGAATAACCCAATCTTGCATGGCGAGATATATGCTCTACCCATATTGGGTTAGCAATTCCTTGGCCATTTTTACCAAGGCCCCTTCCATCAAATCCCATTTTCAATAACAGTTTAGATCCAATGCCCTTAGTGTGTTTTTCAAAACTGTCAAATTTAATGTCTTAAACATCTAAAACTGCATGAAAGGAATTACTAGATGAACAACTTATAGTGCATACGTCAGTCATAGTGCTTGCATCTGCAGTGGAAGGCAATTGATGAAGACATTGTTTCTCTTCATCATGCCCCTGTGCCGAGAGCTCATCCTTAGCTTGCAATTTTGATTTTAAGTGAGCAATCTCTTCGAAGGAGTAAAAATGAGCTCTCAAAAAAGCATTCTCTTCTTGGATCTGTTGGTTAATTTCTTCAAACTCATGAAACCTCTCTCTTTTCAAGGCTTTGCCCATTGTTTCTTGTTCCCTACAAACAACTTAATTCCACAAACTGCAAATAGAATATTAGCAAGCCCAAAAAATCTGCAATAATACTGAAAACCATACTGAAAATAATTGATATCAATCCATACAATCAGAAGCTAACCCAGCATACTAACTACTCTGATACAAAACCTGATCCATAAACTCTACACTAATTTAGTGCGAAAAAGTGTTTACCTTGGATCTTTTAATCAAATCACACAATTTCCCGAAACACTCAAGGAAACAAAATTGAATTTGATATTTTATTGTATTTTAACTATTTAGGTATTCAATAATGATTAATAAACAAGATTAATCAAAATGTAGAAAAAGAATGCATGAATAAAATCAACTCATGACAAGCACTTGATAACGGAGTTCGGCAATGCCTACGTCTCCAGGTTTGCTTATAGTACAAACAGGTCCATTTCCCTAAAAAGTGAGTATACGACCAACCCTCACATTGTCAAATAGATACTCAAATACTGCATACAAATTAGCGACAGACCTTCACAAAGTCACGTAACCCACGGACAGACCTTCCACCTTACATCTCGCAATCATGTTGATTTTTTGCCAAAAGTCTTGAAAATGGACTTAAACAATGGCTTTAATGAAATCTTCATAAGTCTTTCAACATACCATTGAAATCATCTCTAAGTCTTGGACAATTCCCTAGTTTACACCGAGAAGTGAAAATCTCTCCAAGTCCCTCAAAACTTGAGATTTCGCAAATTGGTCTATTGTGGGCTATACACAGCCTGCTTTATTATTCACTTTGAGGCATTAAAAAGTGCATCAAACGACCTCATATCCAGACACTCAACATATGGTTGGAACCAGTTCAAAATTTAGAACAAATCTCTAGTTCACTATGAAGTCTGTAAATGCCTCCATGTACCTCAAAACTGAAGAAACATGCAAACTAGTCCTTAAGCCTCAGCTACTTGGCTGAGAACTTGTGTTTAAATACAATTTCGTGGTTTTATATAGCATTTGCACCTGTGGATCCACCGACTAGATATCTATCTTTTTACCCGAATAAGCATGGTTCGAATCTCCCAACGACAACGTTTTTGGTGTTTATCCCAACCAAATATCCCACATTGGTAAAGTGGATGTGAAGTTGGGGTTGAAATCCCATGAAGTTCAGGGTATATTAATGTCTTAAAAGGCATACTCCGTGTTGGAGATAATGCCAAACCAATGGCATTTGGTCTTGGCATTTGAACTGGTGGCGTTAGAAACTTTGACGGTTGGTAGACTTGGCATATGGTTTGGACTTGGTACGTGGCAAGTTGTTATGACGTGGTAGGTTGGAATCTTCGATAGTCTACATGGTAATAATTAATTACATAAAACTATACTCAATAGGTGACTATAATAGAATTCAACTATGGAATAAAATAGTGGTGGTAAGCCAAATGGTGGCCATGTGGACCACTCGCAATTTGACACTTGTCGACATCCAACCGGATGCACCAAAGTTTTATTGGCAGCAGGGTCCCCTTCCGAGACAAACGTTGACTCCATCGGCTACGGTCCCTGTCGCCGGCCTTTTACGTCGTCTATGTACACTTGTCAAAGACAAAGTATAGAAACCAATATTTTTTCCGCACGAACTCATTGCCATGTGTCACCTCGTGATTGTTCACATTTTTGCCACATCATTTTGACTAGGTTTGACCGCAACTTTGACCGATCATAACTTCTGCATACGGACTTCATTTTTTGAACTGTAAAATGTGATGGAAAGATCTCGAGATTCTATACGTAGTGGAACTATTTTTGAATTGTCCCATGTTGGTAAATTTCTGCAATTTGACTAATTTTGACTTGTTTTGACCAGCGTGATAGAAACTTTGACCGACTGCACAAGGAGCATACGAGTTTCATTTTTTGCATTCCACATACCGTTGGAAGGGTCTCAACAGGTCCTACGCAATGGTGCAAGTTGCAGTCTGCTTTGGGACCTTTTCCAAATTGTCCTCCGGATCAGTAGAGGCCGCAGTTGCAATACAATATAATGTTTCCCTCATTTTCACACTAAGGGGATGAATGTTAAGAATTAGTAGTGTTCACATGTGAGTATTTATATTATCTATGATAAAATAATATAGTGGTGTGATGAGTTGTAATAACAACTCATATAATGTGATAGTTAGTGAGTGATTTGTGATAACAAATCACATAATTAAACTTATGGTTGAAGAGTGTGTTATGAGTTGTTAGAACAAATCAATTATATTGGGAGAATTTTTATAAGAGCTTTAATAGACCTCTTAGTTTATAGGAGATGTAATGGTTTATTTATATGTATCATTGTCCAAAGTTAATCAAGTGAATTATTATTATTATTTGTGTTTGTTATTGTGCATAACCTCTAATACCAAGATTAATTCTGAGCTTTCCACTACAACCACATATGCACAGAAACTATGGAATGCATAGGCCGTACGAATAGATAACCAAAAAAGAGTAGGTCACAAACCTGATGCACAATATGCACGTCGATCCAATTGTATATACAGTCAAAAAAACACAGCTTGGTCCGGATTTCAATCTAGTATCATAGTCAAGTGAATGGCAAGAGAACAACATGATAATAATGACTTAACTCACAGATCACAAATGCATTCAAACTGAATCTTCAAGATTCCAGGAATAAGAGCTAACAAGATCATGACAATATATATACTGTGTATTGAAACGTCTGATCAGAAATGCAAGACGAGTTGCACAAAAATGATTTGACATGTGCGATTTTTGACAGAGAATGGTGCACAGCTCTGAGAATGGTGCATGATGTTTGACAAATAATGAATGTGTGTGCATTCAGCGTAGTAAAACAACTTCAAACAATGACGACAGATCTACACAATGATCAACACTTTTAAAAAAATAAACTTATTCAACACAATGTTGGTGAATGCAAACCGGAACTCAAATTGTCGTCCGCTGGAAGCAGTAGAAAATAATGCAACTAAAGCTTTCATAGTCGGGGCATGGAATAATGGTAGTTGACCCTTCAAACAAAAATATTTCTCCATTACAAGATCAGTGATCTGCTCTAATACCACCGAAATAAATTGGAAGAGATTATGCACAATAGCATAAAACAATAATAATAATAATTATTATTATTATTATTATTATTATTATTATTATTTACTTGATTCAATTTCGACAATGATACATATAAATAGGCTATTACATCTCCTATAAACTAGGAGGCTTATTAAAACTCCTATAACAATTCTCCCAATAAGATCGAATTGTTCTAACAACTTGTAACACACCTTTCAACCATAAATCTAATTGCGTGATTTGTTATCACAAATCACTCACTAACTATTACATGATCATCACACCGCTATATTATCTTATCGTAGATAGTATAAACACTCACATGTAAACACTACTAATTCCTACTAGAACTTATCCTTCTTATTGTATTCTAGGACATGCTCCAAAATACCTCAAATATATTTCAATATTCACTTTTTTGCTTTCCAGTGACTCACCTTTGGTTCCTGCATGAATCTTGAAATATCACCGATAGCATACTTGATATTCGGCCTAGTGTAAGTCAAGTAAATGAGACTCACAATCAATTGACGATAGAGAGTGGCATTCACTGGTGGTGATGGATCTGAACGAGACAACTGAATTCTTGTCTCCATGGGTGTTGCAATAAACTTACAGTCCATTATCCGAAATTTTTCAAGCATTGTTTTGGAATATTTATTTTGAGACATAAATATGTGATGTCATTTTTGCCATACTTGCAAACCAAGACAGTAATTTAGTACCCAAAGATCTTTCATGTCAAACAATCACTTAAAATCATTCTTTGTTGCATCAATCATCTTCATTGAGCTACCAACAATGATTAGATCGTTTACATATAAAATCTAAATCACAACCTCCCCCCTTTGCTCCTTTAAGTAGAGGTTTGGATCATATGAACTCTGTTAGAATCCATGTTGAGCAATGTGTTCATCAATCTTTATATACTAGGCTCGGGGACAAAACCCATACAGTGACTTGATGAGTCTACCTTTTTTTCATGACCAAGTGTGACAAAACCCTCTATTTGGATCATGTAGGTTTCTTGTATCTCCATTCACTAAGGCACTTTTTATGTCTATCTAATGGACTTTCCATCCAAACTGAGCAACAATAACAAAGACCATTCTAATAATATTTATCTTTGTCGTGGGAAAAAAATTCTCTTCATAGTCAATGCCTTCTTTATGTGTGTGTCCCTTTAGTACAAGTCTTGCCTTGTACTTGTCAATGTTTCCATATGCTTTGTACATGGTCTTAAAGACCCACTTGTAACTGATAGACTTCTTCCCTGTTGGAAGATCAACACGCTGCCATGTATACTTCTTCATCAGTGATTGATACTCTGCATTCACGGCCTCTTTCCAAGATTTTTACTCTTTAGCTTCACGAACTTTTGAAGGCTCAAATGATTCTAAAATTGTGCGCATAAGGCCAAATTCACCTCTTCACAAGCCATGCTATGAGTCATCGGTACTTAAGTGTAAGTGTTTGGGACTCCATCCAAATTTGCATCTCCAATAGTCCTTGTATACCACTTGGATATACATTGAATAGTATTATTGGGTGATGGAGCTAAAGGGCATGGTTGACCATCATCATTGTCCTCATCCTCACTACCATTATCCAAATAATAAATGTTTACTAGACTAATGTTAGTATCAAGTGACTATGTGGAGGGTGGATTGGACTCACCCTGCTCATCAAATACATCTTTGTTGATATATAACTTCTTAGTTTTAGGCCCTAGGCTCTTCATCCTACCCAAAAAATATACATTATAAATATTTTTCATCCAACGCTTTCCTCTTCTTCTTTGGAATGAGTATATGTACTTTGCAACCAAAAACACAAAGATGAGGGATAGAAGGTGTATTCCATGAATATGTTTCTATTGGACTGACACTATCGAGGCCTTTGGTGGGTGCATGGTGTAATAAATAAACAATTGTGTGAATTGCTTCTGTCTAATATAGATGTGCTAAGTGGGCATGTTTCAACATGCATTGCATAATTTTAACAATGGTACAATTGGATCACTCAGCAACACAATTTTTTTGCAGCATATAAGGAGAAATTAGCTAATGGAGAATGCCATGTGCCTTCAAAAATAAAAAAAATCCGTTGCTGATGTATTCTTCCCCCAAAATTTTGAGAGGAGGTTATGTATGTGACGACCAAATTGTTGGTCAACTAGAGCTTTGAACTATTTGAATACTCGAAAGGCTTGATCATTGGTCTTCAAATAGTATACCCACATTTGACATGAGTAATCGTCAACAAAAAGTTGAAAAAATTTAAATCAATTGATACTTGGAGTGAAATGTCTACACAGATCGGTGTGCACCAGATCCAATGGATCAGTTGCTTGAATATGTACTTGTGCCAAATGGAGATCTATTTTGTTTTCCAACTAAACAATGAGAGCATAGATTAGTGGTATTCTTAAGTAAGAGAATACCTCTCACCATGATGTGTCTACTTAATGTAATCAAGTACCCAAAGCTCAAATGTCCATATCTTTGCAACCACAAATTGGTTGAGTTTGTGTCCTTAACGACTAGAGCTTGATTGTCTTTGTGAACAATATCGAGCTAAAACATTTTGGCTACACTCAAAGCTTTTGCAAAAAAATTCGAGCTTTGATACTTGTCTCAAATGAGATAGAGAAATTTGTCATTTTGGTGATCAAATTCAATTGTAAGGTTGTGATCGAGCAATTGATTTACAAACAAAAGATTTTTTTTTAGGCCTAGAACATGTGAGACATCAGCAATTGAGCATCCATCCTTACCAAGTGGTAATGAAATGTCACATGTACCTTAGACACTATATGATGTACCATCTCCAAAAGATACATAACCATGATATGATGAATGGTTCAAAGTGGTGAACTAATCTTTTTGTCCAATCATGTGCCTTGTGGCCCCATAATCGATGTACCAAGTCAAATTTGGAAGAAACATCTTCTCAATTTTCTATGTAGCATAGACAAAATGCTCATCAGAGAAATCATTATCTTCTACAATGTTCTCGTGCTATTTTTGTGAGGAAGGCTTCTATTTCCAAGTACACGTGGATTGTGGCTCTTGCTACTTCTATCCTAGTGGAATTTGTTGTTGTGTAAGCTTCTTGTTGTTGGAGGGGCCTTGTGTCAGCGCATTATACCAACAATCCTTCAATCCATGCCCTATCTTTCCACAGAATAAATAGACTTGTTATGAATGAGTTTTGTTCCCTTGTTGGCGTTGTTGATTGTTTTGTTTAAGGGATTGTTTTAAAGGCATCATGGGCCTTTTCGCCTTCTACTGTGATGTATGTACATGTTCCTCTTCATTGGCTTTTGTTGTGTGCATGGATTATCATTGTTGCAATATATTAACCAAGTTTTAAGAAACTGGTTTCGTCTTTGAAATATTCAGAGTTATCAAAAAGATCTTGTAGGTGGGGAGTAGTGTTCTCGGAATAATAGGTACTTGGGAGGCATCTAACACTTCTTCGACCAAAGCTTGGAGCAAGGTCTATAGTGTTGCAACATGCCAAAGGAAACCCTCAACTTTTTCACCTATCATCAGTGTGAGATAGTGAAATTATCTTTGTAGATGAAGGATGGTAATCTGGATCATGGCCTCATATAGTGTTGAATTTGTCCCAAGCATCTTTAACTAAAGTAGCATTTTGAATATGAAGTTTTACCTCATCCGATGCCTCGAACATAATGATCAACTTCACCTTCTAGTTTTTTTGTCGAACTTACACCACTGGTCAACGTTTGTGGCATGTTGAACTTACATTTCTTGGACTTTATCAAACTCTTTTGAGCCCCTTATTCTACACAAGATCATATTATTGACTAATTAGATTGTATCTAATTTTAAGAGGTGTTAGATATATTAGCTATTGTACAATATTGTTAGTTTGTTACATCTAGGTTATGTTAGAATTTGACTTTTTTCCTGTGATATGAGAAGGTTGTCATGATGTACTATTTTCTTGGTTATAAATACAATCTATTTCAATTTTATAGACATGACTCTTAGTTTAATCTTATACTAGATAGCTCCATGATAACTTGACATAGGATTTTGCAAGATCCAATTTGAGAATCTTTGAAGACATTATAAATCTCCCCATGGAATGCATATTCTCTTGGGCCACTCTGACTTAATTCTATTATGGATCTTTGTCTCCTTGTTTCAACCATTCTATTATGGATCTTTGTCTCCACATGTTTTCCTCTTTTTCTTCAAATTGGAACATTTCTTCTTCTTGAGGTTTCCAATCTCACTACATGGATCCCATTTCAATTTTTCTTTTGGTAGTCTCTTTATGCTATGCCTCTAGTTGTTTCCTTTGCAAGATGATGTTACCAAAGCAGTGATCGGCCTACTCCTATAATTTTCTCTTTACACCTTGGATCTTGGCTTGGAATGTTTCCATACCACTTAACTTCTCTATATCGATGTAAAGATACCAATCCTTAATGAGTTGGTCTTGGTCATTCTCTTTGAACCACATTTCTCAAACTGAAAGGGAGATGTGTTATTATATCTTGATGAATAGTAGTGAAGATAATGGGATTATGATATAAGTATGGAATCTCCATCATTTTAGAATGGATAATGAAATCATTTTGGATTAGACTCTCAACAATAAAAGTGTTTCCTTTCCAATTTTTGGTCCAAGTGAACAAGCCTTCATTAAGAGAATGTTCCAAAACATTGGAATGTCTTGTTGGAAATGTGTTGTGTACTTTGTATGATTTAAAAGATTGTACACCCTAGCACGACGTGGGGGTATAGAGCATCAACCCAGATAGGGATTATGTGGGGCTAGTAGTTCCCCATAAAAGGGTTCAAGAAATGTTATTTTGGGTCCTTATGGGTGGTTTCGATCCATGATTTACAACCCATGTTTTTGTACCCACTGTATTGTAATATAGCTTAGCAATGATGTGGCAATATATACGCACACATGGATTATGGTTAAAAGAAAGTATGAAGAAATACCTTATAATATTTTGAACATCTAGGTTAATATAATGAGTGAGTGTTGTTTTCCTAGGTTTAATTCTGAGGGGATTTTCCCAAGTTAATCTCTTATGTATATTGTGAGTGTCTTGTTTTCTCTTCGATGATATTTATGAGATTTTGTTATCATTGCTTCTCTTGCATAACTTTCTCAGTTTTGTTTTTCTCTTCAATTGGTTTTTGAAGAGTTAGAGCATCTTAGCCCTATGATAAACATTTTCTTGAGTGGAAGAATTACGCAAGAGAATCTTGTGTGAGAAGGGAAATGACTGGAAACTCATGGATAGAGATAGACAAATTTAATGGCTAGAACTTCGAGTTATGGAAGCAGAAGATGGAAGATATGTTTGTGGATCGAGATTAGTGGATTGTTGTGTCAGGAAGATAACCCACAGGTATAAAGGCATCAAGTTGGAAGAAGATGGATAGGAAGGCAAAGAGTTCAATCAAGTTGTGTCTTTCAGATTTAGTGTTGTTAAATGTCTCAAGAGAAGCCAATGTTAAAGATCTATGGTATAGTCTAGGAATTTTGTATTGAACAAAGTCTCTAGTAAACAAACTAATTCTTCAAAATTTGTATTCTCTTAGGATGAATGTTGGTGACTTAATGATAAATCATCTAAATGTTTTTCACATTGTGGTAAGTCAATCACTTTCAATTGAGAAGAATAAAATAGATGGAAAAGATAAATGTGATTTAACTTTTAATGTTTGTTTTTTTCCAAATTCATGGGATGATCTTGTTATGCCCATTAGTAGTGCTTTATCTACATTAAAGCTTGACGATGTAGTCACATCCTTTTTATTAGAAGAAATGAGGCAAAAATCTATGGTGGATCATCAAACAAATGAAACATTGTTTGTGAGAGGTCATCCTTAAGAAATAAATAAAAACAAGGGAGTGGGCATACAATTGAAGTTTAAAGGCAAAAATAAATCTTTAGGAAGACCTATGAAGAAATGTTAGAACTAGGGTAAAATTGGACTATAAAAAAGCAATACAGTGTCAAAAAGGTGGACAAAGGTAAGGCACCTGACAATGTTGCTTCCACATAAACGAAGACCTCTAGTGAAGAATTGAGAGATGCATCCTTGTCATCTTCAAGTACACACTCATGTCATGACGCATGGTTGATCGATGCAGGTACTTCTTTTCATATGACTCCCCCCACTAAGTGGTTTTGCCAATATGAAAAATGTAATGGAGATTATGTCTTCTTTGGAGACAACTCATCTTATAAGATCGTACAAGGTGGAAGATTCAAGCTCATGTTTAAATACGAAAGAGTTAAATCTCTCCATAGGGTTCTACATAAGTCAGGGTTGGATATAAATCTTATATCTATAAATAAATGAGTGATACAGGTTTGCCAGTAATATTTAACAAAGATGGTTACAAGATGGTTCGAGGAGCAATTGTATTGCAAGAATAGTCCACATTGGAACATTGTTCCAGCGTGAGGGAAGCATTGGGTGAAGACACTTTGTTGTCCCTAAAGTTCACGATGAAACAAATAAAATCCATATGTTGCCTCTGGAGAAGATAATGCTATGGCATCAAAGGATGGGACATATTGGAGAGAAATGTCTTCCAACACTTGCACACTTAAGGTATGGCTAAGGAATTTCAAAACTGCTCTTTAGATTTGTATTTTTGCGAGCATTGTGTGTATGGTAAATAGATTCAGGTAAAGCTCCCCAAAAGTGGTATAAAAGCATATGTGACTTTGCAGTTGACGCATACTACTTGGACCTATGAATGTTCCATCCCTTGGAAAAACTTTGTTTTATGTTTCTTTTATAGATGAGTTCTCGAGGAAACCATGGGTATATTGTCTCCAGAATAAATCTAAGGTTTTTAGTAAATTTAAGGAGTATAAGGCTCTTGTAAAAACCCAGACAAAGAAGATGATAAAGATGTTAAGCACAAATAATGGAGAATTTTACTCAAATGAATTCGAGCAATGTTGTAAGCAATGTCGAATAGCACGGTAAAAGAAAATTCCATATACACCACATCATAATGGAGTTACAAAGAGAATGAAACAATACGTTGATGGAAAAAGCGAGTATGTTCATCGATGCATGAATGGAAAATATATTTTGGGCACAACACTAACAATCTTGCATATTACCTAATAAATCAATCACCTGCATCAACTCTTGTTGATAAGACTCTATGAGAGACATGAACTAGTAAGAAATCCTCTCTAACATCTTAATAGTTTTTGGTTGTGATGCTTATGTGCATGTTCGAAAGGAAAAAAATAACTAATCTAGATTATAAAGTAGAGAAGTGTATATTTATTAAGTATAGTGGTGGTATAAAAGGCTACAAGCTTTGGAACCCAAAAATGAAAAAGGTTGTTTATAGTCAAAATATAATCTTCATAGAAAAATAAAAGCCTCCAAAGAAGGAAGAAGAACCAAAAGAAGATCCAAAAAAGGTGCAATTTGAGTTCGAAGATGGAGAATTTGTATCTAAATATGAATCAAAATAAAATGAACCAAATGAGGAAGAACATAAGACCCTAGTCTTGAGGAGATCAGTTCAACAAAGAAGGCACACTAAAAGGTATAGTCCACCTAATTTTCATTCTACCTTTGTTTTATTTGTTTTATCTATTACTAATGAAGATTCTAAGACTATTAGGGAGGCACTTGATTCAAAGGAAAGTAAATTCTAGAAGAAGGCAATGGATGAAGAAATGTAAGCATTGGACAAAAGCATGACATGGGATTTGTCCAAGTTTCCTTCTAGTAAAATACATGTTGGTTGCAAATGCATGTTCAAGAAGAAGTTCAATGCGGAAGATAAAAGTGAGAAGTACAAAGCTCCTTTTGTAGCAAAGGGATATTCCCAAGTGGAGGGATTTGATTTTGGTGAGATTTTCGGCTCTATTGCTTAGTTAACTTCTATTAGCTTTATTTTGGTTGTTGCTACTACTGCTTTTGATCTTCAAGTAGAACAAATGGATGTCAATACAACATTCCTACATGGGGATCTTGAAGAAGAAATATATATGACGTAGCTAAAAAGTTTTATAGTTAAAAGAAAGGACCTAGTTTGCAAGTTGAAGAAGCCCCTTTAAGACCTAAAGCAATCAAGGAGGACATGGTTTGTTGGTTTGATACTTATGTATGGGGACTTGGCTTTACACGAAGCAAAATTGATCATTGTATATATTTCATACAGTGTGGTGACTAATGTGTTATTGCGGTATTATATGTTGATAATATGATAATTGGAAATAGAAAAAATATCAATGATGTTATATCTTTGGCATGGAAATTATAAGAGGTTTAAAAATGAAACTCTATTTAAATCAAAGGAAATATGTTGGGACGATATTACAGAGTTTCAGAACGCAAGACTGCAAACATGTTAATAAAATTTTCTCATTGGTTTAATGTTATTTACAAAACAATGTCCTAAGACACAAGCAGATATTAAGATGTATCATGGTCCTTATGCATGTGCTAATGGAAGTCTAATGTTTGCCATGGTCTGTACCAGACCAGAGATTTCTCATGTCGCAAAAGTTTTGAGTAGATACATGTCCAACCCAGGGAAAGAACATTGACCAAATGTAAAGAGGATCTTCAAATATTTGTGTGGTACTTCAGATTATGCAATTTGCTACCAAGGAAGACCTAGGGCAAACATAGTAATGGGCAAACAAGGTCTTGTTGATGCGGAATGGGTTAAATATCTTGATTACCAAAGATCTACAAGTGGTTGTATGTTTAACTTGTTTGGTAGAGAAATTAGTACAATAAGCAAGAGGCAAGTAAATGTTGCACTCTCAACTACAAAAGTTGAGTATATGTCAACCACTCATACATGTAAGGAAGCTATATAGTTATACGAAGGTTGAGTTCAAGAGTTGGCTTCTTATAGAAGGTCGTAGAGATAGATTGCAATAGTAAAAGTGCAATCTGTTTGAGAAAGAATCCAATGTCTCATGTTGGATGAAAGCATATCGATGTGCTATGTCATTTTGTTGGAGATCACATGGTTGAAAACAACAAGGTTTTGTTGGAGAGGATTGATACCTTAAAGATTTTTGTTGACTCATTGACAACATTTGTTAGTACTAAGAAGTTTTTTTTGGTGCAGGAAATCAATGGGCATAATTGCCCTTAGCAACTGATTTAATGTATTTGTGGCCTCTTATGCAAAGTATTCAACAAGTGGGAGAATGTTGGAAATGTGTTATATAATTTGCATGATTTACACCTATTATATACTAAACACCCTACCACAATGTGGGGGTCCAAGGCATCACCCCGATTGCAAAGTACAGGTATCCAACAACCCCCATGAGGAGATTTGAGTGGGGAAGCCCCTAAGGAAAAAAAGTTGGGTCCTTATGGGTGGTCGCATGTCCATATAGGTGGTTTTAGCCCATAGTTATCAACCCATGTTTTTATACCCATTGTATTGTAATATTGCTTAGCGATGGTATGCTTATATAACATGCATATGGATTATGGTTAAAACATACTACAAAGAAATACATAATTATACTATGAACAATTGAGTTAATCCATTAAGCACTATTTTGATGGGTTTTTTAATATAGAAGGATTTTCCCAAGGTAAATCTCTTGTGTGAATTGCATGTTCTTTTCTCTTCTATTATAATCAAAGATGTTAGCAATTCTTCTCCTACATAGGTTTATTAGTATTGTTTTTCGTTTCACATCTAATAAATTCATCAAACATGTATATTGATTGAGCTACAATAGGTAGCCCTCTTGTTTTTTCATTTGAAGTTTCGCTGAGGTTGAAGTCCCCTCCTAGAATCTAGTGCCCAACTTGGAATTGATGTAAAATATTTGTTAAAGAGTCCAAGAAGGTATGATTGTGAATCATTGCTTGATGGTTGTAGATATTAGCAATTTTGTAAGTAACCTTATCATCGACTTGTTGATAAGTACCAGCAAGCCAATCTCTTCCCCCAACTCTTAAGTGTAAATATATCTTTCCTAGTGTTCCAATGAAAATGAGTTCTTCAATGAGTGAAAAGCATCGTTTCCACTACATCTGAATGAAGCCTTCCCTAATTTAAAATCTCCTCCATTCATGATGCAAATATTTTTGTTTCTTGTAAGAGAACAATAGATGGGCAATCTTTGAAGAGCATTTTACACAATGTTCTCCTCTTAGTGGCACTCAAAGGTCCTCTAATATTCTGCTATTTTGGGTTTTGTTTTCTACATTGCCTCAATTTAGAAAGCAATTTTCAATCTTTTAGCAAGGATATTTGTCTCATTTGTAAAAGGATGACACGATTCAACAACTCTTGGCTTCTCACTCACCCCCTTTTGCCCTGAGTTCCATTATGTAAGGTGGATCATCTTCTAGCGAGGTCAAAGTCTCTACTTGCACATTAGTAAATGGAAGTGTTCTATTTATGTGTTCACATTTAATCCTTCTCTGTCATTCCAAATTTTTCCATGCTTTCCCTATAAGTCAACAGAACAATTTTCATTATTTTGTACCTTTGAGCTCCTTTGGAAAGATTTTAGTACCTTTCTTCCTTTGCTTGACCATTTGAAACTCATTTGTCAAGGTGCTACTAGCCTCATCTTTGATGACTTCTTGAGACTACCTTACATCCAATGCAAATTTGGCACAATTTCGGAGAAGATGCCCATGCTCGTGTTAGACATGACACTTCGAAGGGATATTCTCACAATCCACTTTTTACTCCCATGTGAAATTTCTGTTATTGATGATGATCTTCACAAGAGGTTTTGAAATATCCATCTTAGTGCAAACTCTTGCATAAGACATGAATCTTTCCTAGTGTGTAGTGTCTAAAAAATAAATAGGGGCTCACCCAATGTGATGTGTAGTCTCTGAAATAAATTGTTGCTCCCACAATGTCTAGTCAATTCCTTTTAGAATATCTTCCCTCCAATGCTTTAGGGGCCAAGAATATAGTCCATGGAGACTTTCCTTTTCAAGATAGAAACCAAGAGCCCGTGCTTTTAATCACAACCCACATTTTCCATAAAAAGATGGGTTTCCATGGAATACTTTTTCCTGGTCTATGATTCAAGAGAAACAAACCATTAAAAAAAAAACTTTTGTCCCTAAGAAACCTCGTAATCTCTTTTTGGCTCCCAATTGAATTTAACCAATAGGTCTAGAGTGTTAGGAGGCAAATTAGCTCCCAAAACTTTACCATACATCATATTTGTTATGATATTCCACCTTAACGCTTGACATCCTCTTCTTTGTAATTCCAAAATTGGAATAATATTGCTCTTTGGGTAGCAAAGGTTGGAAAAGAAGCGTGGAAGGGATCGGCTTCATTGATAATTGTTTTCGCAACTTCTAATTTTATACTCTTTTGTTTCCAACCAGTGTTTGTGCTCTTGAGGGAATTTTTGTGATCTTGTTGTCCTCTCAAATCAGCCTAAGTAGAGTACTGGCGAGATTGCCTTGATGTATAGCTCTTTGCATCAGGTGCAGGCAGCCCCTAAAGAGGGCCAAAATAAGCTAGCAATCAGAAGGAACAACAATAAAAATAAGACAAAAACCCAACAAATGAGTGCAAGAGCAACAGCAAAATGCTGTAAAATATAGGTCATTGTGCCTAGAAATCATACTCAATAATGTTTGCATTCATCCTCTCACCCATGTTCGAATCGTTTACCTTGAAGTTTGTTCTTAATGTAACAAAACTTTAATTAATAATATCAAATCTTACATCCCTATAGAGTCCAGAGAAAAAATTCTAAAATTTTGTTTGATTACAACTTTAATATAAGTAATGATACTTCTTTCAAAAGTTCAAAGGAAAAATTCTGTAATATTGTTTGATTTGAACTTTGATATAAAGAATGAAACTTGAATCTTTCAAAGAACTTAAACCCAATGACATTTTCAAGTGACAAGATTTATGATTATAAGAATAGATGTTAATGGAGGGACTTTTCGCAACACTTTATATCAGTTATCATTGATGTGGAATTGGGCATGACATAATTGAGTTGTAAATATAATTGTTTTTTGCATGTAAGAGTATGGATGAGTAGAAAAAATGGATGGGTAAGTTTTCTTTTAAAAAGGATGTCATTTGAGTTGGCTCGAAATGGGAATAAACAATCTCAATTACTCAATGGTTATATCAGTAGGAAGCTCCCAATCAATCCAATAACTTTTATTTTGTTTAATTGGAGCTTTCATGTCAAGTTATTAATAATTGTAAGATGATGGTGGCTTATAAGACAGTACATCAAGAAAACCTTTGCCATTCTTTTATTATTACTTTCATTCTAATATTTTACTTTCAAGTTAGATAAATTTATTTTAACATTTTTTATTAATTTAGATAAATTCATTTTTAACAAAAGGGATAAAATTCAAATTAAATTCTTAGTAACTTGATAACTAGAAAATAGGGCGGAATTTGACGGAAGAGGGGCTCTTATATTCACTGTTAAGGGGACCATAAAAGTTGCATAGACCATTTTTAGGAGGATATTAAACTTGGACGGAGGGGTGAGGCGAGGCAAGGCAGGACGGTGGCGAGCAGATGGGGGCACTGAGTTAACAGCACCCACTTGCCAAATGACAATTGCATGTAATTTAGAAGTTTATGTTAATGTCTTAGAAATTATTGGTGGCAGTTTTCCAGGTAAATTCCAAAGTTCATGTCTCACTGAGAAGACCATGGAAATATTTTTCCCTGCAATATTTAGGAGTTTCTCTAAACCACAGATTCAGAAATCACCAGAACTCCGCAATAAATTGCGGGTCAAGGTTGAAATGATATATCTTCTGTTAAATCGCAAGAAGCCAGATAAATCACCAATTTTTGCCGATTACTCAGAAAAAGTCACAACTTTATTGCCACAACTCACCCAGGCATAGTATAAAATCACAGGAATGAGAAAAAATACAATTTTATGCTTACTTCTACGTTTTTCTCTGACTTTTTTTCCTTCTGACTCGCGAATACAGTGCACAGTCAGTGGAGCTAGCGTTTTCACGATTTCTGAATCTATGGTCGACGCATAATTCGTGGCTTTATTCTGGGATTGAAAAGTAATTGCCTTCATGATATACTTGCAGCCAATGGCATCTCCCTGTACCTTGCTATGATGGCTGAATTTCAGCAGTAGCTGATTTGTCTACAAAACAGTAGCGTTAAATTGAGATACCTGCATTTCCATACCTGCTCTTGCCCATCCCGCTCTTTGGTTTATACGCATTACTATATTCTGATTGTTCAGGTGCCTCTTAAGTTCACCAGATGTCTCAGAATTCTGACTGTCAGAGTGATTGAATTTGACAGTGGTACATAGTCATACAGTCTCAGTATACTTGTGGCATTCTCTACATTCATTTTTTGTGTGGTTTAACAATGTTTTACATGTTATTTAAGTTTATTTTATGAATTTATATGTTTTTAAAGTAGTGATAAAGTTGTCATGTAATGGCGAGTAATTGCCAAGAAACTCCCGAGTCCGAATGCCAAGTACGAATTTTTGAACTATGTTCTAAACATTGCCTTGGTAAAATATTAAAAGGCCTCCTCCATGGAACCACTAAGGAATAGGTAGTGCTTGGTGTGCCTCTGAGCAGAGTTTGTTCCACTCAAGAATAGAACTGGTCTTCTTGTACGCAAATCAGACTTAAAACAACAAAGCAATGTTCTTGGAAGATGGATGGGATCGACACATTCCTCTTATGGTAGAGTTCCCGTAGTTTTTCCCCTCGCAGGAATTTGACCACATGTATGGATTTCAATACCTGATTATATGCAAGTTTCACTGCTCTTTGCACTTGGGTAAGAATAGTTATCGAGAGTGGGAAACTTCCTAACATATGGTCCATCAGGGGACCCCTTGAAACTGACTGATAGTGATAAGCCATGGAAAAACCTACCAAATCGTCATTGCATTTCAAAAAATGAAGAGAATTAATTGAGGTGGGGTTGGAAAGCAGGTAGAACATATTCAGTCAATGCTCGATATAAAGCTCTTCTTAGATTGGGAGAAGATCCAAAGGACCATCGAAGGAACAAAAGATGGCACCCCTACAGCTGGCCAAAATTAATTATTAAACCTTGACTTGTAGGCATGAACCTATTGTTACCTTTCAAAAGTCTCATGAAGAGAGATTTTAAGACCCCTCAAGATGCCTCTCATGCTGCTCTAATGAACAAACTAAAAGACCACCTGAAATTCAGGCAAAAAACAAGCTTTCCCTTCTATGCAAAACAACTGAAATTCATGCTTGGCCTTCTTTGGGAAATCTCCTCAACTCATTGAATCATTGGGACTGGTTTGGAATTACTTCCATGCTTCCTACTCTGTTTTTTAGATTCTCCAAACAACTTGGATCTTATACCGTTTATCTGCTGGAAATTTTGGCTTGAGCTTAATAGGAGAATTTTCAAGGACGCTCTAGATTAGTGTGTTAAGTATGGGGTTAAATTGAGGAGGAAAAAATGAGACCTATCCTATTATGAATAAAAATTTGAAGCTTAATCTGATGCATGAGTTTAGTATCCTGCATAAACCGATTCTAATCTCATAGTTTACCTCTTTTGAGGCTATGAAAATAGACACCCTGTAAAGGAGTTGCTTAGAAGAACAAAGTGGATAATAATTGGGCCCCTCCTCCCCTCGGACGGTAAAAAAATAATTAAGGTTGATCATCTACAAGGAATTCAGCAGCAAACCATATAGGGAGAGCTATTTTTTAACTTTGACAATATTGGCCTCCTTTTAGGATTATGACGTTATATACTTACCTGGAGGGAGAAATAGTGTTTGCTAATTTTCTGGCCAAATCAGCCACTGCTCTGTCCCCAGGAAGTGTGGTAACAAATAGCAACTGGAAATCTTTGGCGACGCTTTGAAGGTGAATAAACTGATCAAAGGTAACAGTGTGTCTCTAAATGGAGACTATAATACCTACGATTCTCTTCTCTCTATTTTGATACATGTAGGTAGCTAGAGTACCATTAAGCATTCAGTCGCCTTTGGCAGAATATAAACTCTCTTGAAATTATGGGGGAAACGGTTTGGTTTTTCTCCCTTTGTGCGAAGGCAGGGGAAGTGGGCCAGTAAAGGTGGGTGATGGAAATCACTAATTTTAATTTTGTGTGGTCTAGGCTGCAAATTGCTTTTAGCAAGTTCCAGAATAAATATTTGAGGTCTTTCGGGAGGATAAGGTTCTATCCCATGAAGCTTTACATTGACCGTTGGGTCTCGTGGATGTAATTAAAACTATTTCATTTCATTTCATTGGGTATTCTATTCACTGGGGCCTCAGCATCAGGTGTCCCAGATTGAGTGATCTCTATCAATGTGACCAATTCATCAAGAAGTGATTAAAGTCATTGTAGGCCTAGAAATCAGGTTTCTTTAGTGCTGTCGTTAAGTTGCAGATGGCTATACAGCAGAAATACTTGCATCATTCTCTTTGTCTAATAGCCAAGAATAATTGGACCACCGTGATGAGATTGATATGCAGTTCCTTGGAGAGTCGGGGGGCGTAGTCGGTTGGTAAGGCATTTCCGTTGCGGCTCTGCCGGTCAAGTGTTCGAGTCCCCCCCCCCCGGCTCCGTGGTACCGGTATTAGTCGTGTCCAGCCAGCGGCGTCGGTCAAGTTAAAAAGTTTACCCGGCTTTTTTTTTTTTTTTTTTTTTTTTAAATATGCAGTTCCTTGGAAAAATACCAAGGTAGCCATATGCATTCCAGACCAACATTTCATGTACAGAAATGGAGATGGGTAGGTTCTTACAGGTAGGGAGCTGAAGCTTCATCTCTGATTTGATTCAAATGTAGTCTTCTGCATATAAAACATTCTGTGGACCAAAGCTGACATCACTTACTACTGAGAAGACAAAGATTAGAATTACCCCAGAAGGGTGTCTTCAACTTTTTCATTGAGGCATCTTTGGGTGTATGGATCGATATGTGTTGCATTTTCTTGGGCTACTGAGAATGGAAAGTACCAGGTAGATTATAGATACCAACCATTTGTTTCCAAGTTCTCCAAGTTCATCCTCAGTGGCTGCCCTGCATGGGACTCCCCTTATTTCACTAAATTTTCCAGCTCTCTCATTTCTATTGACATTGGAGGCCTACTCATCCAAGAGAGAAGAATAATGAAATTGATCCAGAGAAACTATTTGGTCCATAACTAATGCGAGGACCATGATCGCAATCCTCATTACTTGCCTGAGTGTGTAAAATGCCATACTGACAACTAAGAAGGCGTGAATGGTACACCTTATTGGTTATGAATATTAATAATGTGGTTGTTATAGGATTGTTGAAGGGACTTGGGTTTTGCTTCTTTAAGATCAGTCTCTTGGCAATTTTTATATTTTTCAATCATGGCCATGAGCAATATTGAGCCAAATATGACAGTGAAGATGTCTCGGTGTGGGTATGGTCCACAGGCGTGTGTGGATTTCAAACCACATTTTTTCATCATGGCCATGAGAAATATTGGCTCCAATATGACAGTGGAGATGTCTTGGTGTGGGTGTGTGTATTTCAAGCCACCTGCAGTGCATTCTCTGAAAATAAATGATAGTCTGATCAGTGTTCATGTCAAGGGCTTATGAATGCACCTGCTGCTCCAAATTTTGGTCCAAGATGGCAATATGTTCAAGTTTTGAGCAGTTCTAGAAATGGCCCTTTTAGGTTGGTGTTGTACGGGGAGAATTGTAGTGGAAGCCCCTAGAAAGTAGCATTTCAAGCTCTATAGTTTCTGTTTTGCATGGTGTGGAAAGTTGTAAAGCTGGGCATTCACTGCAATCCGTTTCATAGTATTGGTTTGCATATTTCTAGTAAAGATAGTTCCAGGAGCATTTAGATCTTAAATTTCTGGACAATTTTGTTAGTGGTGATAGTAAATTATGGGAAACTGTTGATAATGCTTCTGCTATTTAACAGTTCCAAAAAAACTGGCAAAGGTAAAGGTAGCTTTTTAGGTGACTTCCAAGCAAGACATCAATTTGGTGCTTGAGACACGCTTATAAAAGCCCAAGAGAGGGTTGTTTTGCCTGCAAGTCCCAGGCCAGTTTAATGGAATAAACACCCCTCAAATATGACATCCAAGCCAAAAGGAAACGCATGAACCAGGGAAGCAAAAATTCATAGATCACCATGGACAAAGAAAAAAAGCCTTCTTTATATGGCTAGCAGTCTTTGTATATGCCACCTGCATGACCTGATTTGTTAAGTAATTGCTCCACAGTGTCCTTTAGGGCCTCTTAAGAGCCTTAGAAAAATAGCTTTAAGCTTTTAATCTTACAGAGACTTTTTTCTTGGAAAAGAAATGGTTTGCTTGAGCTAGTATTAATACTAACAGTGCAACAAATGTAAATCAGCTTCAGTATATCGCCTTGTTAGCCACCTAAAGCCAAACTCCACATTACCATCTACTTTGGCAGTAACCCCGAGAACTGAGTACTCAAATTGGCAAGAGATGTGCGTCAATGAAATTACAAACAAACAGAAACTAAGCATTCTTCACACATATTGAGAGCTCACAGAACTCTGTTTTGGGCTTCCTTAGACTTAATTCCAAGCTCTAAGGGTTATCTCTTCCCCCAAATTCGCCCAGGGTCCACCTAACCTCCTCCTTTGGCCTTCGTATTTGGCAAGGAAGGCTGAAAATGAAGTGAGAGTAAGTCATTCCAAGACTAAACATATAAAACAATTCATTTCACCAATCTAAATTCTAGATTCATATTCAAAACAATACATCCACTTCATAGCATAGCCATAAATAAATCCACTTCCTATTTAAAACAATTCATATTTCTGACACTCCAAATGGGAGGCTCTTCAAGATAATCCCAATATCCGTAACAGATGAATGAGTTACCATATGAAGATCGCTTGAAAAGAGACACCCACGTGAGTCTGTTTGAACTTTGAACTTGGAATTTTGAACTTTGAACTTCTCAATCATCTGAGAAGAGTTTTATCTTTCAAAAAACATACAAGATTTTGATCCAACTTTAGACTTGGGAAAATAAGTTCTTACAGATTGCTTTGACAAGGAGTTTCTAAAAGATCGCCATACCAAAATGTTAAACTGTGAAAGCCTAAAAAAATCTAATGTATGACATTTTTCACATTCCTAGAAAAAATAACAAATTACATGTCAAGCCAAAATAAATCCCATTAATGTTCAATCTTGCATTTGACTGATGAGAGTTGTATCTTTTTAAAAATATACGGTGAAATTTCTGGCCAACTCCAAACTGGGGAACTGGGCTCTTACATGTGGCTTTGACACCGAATTTCCAAAGGATCACCATCCAGTATTATGTTAAAAGGTGAAAGCTTAAAAAAATTAAATTATGATCATTTTTGCATTGCGGTAAAGAAAACTACAGCTAACGCCACAGTTGCCATAGTTACCAAGTCCGGAAATGATCCAGCAGGATCCAATTTGGCCGGCTTTTGTGCAGATCCGACTAGATTTGGTAACTATGGCTAAATCTTAATAATATTCAATTTCCCAATCAGCTGATAGAAGCTGTCTTTCAAAAAGATTGTGATAAAATTTTGAGCCAACTCTAGGTTTGGGAAAATGGTTATTACATGTGGCTTCGACAGGGAGTTTCCAGAACAACACCGAACCCTATATATGATAGTTTTCAGATTACTGTCAGAAAAACAAATTATAGCAAAATTACAAAAATATATGCGGCTTTGACACAGTTTCTGGAATATCTTGAAAACTCTAATCTATGATAACTTCCACATTTTGGACAGAAAAAAAAATTACAGGATAGAAAAACAGATTACAGGATAGCTAAACGAATAGTAATAACCCTCACCCACCTCTAAAATCTGACTTCTGGTACATTTCCATCACCGAATGGCATCCCCAAAAGAGCTAAGAGTTTCTGGGCCTCGTTATCTTTTTTTGCAGAGGTTGTAATAGCAACATCTAATCCCCTTGCCTTACCCATTTTGCTCTCATACACAATCTCGGGAAACACAAGCTGTTCTCCGATACCCACATTGTAATTTCCATGCCCATCAAAGCTATTAGGATTTACGCCATCAAAATCCCTCGTCCTAGGGAATGCCAAATTAATTAGCCTATCCAAGAAATTCCACATTAAATTTCCTCTGAGTGTGACAGCAAGACCCACAGGAACACCCTCTCTAATCTTGAAGTTGGCAACGGATTTTTTAGCCCTGGTTTTGTAAGGCATCTGCCCTGTTATCATGGCTATGTCTTTCATCGCCGATTCAAGTGCCTTTGCATTCTGGTTTGCATCCCCTATTCCACAGTTTACTACTATTTTCTCTACCTTGGGTATCTGCATCTTGTTGGTGTATTTGAATTCCTGTTGTAAAAGAGGAACCACCTTTGTAAAATACTTTTCCTTCAGTGGGGGTGTAAGGGTGGCCTGCTCCTCCTCCTCGGCTACAATCAAAGTAGATGAAGCTGATTTTTCTACGGCTGCTCTCAATTTGAATGTGTTCTTCTGCTTACATGGAATAGAAATAGTTGCAGGTGTTAATGTAAGGGGGCGTCCCCTGTTAACCATCGGCATGCCTGTAATAGGCAAATGCGTAGCCCTTGTCATTGCCATTGGAATTTAGCCTTCCCTATCTTCTCTTTCTCAACTAGCAATTTATACACTCAGTAATTGAAGTGAACGAATTGGTTTGGGTTTTTATTTAATTATGAAATTATTGACGGGGAAGGAAGGCTTTTGCAAGTAAATATATTCATTTTATGAGTAATCAATCATTTTGGTGCTAGGAGAATTATTTCTAGTGTGACATCACCCGTTTAAATGAAGACTTAGGTTTCAGCGGTCTTGTTGTGGAGTACACTATAACTTTTCCCCAGTTTTGTTGTCTAGTTTTGTTGTCTCGTTATGGATTAGGTTGTATAACTTTTCCCTAGTTTTAAGGAATGAAAAGTTCATCAAGTTGTTAGTGAATTAGATTGGTTCTGTTGTTTGTATCGATGTCTCTTCTTATAATCTTAGTTTTGTCTCTCTAGAGCTTGTGTTATCATCGACCTCTCCAAACCACTCTTCCATTTGGTGAATCTACTCTCATCTCACGACACATGGACTCAATTTATAAACTATGAAGGTCTTTCCTTATGTTGTTTTCATTGCAATCTACCTCGTCAGCGAATCGTTGGGTGTCCAATCAAGTCAAAAGGTCACTCTACTCCCAAGTCCTTTCAAGTTTGGAAGAAGAAAGTTGGGATTCTCGACGCAGATTTCATGCGGTGCAATCACAACAAATTCTTTCTTCCTCCTTATTCTAAGAAGGGTCATACAGAGAATTCCCTGAAGGAGGGGTCTTATCTCTGCTTGTAGTCGACTCTTGTGTAGGTGTTTTTGTCCTCCCTTCTTGGACCCATTGCTTCATCCGCAAAAGACACTTCTTTCAAACCCAGTCATTGTTCAACTACGAAGCAATTAAGCATGGATGCTGAGTTGTTGTCCTTCCCACCTCCTTTCCCCTCCCCCTTATCCCCTCCCACCAAGTTTGTTGTCCCCTCTTCCCCTCTCAGGGTTGCCCCCTTCATGTTCCCCCCCACTTCTTGCGTCTCCCTCATCTCCTACTATAGTCTTTCTGCGTAAGCATGCTGGGAAAATTAAATCCAATGTTGGATCAACTGCAAAGAAGAAAGGCATGCACTTTAAGGCAGAAAGGTTGAGATTTGAAGTGGAAGCACTGGTGAGAGATGGATCCCAATGGACAATAAAGGTTCTTTTTTCAAGACAAGAAAGAAGACAAACCCTTGCTTGTGATTGAACTGTGCTATCTTAGTTTGAGCTTATTTTGGATGGCTTTCATTTTTCTGTTAGACTGGCTGAAGTTTTTTTTGAAGGCTTTCTCTTTTGGGTTAATTGCAAACTATTAGTTAAGGTTTATTGTCCTGTTGTTTTCATCTTGTTTTCTCATATTTGACTTTTATTCTCACAGGGAGTGTTTCGTCGTCTATGTTGGTCATTTTCTTCCTTTCATTATTTTTGCATCTTCTTGTTGTCAGAGACTGGGCCTCCTTTTATGTCCCAGACCTAGTTCATAGCTTCAATCAAAAGCATTTTACCCAACAAATAAAAAATAGTTTAAATTATAAATTGAAATATTACAATAAGTTAATTAAACCTAGGGTCAAATTTGCTCATTAAAATTGTCCTCTCCTATTTGTGTAGTACTTATTCCAAATGTGGATGGGTTTATCTAACTCTTTTTCAAATGTGGATGGCTTTATCTAACTCTCTTTCAAATGTGAATGGTAATTATCTAAAAGTACATTATGTTTTTAATTTTTATTATATTTTTAATTTTTAAATTTTTTTATTAATGGTAAAATGCGGGTTTTGACTAGGTCCCATTTCAGATACAATCAGTTGCATGATTTTAAAAGATATACAAAGGAGTTCATCAATAGTTAATAGGACAAGAAGGCCCACCCAATGAAATTGCATCAAACTCACAGCTAATTGATAGCAAAACAACATAGAAAGATATACCATAAAACACGATAACAAACATTTTCACAACAGAGAATGAGCTAGAATACAAAATCAAACAACCCTCCCCAAGGGTTTGGATAAGGAATAAGATAACACCACAAGAGTTAACAAGAGAAGAAAAAAAATTACTGCAAACAGTCATCGCTAAAAAACCAAGAAGAGGAATAAACGCCGAGAAACTCACATCAGAGAACAAAAGACACAAATAAGGCAAGAAGACTTAACCAAAGGCATCAACCAATCTTCTCCTTCTTCGAGAAAGAAGATCCTCCACTGTCCATTGAATGCCATCATTCACCATTGTCTCTGCATCTACTCCCAACAATTTGATGTCTAATCTATAACCTTTCTTTTTAGAGGTAGTTCCCACATCAGGTACATGCTTCGCTAATATACGCTGAGAAGGGAAGGGAGCTACCTCAATTAGCTATGGAGGATTTAATGACAAAATAAGAGTTGGCACATCCTTCTAAAACACCTTCAAATGGGAGGGAACCCCATGAACCTGAGAAATAAGAAAGGAATAATAAGGATGTTAAAACTTATCACAATTGCACCACACGAAATCCTAATTAGGAACCCCATCCTTCTTCTTCCAAACCAACTAAGAAAGAGATAAAGAGACCCTCGAGACCTAAAAGGGCACCTAGAAACTCGATGCCCAATGAGATTACAATAAAAACACCAAAAAGGAATTCCTTTGAAATTGAGGAACTGAGTCCATGAGCCATGGCTCGAGCAAACCTTAACTGAATGAAGAAGAGGTTTAAAGAGATCAACAATTACATAAATCTACTACCCAAAGAGCTATCATCCAATTTCATGAAATAACCCACTCCACTGATCACCAATTTAATGTGTTCCTCCTTCCTCAAAATGGGGGGGGGGGGGGGGGGGGGGGGTTATAAATCCAGATCTAGAGGAGAGCAGTAATAATCTCCATTTTGGACAGGGCAAAGAAAGGAAACTGTGGGCATAAGAAAAGCTTGTGATTGCCAAAAAAATGGGGACCTACAGACTAGCCCATATCTTGATCAGAGGTGCTCTCAAAAATAACTTGGAAGAAACCAAGATTGAGTAAGGAAAAAATAGGAGCAACAATGGAACTCCAAACCAATTTGGCCCATTTAACAAAATCAGACACTGAAGTGGGAGCCCTAATGCACATACCAAATAGGGTCCTACGACCAACATTTGATTCCATCTCTTAAACCACCTAGTCAGAAAACTCAACCTCAATAATTTCTTCTAAGAATGAAATCGGGACGTCGCCAATCAAAAAGGACCAATGAGACCTTTGGGCTAAGGATGAGGGAGTTGGAATTTCCCTAGCCACATCAACCAAGGAAGGGGTAATCCCATTCGACCTAGAAGTAAGCTAGGATTTGTAGTAGTTGGTACAAGCATGGAAAGGATTAACAACATTTTTGTAGTCTACAAAGATCCATCAAAACCATCTATAGTAGAAACAACAAGTAGCAAGCCATTGGAACACAAGGCAAATGCAAAGAAAAGATCCTAGGCTCAGCATTGGTAGGACTCCCAATCTCACCGTCATCTGAAATGCCATTTTTAGAAGTCTCCATGTTGTCTATAGAGGCATCGTTAAGCAAAAATAGTAGTAGAGCAGCGAATCAAGAAAGAGATGGAGGAGAAGAAAGCAAATAAAGGTCAGTTGGAATGTAATTAAGCCTAGTTGTCGTGATCAGATGAAAACATGAACGTTTGGAAGCAACTGGGTTTAAAACCCTTTTGGAGATCAAGTCCGCCAACGGAGTAAGATGTCAAAACCACTCTGTTATAAGCCAATTAAGAAATAAGGGTTTTGGAAGCCGTTACAACCAAATAATCAGAAGGTTGAGCCTCCATCTCATCGTCAAAATCAAATTCATCCTCTGATCTAAATACAAACCTAGTTGGCCTCGTGTCTGAAAAACTCTACAACTGATCATTGGAGGAGCAGGCTAAGCTCTTCAATTTGAATTTTGATTTCCCTCGCATAATTCAACTTCATGTGCTTAGCATGTTAGGGTTGTAAACAATCTATATTTTCTTTAAAGGAGACGCCACTCTTTTTGAATACCAAGCCATTTCACACTCGTGAAAAAACAAATCACATGCCAAGTTATCTCATACTTGTGCAATTTTTAGAAATTATAATGTGTATATAAATTCACTTAATTTTTAAAACTAATACATATATCTTAAATATATATATTTAAAATATGGTAATAGATATTAATATCAAGTTTATTATATTTATTTTTTCACGCATTATATTAATTAATAATTCCATTCATTTTTTTGTCAAATTTTCATTGTTTCGTGATAAATGGCATCAATCTACTTACACCATTTTATTCAGTTTGAAAAAATTAATTCTGAGAAAAAGGAGCGCCAAACTCTATCATATGACCAAGATATTATGATATTTTGATTAACTTCTCAAAATAATAATAATGATGATGATGATGATCAAATAAACGTCAAAATTAAGATTGAACATAATTGTGAACAACTCACTACATCACACTACTCAATTATTATTATTATAAATTTCCTTTTAACGTAATAGCTAAATTTTATAAATAATTATTACAGAGAATAAAATATTGTAATGATATGAGTTATTCATAAAACCTTTGCAACCAACATACTAAAAATATATATACTCGAAATTATTAAAGTAATAAATTTATATGGTATACCAATATAATAAGTTCATATGTTAAAAAGTGATTTGTTTTATTTATTATAAAAATAAGAAGTTCAAATAGTAAATCGCGAGTTATATTGTTGAAAGTATAAGTTGGTTTATATTATTATAAAAACAATAACTTCATATTATAAAGTGTAAGCTTTTTTATATTATTGTAAAAAGTAATAAGTTTATATAAGTCTATATGGTAATAAATATTAAGTTGTTTTATATAAATATAAATAGTTTAAATTAATATATTTTAAATACATTAGAGATATTAATATCGAGGTTTTTATTTTATATTTTGATATATTACTAGTTATTCATTGGTTGGCAATAGATGAAATTAATATAGTTATATCATTATGTCAAGTTCGAAATTTTTTTAATGAAAATATAAATGTGTTTCAAACTTCACATAATGATTAAAATATTACAAATTTTTTATTGATTTTTTTGAGTAAAAATAAAAAATATCTTTGTGACAACTAAATAGATATCAAATTTAAGATTGAAATTTTATTGTGACAATTAAATAGATATCAAATTTAAAATCAAATATAATTATAAATAACACAGACCATTGCACTTCCTTGTATCGACATAATTGAAAAAAATATATATATATAACAATAAACAATAAGTTATTTTATAATATTGTGAAAATAATAAGTTTAAAAATTATAATGAAAAACCACAAATTTTGTTATTCAAAAACCATAAATTAAAAAATCAACATACCAAAAAAAAAAAAAATACACTAAAAACTATTAAAGAGTTGACATTCAAACAATGTAATTTTTTTAAATCAAAATAAAATGAAATGTATAAATAATAAACAACAAATGAAATGAGTATTTTAGTAAGTAGTATGGAAAGTCTATTTTGTTTTATTTTAATATTTTATAGGTATGATAATTTGAAAATGAAAAGTATTGAAGAAAATATCAAAAATATATATCACAAATGATAAAAGAATAAGGAAAAAGTCAAAATGGGAATAAAACAGAAAGAGTGCTAAGCTAAGGGTGAAATTGACACTTGAAGAGCTTGAATTATTTGTGAAACAACATGCGAATGAGATGATAATATATCGCACATGAACATCTCAAGATGATCAACATATATTAAGAAGAAGATTGTAAATAGAAATACATTTAGATCAATTCATTGAGATCGAAAGACAACAACTACAAGAACCTAATCGCGAAATAGTTTATATTCATAGAATGTTAAGGTTGAATTTAATTTTGAAGGAATGATATCAATAACAATAGCTCATGTGCAATAAATGATAGAGAATAGAGTTCAAACTGCAATGAATGTTGATACTGGAAATAATGCAAAAAATAATGATTACAAAAGGATACAATATCGCAACCTAAAAGATAAAGGCTAGTGCAAGAATCACCAATCAAAAGAGTACATAACACATTTGATCCCAATAGAATTGTTTGAATAGATTTGAAGATTTGACAAATGATTTTTTACATGGTCTATTGAAACTTACTTCATCGCACATTGTTATATTTATCAATAAAGTTACCGTAAGATAAATATGCCTTGAGCACATGAAGACCCTGTTTTCAACAAATGCCAACAATATTAAAATCATCATAAATTTTTGTCATTGAACAATATGGATCCTTGTATACAATTTTTGGAACTTGCAAACCTAACACAAGTAGAGGAGATGTTGATAACATGTGTCAAGCCAATCAACCAAGTTACACATGCAACTAGAGGTTAATATCAATACTAAATACATATGATAAGTTTTACACAAGAAGTAAAATTAAAACTGTAAGGTTTTTTTGCATCAAATAAAATAATTTTCGATCATTATTGTTCAAAGGAAGGATAAATGTGGAACAAATTACAATTTTATATTTATTAGATGGAGTATATAAAGCACTTAGATACAAAATATAACATAAGTTCTATAGAGATATGTTTAGATTGATAAAAATATGTGTAGTGAACTCATATATATGAGAATATGAAAATAGTTCTTCAAACATAAAGTTAAGGAAGAGAAAGACAAGTCCTTCGAGCTACAATAATGTGAGGTATATTATGCCTAAATAGATGAATATTAAACACTTCATTAGTTACTCATTAAGCATATTTTCATCAATATGAATATTTATATACAAATTATCATATTAGATTTTGTATTTAAGTGCCTTATATACCCTCTCTCTATTGATTTTAAAGTTGTAATTTTTTCTACGTTGATCCCTCATTCGAATAATAATTATTGGAAAAAAAATATTCAATGTGGTAAAACCCTAGCAATTTATTTTATTTGTTGTGAAAAACTTATCATATGTCCATATTTATATTGACCTTAAATTTCATGTGAGACTTAGAGTATTGGATTGACACGTCTGCTATCAACAACTCTTCTACTTGTGTTTATTTTACAAGTTCTAAAAATTGTGGACTACATTATTCAATAATGAAAATTGATGATTTTTCTCGTGTCAATATATATTGCAAACAAAGTATTTAGGTGTTTGAGACATCTTTATTCTAGGGTAAATTTCTTGAAAAAAGTACCACATGATTGGAAAAGCAAGTTTATATAACATTTATTGAAAAAACATTTTTAAGTTTTCTATCTATCTCACCTATTTTATTGTGATCAAGTACTTTTGTTGTTATCTTTTTATTGGTTTTTGTCTACTAGATTGTGATGTTGTATACTCTTGTGAACTATTATCTTATACATTATTTCCAATTGGACATTCATGTCATATCAAGATCTATTCTCGCATTTGTAGCCCATGATTTATTTTTATTGAATTCATTTCTTAAAAAATTAATGTTTATAGTTTCTGTTTGATGGACAATGTCCTTGAACTACTTTACGATTATCTTTGTGCAATTGTTTTCATTATGTTTGAGTGAATTGATCTAAATGGATTTCTCTTTGTAGTTTTATTTTTAATATATGTTGCTCACCTTGAGATGTTTGTGCGTGAATGTTATCATTTTATCTACATGTTATCACATTTGTGCTTTGAATTTTTCAACTATCAATTTAATGTCTTTCTCTTTCATTTTCATTTCAATATTTTCTTTGTTCTTCTGTCATTGTTCTCATTGTTATCTTCAATATTTTTGGGCATATTCTCTTTGTTGATCTTTGTTTAAAACTCAACATTGGGTGAGTTATACCTACAAAGTATTTGAAATCAAATGGACTCTTTGTGCTACTTACTAAATAAATTGTATTTATGAGTCTTCAATTTCACTTGACCATGGGGAGTTGTCTTATTTATAAATTTCACTTTATTTTGATTTTGGAAAGTTGTCTCTTTTGAATGCTAGCTCTTTAATAGTTTTGAGTGTATTATAATTTTATTTTTTTAAAGCATGTTGGCTCTTTAACATATTGTATTTGAAAATTAAAATATATATTTTATTATTTATTCAATAACCAATAACTCATGGTTTTAATAAAATAATTCGTAGTTTATTACTATTTAAAATAATTATTTTTACAATAATATAAAGCAACTTATAGTTTTAATCAAATAAATCACAGTTTCTTACCATATGAACATATTATTTTACAATAATATAAAAGAACTTAATGTTTAATAAAACAACTAATGTTTTTTTAATATAATAAATTAATTTTTTGTTTTTATAATAATATAAATTAACTTTCTTTTAATAAAACAATTAAAGATTTATTATCATATGAAATTATTTTTTTTACAATATTATAAAATAAATTTTGGTTTTAATAAAATAATTCATGGTTTATTACAGTAATATAAATTTATTATTTTGGTATGCCATATAATTTATTATTTTAATAGTTTTAAATATATTTTTATTTTTTATATATTATCGTAAAAATATTTTTGTGAATAGCTCACACCATTATACTCCCCTAGTGTGAGTTAAACCTCTCAACATAATTATTATTAATGTGCAACTAACTTGATGATCATAAAAGCTCCACCCATTTAACAAAGTAAAATTTATTGGGTTGATTAACTTACATTAATAAAAGCTTACTATGTTTACCCTCTTCTAATGAGATTTCATATTTACAATATTTTTGAAACATTTGAGAACTTGAGAATCATTTCTAAAGAACCTTTATATGACCTACTATTATATGAAACAATATGCTAACCAACATAAGAGTGATCTAAGATTGGTTTTTATATTGATATGTCCTTATAAGAAGCAGTCTCTCAAGTAATTTGGCCTAGGGTTTATGTCATATCATCATCATTTTATTTTTTGCTTTTTAAGACTAATATTTTGCCTTTATTTATATTTATTCATTTTAATATTGGGTTTTCACTTTTTAAGTGGTTTTATTTTATTTAATGGGTCCTTCATAAGGGTTCAAAACATTAGATGTGGTTTAATTTAGAGGAAGTAATCATGGCACTAAAGTGGGATTGTAAGTTTGTTCCCAAAAATTTTATGAGGTAATGTATTTCTAGCTTAGGAACCTTTTTTTGATGTTTTACTTGATTTACTTGCTTTTGATAATGCTTGTCACTAGCTTGTAATTCTTACTCTTATTAGCCATTTTTTGGGTAGTGTCTTTATTGAATCCATGATTTGTAATTGGGTGAAAACTAATTTAAAACCCTATGGCATAAAGTTTATAGGGATTCAAAATCTAACCAAGGGTTTCTTCCTCTTTAGGTTCAAAAACACTACACAATGTGTCAATATTCATAAGCATGGCCTATGTTATGTGAGAATCTCCTCGTTTCTTTTTCCCCTTAGACTCATGACTTTTTTTTCAAACAAAACCAAACTAAAGGTCTTTATCTGAGTTAAATTTATTATTTGTACCAATGCCTTTTTGGCCTTTTTTAGAACAGTTCATTAAACTATTAGAGCATTTTATTTCTTTTAAAATTGACCATTTTTTGGTTGCCTGCCCACAATAATGCATGTGTTAAAGTTCACTTCGTCATTTGTGTTTAAGTCAACCTTGCACAAGACATCCATGAAATTATTGATATTCATATTGGTGTGCAATGTTTTACCCAGAGGGTGTTATATATCAATCTTCCCAATACTTGTTTCAGATGTCAAGATTCAGGCCATATGATCAAGGATTGTTTGCTTTTGGTCACTTCAAATACCCAGTCTAGAGTTATGCTTGAACCCACCCACCCCATGGCAAGAGCTAATGATGGATGGCATGTGGTGGGTCGAATAAATAACCAAAATAATTACAACCCTAAAGCCCATGTCATTAACCCTAAGCCTTCCATTTCCACTAGTGTGGTCACTCCACCACTGACTCAACCCCAGATTCCTCTACCAAACCCTAGTTTAGTTATAACAAATGCTCCCAAGGCCTTTAATGCAATTATAAAACCTCAAGATTTTTTTACTCCTAGCTTCTCCTTTTTTCAAACACAAGACACATAGTCATAGAAGGCTCTTGTCTTGGTTTCAATAGCGCGAGATATCCCTCCTTCTCCACATTTTTAGGTGACTCAACAATCACAAAGTCCTTCTCCTAGTAGTGATGAGGAGGCTCTTTTGTAAACTAAACGATGACTTATTATGCTTGTAGATTTTTTAGCCAAGAGCCAATAATAAAAATAATCAAGTAACCACTTTATAGCATTAGAGGGCTAAGAGAACACAACCATGAATCTTGATGGTTTCCAATGAATATTTCCTCTTGGAATGTTTGTGGTTTAACTAACCCAACCCATAAATACTTATTTCAGGATAATTGTCACAAATTTTAAAATATGCATATCCTTCAGCTATAGGAAATAAATATCAATAGTTTTTGCTCCATATGGTAGATAAAATCATTTGGCCAAGAGCTACTTGTCATATGTCTAAACATGATGTAGAATGTGATGACATCATTATAATGATTGTGCCACTCTTAGCATCGTTTGTGACAGAGTGGGATGTAGACTTTTCTAACTGTGCACATTGGATATTTTTCAATTTTAAAGTGTAAATCCTTGGTCTTGTTGACATTTATGCCTTCAATAATGTTGTTGAGTGAACAGCTCTTTAGGGGTGGCTAGCAAAGCATCTCCCTATGGCCCATTAGATATTTTGTGGATATTTAAACATGACTGAATCAACTAAAGAAAAATAAGAAATCTTACCCATGCGATGTAGTGTTGGAAAAAGCAAAACTTGGTTCTACATGTGCAATAAGTTGTTGTTATATACCCAAACCATCACCGTCAATCTTCCTTCCCTGCACCTTAGTTCACCTAGTCAAATTTTTGCCAAGGTCATGAAAGAATTAATAAAAGATTAAATAAAACTCTTCTTTCTAATCAAAACATATTCTCCTTTTCCTAGATTAGTTGGATTGATTAGTGGGAGACAATCATCACACATCTCGCCACTTTCCTTTGTTTCTTTAGAAAACAATTGGCTTTGATCAAGAAGAGGGTAAACTTGGCCTCTATGAGAGAATTCAATTGCCTTTCCTAGGAGTTAACAAGTTCCCTTGGATGAGTTTTTACAAAACAAAGTGTCATAGATAATACATTAGATTAAGCTGACAATGCTTTATGAAGCCCACAGTGCCCAAATTTGAGCTCACATTCATTAGCTCAAATTTGGGGACCAAGTCTCTAAAGATTTTTTTAGTAAATTAAGAGCTCTTAGTTTGGTTGTGAAAATAGAGGCTATTGAGGAAGTTAGGGGGCATATTACTCATTTCCTAGACATCCTTCAAGCTTTTGTTAAACATTGTAGACAATTCTTTTAAGCTCAGAAACTAGCAATTAATAAGTGCCTTGATATTATCCCCTATAGGCTTTCTCATAGCTAAAATGTGGCATGTGATAAAGATGTCTCTATTGAGGAACTCCATCAAGTTGCCCTTGACATGGCTTAAGATAAAGCCCCAGGAATTGATGGCTTCCCCTATGAGTTCTATCAATCCCTTTAGGACTGTGTGGGACATGATCTTTAAAAAGTATATATTGAAGCTTTAACTAATTGTTCTTTGGGCAAGCTCATCAATAGAGGCAATATCTAATTCATTACCAAGGATAGGACCTTGAGGTTATCACCAATTGGAAATTTATTACTCTTTTAAATGTTTCTTAAAAGATAATTCCCAAAGCTTAAGCACTTAGAATTAGATACCTCTTCCCTTTAGTTTTGAAATCTAAGAAAACTGGTTTTATCCGAGGAAGATATATCTTAAACAATATCATTGTTGTGTGGGAAGAAATGGAATGGGCTCGTGTCTCTAAGAAAAAATATTTATTAATCAAAATAGACTTTGAAAAAGATTATGATAGAATTGAACGACCCTTTATCCTCGCCATGTTACAAGCTTTAGAGTTTGGTCCCAAGTTCATTTACTATGTTCAAACCCTTTTCTAAGATGCCTAAACTTGTTTTACCATCAATGGCCACCAATCTGAGAGTTTTGGTATTTTTCGCTCGATCAAACAAGGTTGCCCTTTTACCACTACCTTGTATGTTCTTATTGCTAAGGGTTTTGAATATTTATTATGAGATTATGCTTCCAAATGTCTCATTAAAGGAATCAACCTCCCCATGGTATACCACATCAAATTAAAGGAATGAAGGTTCCTTCTTGTTACATTGACTCTCGTATGTGTTATTACATGGGAGTGCTTTAGGTAAGCACACACACTTTGAGATGTTATGGCATTTAGGATGAGTGACCTTTGGATGCGTTGTTTCACCTTGAGTAGGTGACTAGAGATTTACAAGCTTGTTTAAGTGACGTATTAAATCCCTTATTATCTTAGGTGACCAACCCTCTTTTGTTGATGACATCTCAGAGTGCCAGCCTCATAAGTTATAGGAGAACTACATCGACCCTGATTCTAAGGAGTAGATATGTAGGCTTCCCAAGTTATGGTGGGGGCATCAGGTCTAGGTCATAGGGTAGGTTAGGGGTGCATTGTAGCCATTTTTTGAGCTAGTCTTCGAAGTTGTCTTTTAATTAACACTTATGTAACATAATAATAAGATGCAATATTAATTTATGTTTGATTATCGCTAGTACCTATATATTAAGTTTGATCTTATTTGACGATAATTATCTCGTAATAAATTTTATATTATAAACTCCTTTTGTTTCACTTGCCCTTGGGAGTAGAGTTGTGTAGTGTTTTAGTAAAGACTCTCCCTTGGTGAGCCTTAGGGTGATAATTCTTATTATAAATTAAATTGTTGCTTTAGTTCATTATTGTTTTCCCTTTTATGTGTTGATTAGAGATATATGTTTGAATGTCTTCATGATTTAATAAATCAAGAAATTATAATTAAGTTAGACTTTCTATTCAAGACATCATATTAAGGTGACTTGTTTCTCTTCGTTATTAAGGACATTAAGTAAAATATTTTAGAAACCACTCTTGATCTCAACCTCATTCTAACATGTTTGTATTTCACTTCCTAGGGAAGCCTCGAGGTAGAAAATAAACGAATTAAATAATCACATAATAATTATACATGTCATATTTCAATCACACATTGACCGAATTCATAATAATTAAACCATCAACCAACTTTAGTTAATAAGTAAGCATCATTGAATTAAATTTAAAAAAAATAAGAAAAAAAAATACATAGATTTTTGGATAAAATTTTTGAGCATGACAATTTTGGTGTATTTACCTGTTAACAAAAATTTCATTTAGTATCAGAGCTGGGGAATTCGCTAGTAGAAATGTATTCAATGGATCCGTGTAGAATTATAAAAGTTTAGTTTAGTTTTATTTTATTTATTGTGTGAAGAGTTTAGAAGAGAATTTTGTGTATTATGAGGATGTGATAGGTGTTCTTCTATTTTTTATTTCAAACTTTGTGTGCGTATCAACATTTGACCTTGGAGTTTGTAGATTATCAACTATTAGCGAAGCATCTCTTCAGTCACGTCCCCATTGTGCTAATATTCATGTTTGAATATCCTATAACACAAGCTTTAAATGAGGCTTCTATTTTTTGGTTGCATACTGCACAAATGACTTTGGTGTATGCTAAGAAAAAGCAGGGGATAGACACTTTTTGGAACAGTGGGTTAGTTTTTTCAGAAGCCAAGAGGACCAACATCTGCGATGATACAAATCTAATGGCACTGCTTGACATAATTGACAATATTGATTTCATGGAGAAGAACAATAATGACTCTGCACCTGTAATAATAAATGAGTTTGAAATTCAAGAGGAGAATGAAGAGGAGGATATATTGAATGTGGTTATAAAGTCTTTGGAGGACAAAATTGGATTGAAGTTCGCTGCAAAAAGTATTTTTGCTAATTCTACAAATTTCCTCATGCTACGGCTGATTAGAAGGAAGAAGTTGTTGATGATAACAATAATATTATTTCTGCATGTGCATTGTCAGCATGCAGTTCACGAGAATCTCCCCACATTATGTCCAAAAATGTCCTCTCTACCATTCAAGTCTGCCACGCCATAGCCTCCAACAAAATCGTGCTTAAATTTAGATTTCTATTAGTTCCATTATCTTTATAAGTTTTGTTTAGTGTTAAGTTTTAATATAGTGTCGTCAATATAGTGGTTGAAATTATAGATTTTAGGTATAATAGGTTATGAGTCCTGAAGGGCCTTCTTTAGTCTCTATTCACCTTTAACATATGATTAAACCCGGATTCACTGGCAAATGACAAAGCGTTATTTTACAAGCTGTTAAGGATGTGAATAATTTACCAAGTTAAGTTGCTAGGTTTTTAACTAGTCCTGTATAATATTATTTTTCTTTCTGCTTGTTGGCTAAAACATATCTATGTCATTAGCAGGATCGTGTGATTCAAGGCAATTTTAGTGCAGTCATTAATCGGAGCAAGTTGAGGAGCAGAAGTAGCATAATAAAAAGTAGGTGTCTATACGAATTTACGGTTCCAGAAAGCTGATCACATCAAGGGAGAGAATAGTTGTCGCCGTATGAGCGCTAAATTCTATCCTTATATAGCCAACACCATTTTCATAAACTCATGGTCCATGTACAGCAGCCACCTAAGAGAGGAAGCCAGCAGGGGAGCTACTATGTCTAGTAAGGCTATTCTTGGCTGCAGCGTCAGAAGGGTTAATACTATTAAGTGGGTTGCAAAAAAGTGGGTTCATTCTGTAGTTACTTTCCATCCCAGATCGAGGGTTCTACCCTTATGTCTGGTAAACATTGTAAAAATTGTTCCTAGAAGCCACCTTAGGCCCATTCTCAAGTATTGAAGCAAGATGGTGCTTACCCGCATCCTCATCCCTGCCCTTAAGCAATAACAGCACTAGCACTGTGGCTAGGCCCATTCGTGCTGCTAAACTGACTGTCTCTGCTTTCCCTCTTTGGTGTCGTAGATCTATTAGACCCAGACCCAAACCCATTGGATTGAATTACTCCAGAACTGGACTCTGACGTCAGGGAAGAAGAATCAACACTGAAATAGTGCACTTATTCTACTGGTTTGTAGCTTAATGGACTAGAGATCGACACAAGCGAGCAGTTCAGAGTGCCTATTCTGAAGCTTTTATTGCTCAGTGGAAACAGAGCAGGGTGAGCATAGCGGCAGGTCACATGGATAACTTAATATCGCTAGTGAATAAGATCTAGAGGGCCTGCACGATGCTAGGCGAGTTCGGAGAGGATAGCGCTCTGCCCACTCTATGGGACGCCCTCCCCTCCATTGTTGTTGTTGGTAGCACCATCATTATTGTTATTTACATTTCTCAGTGCTAAGAGATCTCTTTAATCTCCAAACACAACCAAAATAGTGGACAATTTTCCCTAAATTTAGGGAAGATGTCATGAACATTAACCCTAAAGCATTCTATTGCCTGGGCATATGGTCCGAATCATAGCCATTACGCTCTAAATCATGTCATTAATAGATTATTTACACATATCTAAATAGATATGATGAAAGTTATCATTAATCCGAAGGAGACACAATTTTGTTTCTTTTCTTTTGTCACCAGAGGATTTTTAATTTTTATTTTTTGAAATTTGAAGAGAACTCTTTGAAATTTTTAAAACCACATCGTAATATTTAGGAAATGTTTGAGTTTCTTCAACCAAGCTAGCAAGGAACGAAGTGGGTATAAACATGTATCTCATAAGTCCACTCGGACCTTGTGTTGAACTATACATGGTACTATTTTGAATAAAAACTATGTTGCAAGTGCAACACTACTTCTTTATTTATAAATGATGAGCCATGGAAGTAACTTGCTCCAAATGGGCATTATTGAGGTGGAAATGTTTTTTTTCCTCATAAAATTATAGTTTAATTGAATTTAATTCGTGATTGTGTTGTTTTATAGACTCTGAGGCCTCTTATCCCTTCCTTGTTGGACATTAATGGCCCTGTAATAAACGACAAACTCAATCTGTACTTATTTCTTAACTTAGCTTGTAAGTGGGTACTTTAACCAAGGTGTATATACATTACATATATTCCTTTGTTGAATACTAAAATTGTTGTATATACATTATATATATTCCTTTATTAAATACTAAAACCATTATCCATTGGTTTTGGTTGTCTCACATGTTTAAGCCACCATTGAACACTAATGGATTTCTATGATTCGACAACAGTTGATTCATTTTATATTATTCTTTACTCAATTTAAGTGAATAGGTATAAATTATTTTGCCAAATAAATGAGGTTAAATGTATTGGGTTGGTTATGGCTTTGCGGAATCTAGTGTTGGGCAGGGATGAAGACTCTAAACAACAATTAGAACTGGATATGTTAGTTTTTGGATCTTCCAGTCTGGGTGTTGTTGCGATTTCCCAAGCTACCAATTATTTATTGATGGCCAAAGCTTCTCCACATGTCATAACCTCTTTTAATGCAACATTTAAATTCGTTGGTATAAAATTATTTGGCTATGGTTCTACAGATAGTATCCATCAAATAATTCAAATCAATTTTCTTTTAAGAGGTAATGTGAGTCCCTTAATAGTATTGTATGCAATATGACAATCTTTGAAAACCACATGAACTATTGGCTATAAGGGAAATGCGTTTGTGCTTTTGAAGGTGCTAGTGCTTTTCCAATAGAATATGGGGCATGGAAATGTAGTGGTTATAGCTACATTGATCAACTAGCTTTTGGGAGTTCAGACCATCGCCAATTCTCTATTTGTAGTAAAACCTCCTCTTCCTAATTTCATATTGAGGAAGACCTTCTTTATCTGCTAGGATATTGTGGATTATATTCAAGCCCAATTCGAGTTGGATACCATACAATTTTAAATTGCAACAATAGTTTCTTAAATAAAAGTAGAATCCTCAATAAATAAACCACCTGCACACTATCTATATACAATAAGCTACTACCCCACTAGGACTTGGCACTCTGTGCCCCTTGTTTGTTAAAGTGTTGATTAAGTTTTAAGTATTTTAATTAAGTTATTAGAATAAAATATAAATTGGTTAAAATCTATATTGTTTAGAATGTAGTTTGTTTTAGTAATTGATGTAAAATTTTTTTTCTAGTCAATTAAAATGAGTGGTAAATAACATAATGAATTTCTAGTATGTGTGTCATTTTTTAAGTCAATGAGTAAATAAAATTTTATGTGTTAATGTTAATAAATTTTAAATTCTATTATATATGGATGCATTATTAGTTAAAATTAACGTCCAACCTTGAACAAATATAATAATTCTATGGGGGAGGTTTTTTCCATATAAAAGACCAATTTATTGAGTAAGCAACAGTTAAACGAAGGTCGGAGGCAACAAACATAGAAATCATAATGTGACCTATCATCAATCGTTAATGACAAGACCACACAATGTTATAGTGGCATTAGTTTTCATTTCATTTTCAACTTATTTTATGTGGTGTGTTTTCAAAAATAATTCCATATGGTGGTAATTGTTTTGAAATGTTCATATTTCAAGAAGACCACTCTTTGAGGACATGAAGTGATTGAGTGGAATCTCAACATGGATGGTTACCCAGATAGTTCAAGAGTTCATAAATTTGGGAGTTTGGGGAAGTGGAATCTAGGAACTCAAGTGCTACACCTTTACGAGGGTTACGAGACAATTTGATGGAATTGTGCCTAGTCCAAGAATTATTCTCAGAGAGAAGTTGTTGAAGAATGTGTGATTATTTTCTCCCATATTTACACTAAGGGGGGAATGTTAGGAATTAGTGTTTCATTATGAGTAAATTTACGAGCTATTGTTATTATGTTATGTGAGTTATAACAACTCACCTAAATAGCATTCAGAGAGAGATTTTAGAGATTGTATTAACTCAAGAATTCATGATTTGGAGTGAGATATTATAGGAAACTTGGATATTTTTTTAGGAATATGAGTGGATTTAGGTAAGGCCTATCTCTTAGTCTTTAGGAGATTAAGATCCTATAAATATGCCATCTTATTTTATTAATAGAGTAACATATATTTTGATGTGTTAATCTATTAACCAAATTTCAATGTCAATTTTTCAACGGACCTAATGTAAAATTAGGAGAAATTTAACACAAAATAAAATTTGTTACAATTCATCAATATTGTTTACAAATATATAATTGATAAAACTCCTAAAAACTAGGAGTTATAGTTTATCATGAAATCCTTATGACCTCACTACATCTCCATATTATTCTTCACTAAACCTATTATCTATGTGAGTTATCACAACAACTCAATACTGCATACAATCATATTATTAATTCTCACAAACATATTTGCTAACTAATATAAAAATAATAATCATTCAAAAATAGTAAAGCACTAATTCCTAACATTCCCCCACTTAGTGTGAACATGAGAGAAAAGAATCACATTCTTCAAAAGCTTCTCTCTAGAAAAAAAAATCTTTGAACTAAGTACAAATACATTAAGTTATCTCATAACCCTCATAAAGATGTAGCTCCCAAGTTGAATTCTTGAGTTCCTAAACCCTTCTTCCCAGACTCTGAATTCACAAAACTCTCTAACTATCTAGGCAATAATTCATATTGAATTTACCTTATATTTCTTCTTGTCCTTAAAGTGTTAGTTTTTTGAAATATGAGTCTTTTAAAAATGTTATCATAATAGGAGATTATTCACAAGCACACGAAAACATGAAAATACTTAAATTTATGTCACTATAGTATAGTGTGGCCCTGTTGTTAGTGGTTGATGAGAGACACTATTAGGCAAAAATGTGTATTGTGTTAGATGTTAGTTTTCACCAAAAATGTGTCCTTGAGAATTTTAAAGACATATAGTATAGATAATCAACACTAAAACATTGTACGCCTAAATATTCTATTCTAAGCAAGCTTATAAAATGACAACATTGACTCGTGAATTGGATTACTTAGACCTAATAACCTTTAATCTTGATCGACATCATTAAACACCAAAAAATATTAAATTAACACTCAACTTTGATATAACTAAAAAATGTGCCATTGTAAAATACCTAGACACTAGACACTAGACACTTGACAAATTAAACCCATTTATAAAATTAAAAAAAAAAACATTTGGCTAATCCACAAACTAAAAACATAAACAAATAAATAAACTATAAAAAAGACTTGTACTAAACAAACTTAAATAAACAATGATAATATTGTTATAAAAATACATACATTGTATAATTAAAAAAACTCTAATTTAAAAAACAATAGACCATATGATACCTATGGACAATAGACACAAAGGTGGAAAATGACATGGCCTTAGTTGATGGTGTATGATGAAAGAATCTGACAATGTAATCACCACATGATACTTGGCTCATAAACTCATGGTAGTGCATGGTAGAATTGAATTGTGTACAATATAATTGTTTGATGAATTCACCCTACATGAGCATGACATTGAGGACATGAGGAACATGTCAAAATACATGATGATCAAATTGTCAAGTATAAATATGATGATCATACGTGGCTTTGTAGAATGGGATGTGACTTTGTAGAATGCACAAATTTAAAGTTTTGACCATCATCAAGTAGACTAAGTTGTCTGATTCAGATGCAAGAAGGTATAAAAGGGAGTCGAAAGGCACATTCAAATAATGCATGATAATTATATATGCACAAGATTTGTGCACAAGGGTAGAGGGATGCACTTTGGTGTCTGTCATATAGGAGATGAAAGAAACAAGATGAAATATATAATGCACTAATAACTGCCAATAAGTTGTAGTCTTATGCACTCATGTTGTAGGTCTAATTAAAGGATAAAATATAAAAATTATAAAATTACCAATCACATCTTCGTTATACACATAATCCTTGTCAACTCTTCACACAAAAAAATAAAATAAAAGTATTCTAAAATTTTACAATTCTACATAGATCCATTGGTCACAAAATATATTACCATGTCATCACTTAGGGAAATCAGAACTCAACTTCCCCTTGACAATAATTAAATATTCATTCTTACCAATAGATTCACCACGTTTGATGTCCAATGTAAAATTTGGAGGAGTTTAACACAAAATAAACTCTGTTACAATTCATTAATATTGTTTACAAATATATAGTTGGTAGAACTTCTAAAAACTTGGAGTCTTAGTTTATCACGAATCCCTTGGACATCACCACAACTCCATATTATTCTCCACTAAACTTATTATCTATGTGAATTGTCACAACAACTCGATATTATTAATTCTCTCAATTATCTATGTGAGTTACCACAACAACTCAATATTATTAATTCTCACAAATATATTTGCTAACTAATATAGCAACAATAATTATTCATAAATAGTGAAGCACTAATTCCTAACACCTAATAGAAGTGAATTTGGTCTCATAAATCCACTTACACTTATCAATATTCCTTCATTTTGGATACAACAATGAATCTCATGTTGTAATTTTTATAGAGAGTTGTATTCTTTATTCATGGACTTCTCCCATTTATCTTTCCCTTTGGTTTTCTCACATGAATGAAAATTTGATGTATTCATTATCCTAGTCAAGAAAGTGGGATTGATGTGTTATATTTTGTTTCATTTAATCTTATAAGTTTTGTTGAATGTTAAGTTTTAATATAGTGTCATTCATATAGTGGCTAAAGTTATAGATTTTAGGTATAACAGATTATTTGTTAATGTGATGATTACATTTTAATTGTTTTAATTAAATTAAAACAATAATGTATAAATTGTTTAAAATGTAGTTTAATCCCATGGGAAGAGGTTTCCTCCCAATAAATGACTTGTACTTTAGCCTTACAAGACCAATTTATTGAGCAAGCAACATCTAAACAAATTTTAGAGGTAATAGAGGTAGTAAGCCTAATACAACCTCTCATCAATCACTAATGACAAGACCACACTATGTTATAATGACAATAGTTTTCATTTCATTTTCAGCCTATTTTATGTGGTGTGGTTTCAAAAAATAATTCCATATAGTGGTAACTGTTTTGAAAGGCTCAAATTTCAAGAATCCGACTCTTTGAGGGCGTGAAGTGATTGAGTGGAAGCTCAACATGGAGGGTTACCCAGATAGTTCAAGAGTTTATAAATTTGGGAGTTTGGGGAGGTGGAATCTGGGAATTCAAAAACTCGACTCAGAGGCTACATTTTTATGAGGGTTATAGGATAACGTGATGGAGTTGAACATAGTCCAAAAATTGTTTTTAGAGAGAAGTTGTTGATGAATGTGTGATTTATTTCTCCCATATTCACACTAAGGGGGGGATGTTAGAAATTAGTGTTTCATTATGAATATATTTTCAATTTATTATTATTGTGTTATATGAGTTATAACAACTCACCTAAATAGCCTTCAAAGAGAGATTTTAGAGTGTGATATAATAGGATATTAAGAGAGTTTTCAAAAATATGAGTGGATTTAGGTAAGACATATCTCTTAGTCTTTAGGAGATTAAAAGTCTATATATGTGTAAGCTTATTTTATGAATAGAGTAAAATATATTTTGATGTGTTAATTTGTTACCAAAATTTCAGTATCACTTTGTCAATAGACTTGATGTAAAATTAGGAACAGTTTAACACAAAATAAAATTCGTTACAATTCATCAATATTGTTTTTAAATATATTGTTGATAGAATTCCTAAAAACTAGGAGACATGGCTTATTATGAAATCCCTATGACCTTACCATGTCTCCATATTATTTTCCATTAAACATATTATTTATATGAGCTGTCACAATAAAGAAATATTGCATACAATCATATTATTAATTATCACAGACATATTTACTAACTAATATGACAATAATAATTATTCACAAATAGTGAACCACTAAGTGCTAACATTCCCCCACTTAGTGTGAACATGGAAGAAAAGAATCACATTCCTCATAAGCTTCTCTTTCAAAAAAAATCTTTGGACTATGTACAACTCCATCAAGTTGTCTCATAACCCTCATAAAGGTATAGCTTTCAAATTGAATTCTCGAGTTCCTAAACCCCTCTTCCTGAACTTTTAACAAAACTTCCTACTTATTTGGGCAACAATCCATATTGAATTTACCTTAGGTTTATTCCTGCCCTTAAAGTGTGAGTTTCTTGAAATATAAGTCTTTAACAAATGTTATCTAGTAGGATATTCACAGAGCACACAAAAACATGAAAATACTGAAATTTATGTCACTATAGAGTAGTGTGGCTCTGTCGTTAGTGGCTGATGAGAGCTATTATTTGGTAGAAATGTATATTGTGTTAGATGTCAATTTCCACCAAAAATGTGTCCTTTACAATTTTAATATCATGTAGTATAGATAATTAACACTAAAACATTATACACCTAGATATTCTAATCTAAACAAGCTTATAAGATGATAACATTAACTTGTAAATTGAACTATAACCTTTAATCTTAATCGACATCACTAATCACTAAAAAAATACTAAAATAAATCTAAACTTTGATATAACTTTAAAAAATGTGTTATTCTAAAATACCTAGACACTTTAGACCCACAAATAAAATTAAAAAATAGAACATATTGACTAATCCACAAACTAAAAACATAAACAAATAAATGAACTAAATAAAAGTCTTATACTAAATAAAGTTAAACAGATAATGATAATATTATTATAAAAAGACATACATTGTATATTAAAAAAACTCAACTCTACAAAATAGTAGATCACACGATACGAATGGACAGAAGACAATATGGTTGGAAAATGACATGGCCTTAGCTGATGGTGTTTGGCGAAAGAATCTGACAACGTAGTCACCACATGATACTTGGTCTGATGGTAGTGTATGGAAGAATTGAATGGTGTACAACATAATTGTTTTATCAATGCACCCTGCATGAGTGACATCGAGGGCTCAAGGAGCATGTCTAAATACACGATGATCAAATTATTGTGCATAAATATAATGATCATTCATGGCTTTTAGAATGGGACGTGGCTTTGTAGAATGCACAAATTTAAACTTTGACCACTGTCAAATAGCCCAAGCTATTTGATCTGACTGTTATGCATAAGATTTGTGCATGATGGTAGATGGATGCACTAATAACTGCCAAAAAAATGTAGTCTTTGTCGAGACATGAATTAGCTAGGACTCAAACCTAGGACCTTTCATACGCTGCTGGAGTGCTCTACCACTAAGCTACTAGCCCCTCTTGGACCAGTCCATTTTCGGTCTGAGTGTGGCCTAACACCAACACCCCCCCTTAAGCCACACCTCTCATGTGCTTGGGGCTCCTAGCCTGGGCCTGGCTTTGATACCATGTTGAGACATAGACCAGTGAGGACTCAAACCTAGGACCTTTCATACGCTGCTAGAGTGCTCTACCACTGAGCTACTGGCCCCTCTTGGACCAGTCCATCTTCGGTCTGAGTGTGGCTTAACACCAATAGTCTTATGCACTCATGTTTTAGATCTAATTGAAAGACAAAATATAAAAATTATAAGAATACCAATCAAATCCTCATTATACTCATAATTCTTGTCAACTCTTCACATAAAAAGTAAAAGAAAACTATTCTAAACTTTTACAATTCTATACGGATCTATTGCTCATGAAATATACTACCATGTCAACACTTGGGTAATAAGAATACAACTACTCCTTGACAATTTAATTAAATATTCATTCTTATCAATAGATTCACCATCTCTATACTCAATATAAAATTTGAAGTAGTTTAACATGAAATAAACTCTATTATAATTCATCAATATTGTTTACAAATATATAGTTGGTAAAATTTTTAAAAATTAAGATTCTTAGTTTATCAAGTAATCGTTTGGACATCATTACATCTCCATATTATTCTCCACAAAACTTATTATCAATTTGAATTATCACAACTCCTCAATATTATTTTATCTTACAATTATCTATGTGAGTTGTCAAAACAACTCAAAATTATTAATTCTCACAGACATATTTGCTCTCAAATACAACAACAATTATTCACACATAATGGAGCACTAATTCCTAACACCTAATAAAAGTGAATTTGGTCTCATAAATCTACTTACACTTGTGAATATTCCTTCTTTTTGGATACAACAACGAATCTCATGTTGTATTTTTTATAAAGGGTTGTATTTTTTTATTCATAGACTTCTCCCATTTATCTTTCCTTTTGGATTTCTTGCAGGGATGGAAATTTGATGTATCCATTATCCTAACCAAGAAAACGGGCTTGATTTATTGTATTTTGTTACATTTAATCTTATAAGTTTTATTTAGTGTTAAGTTTTAATAAAGTGTCATCTATATAGTGGCTAAAGTTATAGCTTTTAGGTATAGTAGATTATTTTTTAATGTGTTGATTAGGTTTTAAGTGTTTTAATTAATTTATTAAAATAATCTATAATTTGATTAAAATTTATATTATTTAGAGTGTTATGTTTTAAGTGTTTTAATTAATTTATTAGAATAATCTATAAATTTGTTAAAATCCATATTGCTTAGAATGTAGTTTAATCTTATGGAAGAAGATTTCTTACCTAGAAACAACTTGCATTTTAGGTTTAAAAAACCAATTTTTGAGTAAGAAATATCTAAACATATCTCAGAGGTAATAGAGGTAGGAAGCCTAATGCAACTTAGTGGTAACTACTTTGAAAGGCTCATATTTTAAAAAGACCACTCTTTTAGGACATGAAGTGATTGAGTGAAATCTTAACATGGATGGTTGCCCAGATAGTTCATGAGTTTATATATTCAAAATTTTGGGGAGGTGGAATCTTGGAACTCGGGAATTCAACTCAGGAGCTACACATTTATGAAGGATACGAGATACCTTGATGGGGATGTGCCTAGTCTAAGAATTATTTTACAGAAAGAAGTTGTTAATGAATGTGTGATTCATTATTTTCATATTCATACTAAAGAGGGAATGTTAGGAATTAGTGTTTCACTATTAGTATATTTGCGAGTTATTGTTATTGTGTTATGTGAGTTGTAATAACTCACCTAAATAGTCTTCAGAGAGAGATTTTAGAGACTGTATTAACTCAATAATTCATACATTAGAGTGAGATATTATAGGAGATTAAGGGAGTTTTCAAGAATATGAGTGACTTTAGTAAGTCCTATCTCTTAGGACCTTATGAGATCAAAAGCCTATATATATGTAAGTTTATTTTATGAATAGAGTAATGTATATTTTGATGTGTTAATTTGTTACCAAAATTTTTGTATCACTTTTTCAATAGAATTGATGTAGAATTAAGAGTAGTTTAACATAAAATAAATTGTGTTACAATTCTTTAATATTGTTTACAAATATAAAGTTGATAGAACTCTTGAAAACTAGGAGTCATAGTTTATTACAAAATTCCTATGACCTCACTACATCTCCATATTATTTTCCACTAAACCTATTATCTACGTGAGTTGTTATAACAAATAAATATTGCATGCGATCATATTATTAATTCTCATAAACATGTTTGTTAACTAATATAACAATAAGAATTATTCACAAACTAATTCCTAACATTCCCCCCCTTAGTGTGATCATGGGAGAAAAAAATCACATTTTTCATAAGCTTCTCTCTAAAAAAAAACTTTCGATTATGTATAACTACACCAAGTTGTCTCATAACCCTCAAAAAGGTGTAGTTCTTGTTGAATTCCTGAGTTCTTGAACCCCTCTCTCCAAACTCTGAATTCCCAAAACTTCCTAATTATTTGGGCAACAATTCATATTGAGTTTACTTCAAATTTCTTCCTACCCTTAAAGTGTGAGTTTTTGAAATATGAGTCTTTTAAAAATATTATCATAGTATAAAATTATTCACATAACACACAAAACTATGAAAATACTGAAATTTATGTCACTATAGCATAATGTGACCTCATCGTTTATGACTAAAGAGAGGAACTATTAAGTAAAAATGTGTATTGTGTTAGATATAAATTTCCACCGAAAATGTGTCCTTTATAATTTTAACAACATATAATATACATAATCAAAACTAAAACATTGTACGTCTTAATATTCTATATTTAAACAAGTTTATAAAATGACAACACTAACTCGTGAGTTAAACTACTTAAACCTAATAAACTTTAATCTTAATTAACATCACTAAACACTAAAAATACTAAAATAACATTAAACTTTGACATATATAAATAAAAAATGTGTTATTGTAAAATACCTAGACACTAACACTTACAAATTAGACCCACATATAAAATAAAAAACAAAACATATTGACTAGTCCACAAACTATGAACAAAAACAAAAAATGAACTAAATAAAAGAGTTATACTAAACAAACAATGATAATCTTATTACAAAAAGACATACATTGTATATTTAAAAAAACACTACTCTACAAAATAATAGACCACACTATACCAATGGACGGAAGACACAGAGGTGGAAAATGGCATGGCCTTATCTGATGGTGGTGAAAGAATCTGACAATGTAGTCACCACATGATACTTGCCCTGTAAACTGACGACAGTGCATTGAAGAATTGAATGGTATAAAACATAATTGTTTCATGAACTCACCCTGCATGAGCATAACATTCAGAACTCGAGGAACATGTCCAAATACGATAATCAAATTGTCATGCATAAATACGATGATCATGTGTGGCTTTACAGAATGGGACGTGCCTTTATAGAATGCACAAATTTAAAGCTTTGACCATCGTCGAGAAGACCAAGTATGATCATCTATGTGAGTTGTCACAACAACTTAATGTGATTAATTCTCACAATTAGTTATGTGATTTGTCACAACAACTCAATATTATTAATTCTCAAAAATATATTTGTTAAATACTATAATAATAATTATTATTCATAAATAGTAAAATATTATTTCTTAACATCAAATAGAAGTGAATTTGGTTTCATAAATCCATTTACACTTATCAATATTTTTTCTTTTTCGATATAACAATGAATTTCACGTTCTATTTTTTTAATAAAGAGTTGTATTATTTATTCATAGACTTCTCCCATTTATCTTTCCTTTTAAATTTCTCACTGGAATGAAAATCTGATGTATCCATTATCCTAATCAAGAAAGTGGGATAAATTTATTGTGTTTTGTTACATTTAATCTTATAAGTTTTGTTTAGTGTTAAGTTTTAATATAGTGTTATGCATATAATAGGTTATTTGTTAATGTGTTGATTACATTTTAAGTGTTTTAATTGAATTATTACAATAATAGATAAATTGGTTAAAATCCATATTGTTTAGAATGTAGTTCAATCTTATTGAAGGAGGTTTCTTCGTTAGAAATGACTTGCATTTCAATCTTAAAATACTTGTTGAGTAACATCTAAACAAATTTCAGAGACAATAGAGGTAGGAAGCCTAATGCGACCTCTCATCAACCACTAATGACATGACCACACTATGCTATAGTGGTAGTAGTTTTCATTTCATTTTCAACTTATTTTGTGTGGTGTGTTTTCAAAAATAATTCCATACAGTGGTAACTATTTTTAAAGATTCATATTTCAAGAAGACCACTTTTTGTGGATATGAAGTGATTGAGTGTAAGCTCAACATGGATGGTTGTCTAGATAGTTTGAGAGTTTATAAATTCAAGATTTTGAGGAGATGGAATCTAGGAACTCAAGAATTCAACTTAGGAGTTACACCTTTAAGGATTACATGATAACTTGATGGAGTTGTAAGTAGTCCAAGATTTATTTTCAGAGACAAATTGTTGATGAATGTGTGATTCATTTCTACCATATTCACACTAAGGGTGAATGATAGGAATTAATGTTTCACTATAAGTATATTTATGAGTTATTATTATTGTATTACATGAGTTATAACAACTCACCTAAATAGCCTTCAGAGAGAGATTTTAGAAATTGTATCAACTTAAGAATTCATACATTGCAGTGAGATATCATAGGATATTAATAGATTTTTCAGGAATATGAGTGGATTTAGGTAAGCTATATATCTTAGTCTTTAAGAGATTAAAAGTTTATATATGTGTAAGCTTATTTTATGAATAGAGTAACATATATTTTGATGTGTTATCTGTTACCAAAGTTTTAGTATCAATTTTTCAATAGAATTGATGTAAAATTAGGAGTAGTTTAACACAAAATAAAATTCGTTACAATTCATAAATATTGTTTACAAATATATAATTGATAGAACTCTTAAAAACTAGTAGTCATAGTTTATTATGAAATACCTATGATCTCACTACATCTCCATATTATTCTCCATTAAACCTATTATTTACGTGAGTTGTTACAACAAATAAATACTACATACAATCATATTATTAATTCTTACAACTACATTTGTTAATTAATATAAAAATAATAATTATTCACAAATAGTGAAGCACTAATTACTAGCATTCTTCCCCTTAGTGTGAACATAGGAGAAAACAATTACATTATTCATAATCTTCTCTCTGAAAAAAATCTTTACATTATGTACAACTCCATGAAGTTGTTTCATAACTCTCATAAATGTATAGCTCCCAATATAAAGTCTTGAGTTCTCAAACCCCTCTCCCCAAACTCTGAATTTTTAAAACTCCCTAACTATCTGGACAACAATCCATCTTGAGTTTACCTCAAATTTATTTTTACCCTTAAAGTGTGAGTTTCTTGAAATATGAGTCTTTTACAAATGTTATCATAGTAGGAGCTTATTCACACAACTGATAAAAACATGAAAATACTGAAATTTATGTCACTACATCATAGTGTGGCCCTATCGTTAGTGGCCAACAAGAGGTGTTATTAGGTAGAAATGTGTATTGTGTTAGATGTTTATTTCCATTGAAAATGTGAAATTTATAATTTTAACATCGTATAGTGTAGATAAACAAAGCTAAAATATTGTATGCCTAAATATTCTAGTCTAATCAAGCTTATAGGATGACAACACTGACTCATGAATTGAACTACCTAAACCTAATAACATTTTATCTTAATCGACATCACTCAACACTAATAAATACCGATATAACACTAAACTTTGATATAACTAAAAAATATATTATTTTAAAATACCTAGACACTAAACACTTGACAAATTAGACCCACATGTAAAATTAAAAATAAAACATATTGACTAGTCCATAAACTAAAAACATAAACAAATAAATAAACTAAATAAAAGACTTATGCTAAACAAACTTAAATAAATAATGATAATCTTATTATAAAAAAGACATACATTGTATATTAAATAAATTGTACTATACAAAATAATAGAACACACAATACCAAAGGATGGAAGACAAAGAGGTGGAAAATGGCATGGTCTTAGCTAATGGTGTACGATGAAGGAATATGACAATGTAGTCACAACATGATACTTGGATTGTAATTGATGGTAGTGCATGGTAGAATTGAATGGTGTAAAACATAATTATTTCAAGAATGCACCCTGTATGATCATGTCATTGAGGACTCAAGGAGCACATCCAAATGCATGATGATCAAACTATCATGCATAAATATAATGATCATATGTTGCTTTGCAGAATGAGACATGGCTTTTTAGAATGCACAAATTTAAAGCTTTGACCACTGTCGAGAAGACCAATTTGTCTGATTTGGATGTAAGAAAGTATAAAAGGGAGTCAAAAGGCACATTCAAACTATGCACACTGATAATCTATGCACAAGATTTGTGCACGATGGTAGAGGGATGCACTTTGGCATATGTCATATAGGAATGAAAGAAACAAGATGATATCTATCATGCACTAATAACTGGCAACAAACAATAGTCTTATGCATTCATGTTGTAGGTCTAATTGAAGGATAAAATATAATAATTATAAGAATACCAATCACATCCTCATTATACACATAATTATCATCAACTCTTCACACAAAAAAGAAAAGAAAATTATTCTAAACTTTTAGAATTCTACATGGATTCATTGTTAACAAAATATACTCTACCATGCCATCACTTGGGGAAATAAGAATTCAACTGCCAATTGACAATAATTAAATATTCATTCATACCAATAGACTCATGACCTTTGATACTAAATGTAAAATTTAGAGCAGTTTAACATAAAATAAATTTTGTTATAATTCATTGATATTATTTGCAAATATATAGCTGGTAGAACTTCTTAAAATTAGGAGTCTTAGTTTATCACAAAATCTTTTGGACATTTCTACATCTCCATATTATTCTCCACTAAATCTATTATCAATGTGAGTTGTCACAACAACTCAATATTATTAATTCTCACAAACATATTTGCTAGCTAATACAAAAATAATAATTATTCACAAATAGTGAAGCACTAATTCCTAACACCTGATAGAAGTGAATTTAGTCTCATAAATCCACTTACACTTATCAATATTCATTTTTTTTGGATACAACAACGAATCTTACATTGTATTTTTAATTAGAAAGTTGTATTCTTTATTAATGGACTTCTCCCATTTGTCTTTCCCTTTGTATTTCTTATAATATTGTATGTCCAATGTATCCATTATCCTAGTCAAGAAAGTGAGATTGATTTGTTGTATTTTGTTGCATTTAATATTATAAGTTTTGTTTAGTGTTAGGTTTTAATATAGTGTCATCCATATAGTGGCTAAAGGTATAATAGGCTATTTTTTAATGTGTTGATTATGTTAAGTGTTTTAATTAAGTTATTACAATAATATATAAATTGGTTAAAATTCATATTATTTAGAATGTAGTTTAATTCTATGGGAGGAGGTTTCTTCCCTAGAAATGACTTGCATTTTAGCCGTAAAAGACAAATTTGTTGAGTAAACAACATCTAAACGAATTTTAGAAGCAGCAAAGATAGGAAACCTAATGCGACCTCTCATCAATTGTTAATGATAGGACCACACTATGTTATAGTGGCAATCATTTTCATTTCATTTTTAGTTAATTTTGTGTTGTATGTCTTCAAAAATAATTTCATATTGTGGTAACTATTTTGAAAGGATCATATTTCAATAAAACCATTCTTTGAGGACATGAAGTGATTTAGTGGAAGCTCAACATGGATGGTTGCCCATATAATTTAGGAGTTTATAAATTCAGGAGTTTGGGGATGTGGATTCTAGGAACTCAGGAATTCCACTCAGGAACTACACTTTTATGAGGGTTATAGAATAACTTGATGGAGTTGTACCTAGTTTAAGAATTATTTCTAAAAAGAAGTTATTGATCACTGTGTGATTCATTTCTCTCATATTCACACTAAGGGGGGAATGTTAAGAATTAGTGTTTCACTATGAGTATATTTGTGAGTTATTATTATTATTATTATTATTATTATTATTATTATTATTATTATTATTATTATTATTATTATTATTATTATTATTATTTTATGTGAGTTATAACAACTCACTTAAATAACCTTCACATTTTAGAGATTGTATTAATTCAATAATTCATAGATTGGAGTGAGATATTATAGGAGATTAAGAGATTATTCAGGAATATGAGTGGATTTAGGTAAGACCTATCTCTTAATATTTAGGAGATTAAAGGGATGTGTGTGTGTGTGTGTGTGTGTAAGATTATTTTGTGAATAGAGTAATGTATATTTTGATGTGTTAATCTGCTACCAAAATTTTAGTATCACTTTTTCTATAGACCTGGTGTAAAATTAGGATCATTTTAACACAAAATAAAATTCATTACAATTCATCAATATTGTTTACAAATATATAATTGATAGAACTCTTAAAAACTAGGAGTCATAGTTTATTGTGAAATCCCTATGACCTCACTAGATTTCCATATGATTCTCTACTAAACCTATTATCTACATGAGTTGTAACAACAAATCAATATTGCATACAATTATATTATTAATTCTCACAAACATATTTGCTAACTAATACAACAATAATAATTATTCATAAATAGTAAAGCATTAATTCTTAATATTCCCCCCTAGTGTGAACATGGGCGAAAAGAATCACATTCTTCATAAGCTTCTCTTTGAAAAAATATCTTTGGACTAAGTACAAATCCATCAAGTTGTATCATAACCCTCATAAAGGTGTAGCTCTCAAGTTGAATTCTTGAGTTTTTGAGCCCCTCTCCCTGAACTCTGAATTCTCAAAACTCACTAACTATCTAGACAACAATCTATATTGAGTTTAACTCAGATTTCTTCTTTCCCTTAAAGTGTGAGTTTCTTGAAAATGAGTCTTTTACAAATGTTATTGTAGTAGGATATTATTCACACATTACACAAAACATGAAAATGCTGAAATTTATGTCACTACATCAGAATGTGGTACCGTAGTTAGTGCCTGATAAGAAATGCTACAAGATAAAAATGTGTATTGTGTTAGATGTCAATTTTCACTAAAATTTTTTAATGACATATGGTATAGATAATCAATACTAAAACATTGTATGCCTAAATATTATAATCTAAACAAGCTTAAAGGATGACAACACTAACTCATGAATTAGACTACTTAAACCTAATAACATTTAATCTTAAATGACATTAATAAACATTAAAAAATAATACTAAAATTTGATATAATTAAAAAAATTGTTATTGTGAAATACCTAGACAATAGACACTTGACAAATTATATCCACATATAAAATTAAAAACAAAACATATTGACTAGTCCACAAACTAAAAACATAAATAAATAAATAAATAAAAACTTATGCTAAACAAATTTAAACAAACAGTGATAATCTCATTATAAAAAGACATACATTGTATATATTTTTTTTTTAAACATACTCTACAAAATAATAAACCACACGATACCAATGGACGGAAGACACAAAGGTGAAAAATAACATGGCCTTAGTTGACGGTGTATGGTCAAATAATATAACATAATTTGATGAAAATTCATGGCATAATGGAATGATGCATAACATAATTATTTCATGAATTCACCATGCAAAAGATATGTGCATAATTATTTGATTTATAACATTTCCACTACGCACAATGATAATTTATGCACAACATTTTTGCACGATGATAGGTGTTTTCCATATAAGAGATGAAAGAAATAAGATGACATTTATGATGCACGAATAACTGCCAAGAAATTGTAGCCTTATGCACTCATGTTGTAGGTTTGGTTGAAGGACAAAATATAAAAATTATAAGAATACATATCACATTCTTATTATACATATAATTCTCATATAAACTCTTCACACAACAAATAAAGGAAAATTATTCTAAATTCTTGAAATTCTACATGGATCCATTGCTCATAAAATATATTATTATCATTTGGGGCGATAAGAACTCAACTATCCCTTGACAATAATTAAATATTCATTTTTACTAGAAGATTCACCATCTCTGATATCAAATGTAAAATTTGTAATAGTTTAAACAAAATAAGTTTTCTTACAATTCATCAATATTGTTTGCAAATATATAGTTCATAAAAACTAAGAGTCTTAGTTTATCATGATATCTCTTCGATATCGTTACATCTCTATATTATTCTCCACTAAACCTATTATTTATATAAGTTATCACAACAACTCAATATTATTAGTTCTCATAATTATTTATGTGAGTTCTCATAAAAATATTTGCTAGCTAATATGTATAACAATAAATATTCACAAATATTGAAGCACTAATTCCTAACACCTAATAGAAGTGGATTTGGTGTCATAGATCCACTTACACTTATCAATCTTCTTTCCCTTTTGATACAACAATGAATCACATGATGTATTCTTTATAGAGAGTTATATTCTTTATTCAAGGACTTCTCCCATTTGTCTTTCCTTTCAGATTTCTCATAGAAGTAAAAATCCAATGTATCCATTATCCTAGACAAGAAAGCGATACTGATTATTGTATTTTGTTGCAAGCCCTTAATGACGTGTCGTATATGTTCCATAGTGTCTTCAAAGAACACCTCATCGCTACTAGAAGTAAGATTGGGTTTATGTGTCAGGGCAACACATTTTGACACTTCTGGACCATCATTTAAATATTTGCCAATTCAAGCCTCAACCAATGTAACATCATCTAAAACATCTTAAATATCCATAGTGGGTTTTTCAAATGTCACATCTGAAGATCTTAGGAAATTGTCAACGGATGTTACTTCGTCATCATCATCTATGTCAATAATTTGGATAGAATCAAAAGAACCATTATACTTGTGTGCCTTCTCAATTAGAATAATAATATCACTCTTCTAACATTTAGACACATCATCAAATATAGTAAACTTTAGACCTTGGTCATTTTTATCAAGCATATCACTCAAAATTACTAAAAATTATTTTTATATATTTCACAATAAATTTTTCAGGCCAAAACACAACTTTATTTCCTTGTTGAGTTAGTTGATAAACATATGAAAAATTCATACTTAAAGTTATGAAAAGTATGAATCTCTAATCATGCCATCCTCTACCATTACATCACTACTAGTAATAATGGGAATCATAGAATTATCTATTAAAAAACCCATCTTCGTTTCTTTTGCCAATTAACTTTAAAAAAATACCATCCTTTGCCATATGATGAGTACATCATAAGTCCATATTAAATTCACACTTGGAATTTTGAGTGTAAAATTATTGATAAGTATGTGTAACTAGAACATGATTCATATATATTTTATTTTGCTTGTTTTTTATCCTTTTGATATTCTTGTCACCCTTTTCTAAATTTCACAATTTTTTCTAACATTTCTTCTCCAAATGAAACAATAGACACACTCATTGGTCCTATTCTTATTTCCATTTTGATATTTTTTGTGATCACTCATATAAGAACCACTTGTTCTCATATTCACCATTGTTTTGGTCCACATTAGAACTATGTTTACCTCTTCCTTTGGTCCAATGAGCCTGTTTCTTGGAACCAATAGTACCCATCTTGATGATATTTCTTATGTTGTAATCAATTTGGAGAAAATGCTTACGAATATATGATTTTTCATTCCTCCCTCATCACGTCTCCTTGAGAATAATGTGAATAAAGGAACACATCATATGGAAGCTTAGGTTCTCTAGGATGATCTCAATAATATCACCATCTTTCTTGTACTCTTTGTTTCACTCCTTTAACTAAAACAAAGCATCCTTCATAGCATCAAGGTAATCATAAATCCTTTCAATTGATAATGGATCAAATTTATTTAACTCTCTATTCAAAATGTGAACCCTTGATGAATCAATTTTCCCAAATAAACTTTCATCTGAGTTTTTATTAGCTCTAAATTCCATAAGGAACACAAATCTAAAATAAGAACAAAATCATTGCACACTATTTTTATAGATTCTTTTTCTTCTTTAACTATTCAACTGTTTATAGAGAAATAAATTATGACAAAATTTCCTCATCCATTCTCCACACACACTTGTAGTAGCTCAAAAAATAAAATTCCCAAAGTTTTCAAAATTTAGACCCTTAGCTCTTATATCATGTGAGAATATACAAATAGATTCATAACTAAATAATAGTGAAATACTCCAATAAAATAGAAGACAAACAATGCAATTGTTTGGTAAATGACACCTAAAGAATGTTGGAGTGGTCATGCTTACACTAGCTAGTGGTTTGAGTCATTTCCAAACCAGTTTTGTTTTTAGCCATGTTTACACCCACTCACGAAGTTAACCTTTTTTTTGAGTTTTGTTATATTCATTGAATTGTTTTATTTGTGTGCATAAACTATATTTTGTTGTGCACTTATTTTAACAGTCACCTATATTTGAGTTGTTCACAACAACCAAGCGATTGTCATGAAACTAACTCTTTTGCCTATTTATTATGCACTCCTTGTGCTTCTCCATAGATTATTCTCTCTCAAGCACCAAGGAAAACCACAAGGAGTGCCTAACAAATAGGAAAAAAGTTGGTTTCACAACAACTACTTGGTTGTTTTGAACAACTCAAATATATGTGGATTGTTGAAATAAGTGCACAACAAAATATTATTTGTGCACACAAATAAAATAATCCAATGAATATAAAAAAACTCCAAATCACGCTTAACTCCATGAGTGAGTGTAAACGTGGCTAAAAATAAAACTAGTTTGGAAATGACTCAAACCACTAGCGAGCATGACCACTCCAACACCCTCATTTAAGCACAGAATAGGGAGTGATAAAGGAAGAAGCAATGATACTAAATGGGTCCCAGAAACTAGGTCTGATACCCATATACAAATCACAGTGAAATACAAAGTGTCCCTATGGTAACCAATCCATCTTACCAAAATACATGGATATCGAGTTGCTATAACCGCCAAGTCAAATAGGAGTTGGTACTCTATACAAGGCTCACTCTATAAAAAACATTGATCACAAACTAGGGAAAAAGAGTTACTTTGGATAAAATGTGTAACTACAAGGTACCCAAAAACTAGTAAAACCATAGTGAGAGTAAAGAAGAGAAGATATGCTGCAATGAATCCCAAGAAGCATGAATCAATCTCAACACAAACTTGTAGTAGGTACACTCAATGGAATGAAGTCCATTGAACAAAAGATGTAGTCAATCAACTACCTCTAAAATAAAATGTGGTGTGCCAAGGGCTAGCAATGAGCACAACACCTGAATCAGTTTGTGCACTCCACCATCACCCCCCATAATGTTTAAGTGGGTGTAGTGACTCAAAAAACATATCTATATACGTGGGATAATCCCACTACAAAACACTGGGCTGCACCAAACTAGTTACTCTTCAGAGGGAGATCAAACTCCACAACAAATCTGAAGGAGATTATCAACATCAAAGATACAAATATAAATATCTATATAATATCCATAGTGGTGATGAGATAGTCAACAACTGAAGGGTGAAGTGCTCAATATGGAACATACAAAAATGAAGAAAAAAACACCATGACTTTCAATGTGAATACAAATAAAGGTCCTACACAAAAAAAATATCACCACGTGGCACAATAAATTCCACAATGCATTCAATGTGTAATAGATGAAACCTATGAAATGAGAGATGTAGGCTCTAAAAAATGCATCTACCTAATAAGGAGATCAAATAACCAAAGAGCATAGAAAGGCAAGTGAAGCAATGTGCGATCGAAGAAGTTGAGTGGTGGAGGAACCTCGCCTATAGAGTCCTCTCAAAGAGCATTTTAAATGCCACCAAGAACAATCATAAATACACCCCAAATGAACATGAATGGTAGATTAAGATGCATGTATATGAGTGGGTGTAAATTCTATGGTACAAGAATGCGAGGTAACATCTAAAGAAGTATCAGGTATATCATGTTTGATCATTATAATCTTGAGCTTCTTAGGCCTGAGTGAAGGTGCAGAAGAGCCCATATGTAGTTCAATATCCTCATGAAGAGTGGAAAGAACAAATGATAAATCTCTATGAACAGATCCCAATGAAGATGAAACAATTATGTCATAACCAATGCCATGCCAAGCAATCCACATAACAGGCTGACCATGGTGAACAATACCCTGTAGATGCTTCCTAATGCCTATAAATCTATTAGTGTGAGCCAAAACCTGTGTCATAACCAATGCCATGCCAACAATCCACATAATAGGCTAAATAAGGTGAATAATTCCTTGTAGATGCTTCCTAATGCCTAGAAGTCTTGTAGTGTGAGCCATGGAATGAAGCATGTGAGAGACAAATCCAATGGTATGTTGTTCAAAAGAAGAAGGCATATATACAGGTGGAATTGAGTGGGATGTGTAGAGTTTGCAGCAACAGTAGGCACAAAAGTATCATCTGTAACAATAGGAGCAACATGAACAATGGGTTGCTCAAAATTTGGAAGATCACATTATAAAAGTGCATCAAGTAGATGCGTACGAGATTTAATAACATAACGTGATGGGGTATTAGACTGATGTTTTATGCCAACAAGTTTATTTTGTAGAGAATAAATGAGGGCATCTTTTCCATGAATCCAGGGAGCATAGAAGTGAATTCTCCATCATGAGTTTCTTATTTTCTTCCTGAAGTACTAGGAAAGAGGCCATATGATGAATGGGTTGTTTAGAGCTTGGTAGGGTACTCTCAACAATCATACCAAAATAAAAAATAGGAGCAAAAACCACTATATCATAATGCTCATCATTAGGTGGAGGAGGTGAAGGTTCCTCATCCAAGTGACCATCAATAATGCAATTGTTTGGTGGGGTCAAATGACACCTAAAGAAGAGTAATCAAATATAATATAATAGAAAGAATGAATGAGATACTTGAATATGTGGAAGGACTTTCCTTTAAATATGCACTTATCACACCAATCAACATATGGAAAAAAGATAGACTAACCTCAAATAAAGCACTCACCTCAATATATTATAGTTACACTTGCAAGGTACACATTACATTATGCAAGGTAAATGTCACTAGTTACACTTAACTAATTAAACATAATAGATCTATTGAAACACCATATATGTTAGTGATTTAAAAGGACTTGTAAAGATGGGGGTTATATTCTAATAAATAATTCTTGCATTTCCTCACCCTCTTCATCCAAGACCTCCTCCCCTAGCTGGATTTTATTGATGGTTTTTTTACCCTCATGAGAACTTTAGCTTTTTATTCACAATTTTATTTCCATGTAAGCTCCTTTGTTTTTTAATCCTCTTCCCCTACTTGGAATTGTAGCATATACTCTCTAAATGTATTTCCCTAAATTTTTGGATAATTTGTTAGGGTATGTTTCGTATATGTTCATTAGTTGGAAGAGTTTTAAAGCATCATTGTAAAATCCATTTTATTGTTACATAGTTGGTTAGGGTATGTTCTATAGGGAATCATTAGTTGGAAGAGTTTGAAGCATTTTTATAAAAGTTATTTTGTCATTATACAGTTGGTTAGGGTACATTCCATTGGGATTTATTAGGTCAAAGAGTTTAAAAGCATCCTTGTAGTACCCATATTTGTGCACATCTTGGTGACTACTTTGTGTTGAGATGTTTTATTAAATAATTCACTTCCTTTGTGTATGCTCTAACATTTTGCATCTTCTAATCATTATAGCCCGTATGACCATATTTTCTTGAGACTTATTGTTAAACAATTCACATGTCCTTATGTACTAAAAGTTGAATCGTTTGATAAACTAATGAAATGATTACGAGATATTCTAGTACAATTATGACATACCCTAATGCAATCTTAGTAAAAACATAACATATCTTAATGCAAATATTATATAATATTCTAATACAATTATGACATCCTTTAATATAATCTCAATCAAAATGTGATATACCATAATACAATTTCAAACAATATATGATATACTCTAATGCAATCTCAATCAAAACTATTATTACTTGAACTCATACCTTAAAAATATTCTCATTTAATCAAAACATGCCCTTACAAAACTTCTACAACACATTAAACCTTTACAAAATAAATACAACACAAAACTTCGTGCGAAGAAATACAAATGTAACACATATATAAATTATCATTAAAAAAACAATTTTATAGTTGTGAGGCCATGGTGATAACTTTCAATGTGGGTTTCTCTACTTTCAAATGAACCCTTGTTTTGCCATATCGACTCTCTATTCTTACAATTTCAATCCATCCTAGTCCACTCCTCTACCAAAAGTTCCTATTTGTAGACGTCATTTTTTTGAAGTGAGTGAAAATGTGAGGGGACCCACATTTTATTTTATTTTTTAAATTGAAGAGTCAAAATTTTGATGTCAAATTCTGTACGCAAACCTAAATCAACAAGCCACGTTGCAACATAATGTCAAAAAGTTGACAGAGAATTAGGGATCCATGTGAAAATACATATGTTTTTTTTTCGGAAATACTATAGTAAATTAAGGAACTTCTGGAAAATAAAGTAGTGAACAAAAAAATGTGAACACAAGGTCTGGGAATATTATTATTATTATTTTTCTCACTAATATTAAAGTTACAACAAAAAGAAAATAAAATCACAAATGTAAACTTGGGCCCTAAACAAGTTACTTATAAAATATTATTAAAGAATGAAAGAGATGGAGACTTGATCCCAGTTGTGACCATATTGGTTAAAAATGACTTAATTGAAAACCAATTGACAATAATTGTGCAATGCAATTTCATTAATATGTAGGTGTTTTGCATGAGTAAGATATTTATGTTCAACCTTGAGCATGGCAAGCTCAAGCTCCCTAGTGATTTATAGTTATTGATGTTTAAGAAAATGTCTTCTCAATTTTTTTTAAGTGTTGAATTGGATTTTTTTTTTGATAGGGTATCTTTAATCTCTTTGATTGGTGATGGCCGACTTGTTAAAATATATATTTATATAGGGTAGTTGTTTTGGAGTGGTGAGGTGCACTAATTAATATTAAGCACAATAAAAGTTTCTTGTTAAATAAATAGCATCTACATTTCCATGTTTTGTATGGGGAATTTTGGTTTGGTTGTGAAAAGAGATACACTTTTAATTGTAAGAAAAGAACGTTTTACATGGAGAATCTTGATTTGGTTGTGAAATTACTAAGTGTGAATCTGAAGAGATACACTAAATCTTAGTTGTAAAAAAAGAACATTTCAAATAAATGTTAGTAAAAAGAATACAAAAAAGATAAAGCATTAAAATAAGAGGGATAAATTACTAAAACATTTTATTTTTAGTGTTTTGAGCCGACATTTTCCTCTGATAGTTAGTGAACCATACATATCAATTGGTTGCTTTACTGTGTAACTTTTTATTTATTATTTGATTAATAATAGTCATACTAAAGAATTTTTAGTTGTAAGAAAAGCATATTTCAAATAAAAGTTAGTTAGAGGAATTTTTTAAAAAAAGGAATAAAAAGGGGATTAAAACACTAAAATGTTTATTATGTTGAAGGAGTCAATTTTTTGAGATATTTTACGTGATGATTTGTGAATTTTGAGTAGATCAATGAGATCATTTATGTTTATGAAATTGAGGTTGAAAAAATGACTTTGAAGATGAATCTTCAAGAAAAGCGTTGTGTTGATAATGACTCTTAAGGAGATCATCTATGTGTTGGGTCATCTCTCTTACAAATAAATTTACACATCTTTGATTCTCATAATGGATAAGATATCATAGAGAGCCTTATTTATTTGAATATATAATAAAATGCATCATGATCTTATAATACAAAATACATTTAAATATTAAATGTTCTTATGATTTTGGTTAATTATTACAAAGTTTACACTTATTGATGTCATAGAATAAAGTGTTCTGCCTCCATGCAACGCCCACGAGAGCATACCTACAACTAATCAAAAGAAAATATTGAACCAAAAGAAAGTCTTTTATACTTGAAGTGCCATATGTTCGTCTTTTTATTTGAAAATAATACTCCAAATAATAATATATTTTTGTTAACAATAATTTTGATAGTTCCATCCAAATTGAAATATAATTTTATTTTATTTATTAAAAAATAAAACATAAATTATTAAATATGAAGGCAACAATATTATTGAGATTTAATTTGATTGTATTACAAGTTGTAAATAGACTAATAATTTAATTTTTAAATATCTTAAATTTTTATAAAATTAATGATGAAGATTCTATAAAGTTTAGTGTACGCTTAGATGACTATATATCTAATCTACTCGAACTACTATTCACCGTGTATGTGATGAAAATAGGTTAAGGATCTTAACACTAGTACAAACATTTAAACATAACATAAAACTTGAATCCACATTATCATGGGCCATGAAAATATGCTTAATGAGATACCATTAAAATTATAATTAGAGAATCCACCAAAACTATTTCTCAAGCTTTGAAAAGTAATAGTTCTAATTGCATGAAGGGAATTGATCTGTAAACGGTAAGTTACCCTTTAGGTTTTTTTTCCATTTTTTAAAACAGATTTTATTAATGCTTCGGTTTCTTTTTAAATTGGAAATGAAAAACTGAGCTTTTATAATTATTATGCAAAATCAACTAAGATTTATCAAGCATAACATAATGAATTGATAATAGAGTTCATTTTTATTGGGTTATGTCTCAGGGTTTGTTAAGTAGTAAAACTGATATATTAATGTAAAAGTAAAACAAAAATTTTACATAAACAATATGTTAGTGCTAGTGTTGATGGGCCATGCAGTCTACTGCAATATCCAATCTTGTGATAAAACAACTCAGAAACGATACTGAGTCAAATATCTCATTTAAAAAATCGATCTAAAACAACTGAAAAATTCTTTGTCAAATGTTTTTCGCAAGTTGCCTATGACTTCAAAAAAAAATTATGCTTCTCTTCTGTGCTTGTGCTAACTTTTGAACTCTTTAGATTGAGAATGAATTCACACTTTTGTGGTGTTTCTAAATGATTTCCTAATCCCTAATTATACTTGTTTGGGATCCACATTTGGTAGGTTAGATAATTATCCCCTTTCAATTTAAATGGGTGATAATTATTTATTTACATTAAATATGAGATAATATCCCTACAATTTTAGTGGGATTAACATTTACTTGTTTGTGATCTATATTTGGTAGGTTGGATAATTATCCACTTTCAATTTAAATGGGGTGATAATTATCCATTTACATTAAATATGGGATAATATCCCTACACTTTTGGTAGGATTAACATAATCCTCTCATCAATTTTATTGGGGTTATAATAATCCTCAAATATTTGGATTTAACCCTTTTTAAAATTATCCCCATCGTGGGATTTTAAGGCTTTATCCATTCATGGCTTTTACATGTTTTTTAAAAAATGTTACATTTGATAAGGCTTATATTTAACTTTTTATCTTTATCCCCATTTGTAAGAAGACTTAAAATAAGTCTTTTGCGTGGCCCGTTGAATAATTCATGTATCTCTATGCCTTTTAAAAGGCTTCCACGTGATAATGGATTTTTTAAGCATTTTTTTAACTTTTAAAAATCTATGGAATCATCCATGTATTCTTTTTAATGCCCATCATTTAAACCAATCTCACGTGTCCATATGCTATTCATCCATTTGTCATGTCTACCTACCTGTTGACTCATGTTGACCACAAGTTGACCAACTTTGACCATGTTACTTTGACCAACTTTGACTAGACATATCTTTTTCATACAAACTCCATTTTATGAATCATAAAATGCATAAAAAATATATTGAATTCCTCTTCGTACTGTATTGGTTCAGAGATGAATTGAGACCAATCATTTTTGGTCATTGTAGATGATCTTTGGATCATACCTCCTCACTAAGAAGGCTTTTGGCTTCCAAAAGTCCGATCGCCACTAAAATGAAGGTCTATTTTACCCCTTCAAAGAGTTTCATGTCTTTCTTCTCTACCAAAACATCTCCCTGCACAGAACAAAACATACAGGAGTAAAAATAGCATTGAAGGCAATATTGCCTTTCCCTGTCAACAACATCCTCTTATAATTGGCACAACTATCAGGAGCACAATGACACATTATATTTGTAAAAATACTCCAATCATAATGATAAAATATCAATAAAATTAACTGCAAATTTCTCGACTCTACCACAAAATAGATCAACTATAAAAATAGACATTAAAACACTTCCCAATGAAGCAACTTGTCCAACTGAATCCCTATGAAGCTATAAAAATGAAGAGAAATGTCAAATCTCTCCCTATATACATTCCATCTCCATACTACAAATAAGATAGAATGACTTTGTCTACAAAACATTGCATTTCAAAACAGTGAGATAACCATCGTATGCAATTGTAAATAAGATATCACCCATGTATGGGTCTTAAACTACATCTAAACCATTTTGCACAAAATAGATACAATCCAAAAACAATAGTATTGTTTGTCTCCTTCTCAGAATATTATTTTGGAAAAATAGGCACACTAAACATGATGTTAATCAACTCCTCAATTTGTTGTTAAATCTCCAAGCTCAAAACATGAGTTAAATTCATTTTCATAAAATGTATCAGGAAACCCAAAAAGTTCTTGGAAAGGGATATACCAAAAGCATGCTAACCATCAATGTCAGATATGCAAATCTTTCCATCAAAATAAATAAATTCTTAATATCCAAATCAAAATAAAATAGACTCATTTGTGGGACATTTATGGATAGATCCTGGGTTATTTCAATAAATGTTGGTGAATCAACAACTTCATTATTTGTCATCTTTATAATAGGAGCATAAACCATCTTCTTATTACCATATTTAGGATGGTATGATGGATGAAGTTTCCAAAAAGCTTTAACCTTGTGCCCATTCATATGACAATGAGTGTCATAGTTTCCTTTGTCCTTCTTTTTGGACAAGGAAACATGTTTGTCATTTATTGCCTTAGGATTACAAGATTGATCTTTAGCACCTGTCTTATTTTTCACAAAAGGCAACCATTTCTTTATAAAATATTTTCTCTTCCAATAATTAGCCATAGAATTATTACTAAACCCACAAAAAGTGCATGGGAAATTATTCCACATTTTTTGTATGTCATAGCCATATTGTTTAAACTGAAAGAGAACATCAAAAGTTTTACAATTACCATTATGTTTAGTGCTATGATTTGTGTAAGTACAAGGAGGTGGTAGTGCATTACCTCTTTTCTCTACTTTTTTACACACTTTCTCATCAACCTATGGTTATGTCACATTCTTCTACATGGAAGAATTCTACAAAGCTAGTGGCGTGAACACTTAGTTGTTGGAATCTTGTCTTCCTTTAGCAATTCTAAAACTTCTCCAGTTTCCATCTCCACACTAATATAATCCAATCTTGTAAAATGAGGTCAATCCTCTACCTGTATTGGATTAATCAAACTTTGGTCATTCTTACTAAGGCCTTTTCTATTGTATATCATTTTAAAATGTAATTTTGAACCAATTCCCTTAGTATGTTGCTCAAATTTACCAAAACTATTTTCATTTGAATGGGAAGAATAACCATGCGATGAACTACTTACCGTGCATTCCATCATTATTTTTGCATAGGTGGTGGAAGGTAAATCCTTTACTTGTTCATCATTTTAAAACTTAGCTAAGAACTCATCCTTGGCCTGTAAATCCGATTGTAATTTTTCAATTTCCTCTTCCAATGAATGCAATCTCTTTCTTAGAAAGGAATTATCTTCCCGAATATGACAATTCATTCCTTCTAAGTCTTCTAGCCTCTCACATTTCAAGGATTTACCCATAGTTTCCTACAAATAACTTGTACTTCCAACAAAACTATAAACTGCAAATGGAAGATTAAAAACAAGCCAACGAGTCTGCAAATATCTCAATGGAATGGAATACTGAAATTAATTTCAAAACTCTATTCAAGAGTATATCATGCAATCAAAATAAAATCTAGCATTCTAACTGCTCTGATACCAAAATTGATCTATAAACGGTAAGTGACCCCCTAGGTATTTTTTTTAATTATTTAAAAAAATATACTCATTAATTATCTTAATTTTCCCCATTTTATAAAATAGAAAACTAGCACTTTGAATGATTCTGATCAGTCATGGTGAAATTGAAAAACTCATAAAACTGATTCCACGACTAAATCATTTATTTCACATAATTCCTCTCAAATTGCTTATAATTCTATTAAAACTAGAAATATAATTGAAAAGGAAAGCAATAAGCAAAAATAGAAACAAGATACTCTAGAGTTGAAACTTCACTTTTGCATCAATATATTATGATTTGAAGATCATCTACAAGGACCAAAAATTAATGGTCTCAATTCATCTCTAAAATAGCAAAGTACAAAAGAATGCTTTGAGATTTTTTCAGCACATTTTACGGTTCATAAAATGGAGTACATATGCAAAAGATATGGCTGGTCAAAGTTAGTCAAAGTGACATGGTCAAAGGTGGTCAACATGAGTCAACAAGCAGGTGGTCATGATAAGTGGATGAATCATGTGTGGACACGTGACATTGGTTTAAATTATGGACATTAAAAATAATACATGGATAAATCCATAGAGTTTTAAAAGTTAAAAAAATGCACAAAAAATCCATTATCACATGGAAGACTTTTAAAAGGCATGGAGAAACATGAATTATTCGATGGGCCATGTAAAAGGCTTATTTTAAGTCATTTGAAAAGTTTTCTAACTTACGAATTGAGATAAAGATAAAAGGTTAAATATAAGTCTTATCAAATGTAATGTTAAAAAAAAACAAAGGCCATGAATGGATAAAGCCTTAAAATCCCATGATGGGGACAATTTTAAAAGGGGCTAAGTCCAATTTTTTTGGGATAATTATAAATCCAATAAAATTGTAGGGACATTATCACATATTTAATGTAAATGGATAATTATCACTCCTTTTAAATTGAAAGGGGGTAATTATCCAACCCACCAAATGTGGACCCTAAATAAGTATAAATACGAGTCAGGGGGTCATTTGGAAACACAACAAAAGTATGAATTCATTCTCAAGTTAAAGAGTTCAAAAGCTAGCATAAGCATAGAGGAGAAGCGTAAGCAAGTTTTAGAAACCACAGACAACTTGCGAAAAATATTTGACAGAGAGTTTTGCAGTTGATTCTGATCAAAATTTTAAACAAGATATTTGACTTGATATTATTACTGAGTTGCTCTGTCACAAGATCAAATATTACAAACTACATTGCCCATCAACTCTAGTGCTTGCATATTGTTGATGTAAGAGTTTTGTTTTACTTTTACATTAATATATTGGTTCTGCTACTTAGCAAACGCAGAGACAAAGCTCAATAAAGGTGATGTTATCAAATTATTATGTTATGTTTGATAAATCTTAGTTGATTTTGCATAATAATTATAAAAGCCTGGTTTTTTATTTCCAATTTAGAATGAAACTAAAGCATTATTAAGATCTATTTTTAAAAAGTGGAAAAAGACATAGGGTTCACTTATCGTTTATAGATCGATTTTGGTATGAGAGCCAATGAAAATCTATGAAACTAACAAGCAATTAAACTCCCTTTTGATAACTCTTTATAAAAATTATAATGAGAGATTAGTTTTACGGTTAATTATTTCCATGATCTAATATGATTTTAACTTTTGAATTTTTCTAACAAACTCAAAATTGTTTTGTTAAAAATGGAGAAAATTTTAAATAAAGAATATAAATAATTATATGACACAATATTGAATCATGAAAAAAATATAATGAAAATCGAATGGGGAGATTGAGCACAACCATGTTTTGATCTTCTGGTAATTTACGTATTTGCTTTACTATATTTTTATTTGGTTGCATTTTGTTGTACAATCATAGGTAAAAGATGTTTTTTCAGAGGGAATCCCCCCTAAAAAAACCCTTTTTCAAAAATATGGTAGTTGGAATTTCTTTGGTGGTTTCAAATAGGGAAAATGATGCATTGATGAATGCAGTAGGGAAGAAGAAGTTGCAGAACCCTAGGGGTGGAGCTAGAAATGCATCTATGTAAGCATATGAGGTGATCCTAATAATGATGCTTGATTCTTTAGAGATCAAGAGGAATATAGTAGGCCTTTATGGCTAAAGCCTGATCTGCAAGTTCATGGGAGCCCAACTAACAATAGAGGAACTGCATGCATGGACAAGGAAAAACTAGAAAACAAATGGAGAATATGAGTTAAGGTTATGTGTAAAAGGATATTTCATAAGAATCTTTGCAAACAAGTCAAATAGGGACAAGGTTTTTAGGGGAGGACCTTACTTATTCAAGAACGCAAGCCTATTTCTAAAGCATTGGCATATGACCTTCAAACCAACTGAAGAATTCCCTAATATGGTCATGGTCTGGATACACATGTATGCTTTGCCATAGGAATTCTGGTCCAGGTATGTCTTTGAAATTGTTGCTAATATTTTAGGTCATCTAATTGATATTTTGAGAACCCATCACAATAAAGGCCTGTCAAGTTATGTGAGAATATATGTGGAATTAGATCTTACCCAACCTTTACAAAAAAAGTATCACTCTAAAATATAGAGAGCTTGAATGGACTCAAGATCTAGATTATGAAAGCATCCCATTCAGATGCAAAAATTGCTATGAGTACAAGCATTTATTTTGAAAATGCCCCTCCCTCTAGAAGAATAACTATGAGGGGAAATTATTGTAGGTCTTTGAAAAATATGATGAAGGATTTATGAAGCCAAATAATAAATATGTAGCTAAAGCTAAAATCAAGGTTAGCAATAAATATGTCCCCAAGTAAGGGAGAATCGAATATGAAACTAAGGATCCACATAAAGAAGAGTTGGAAAGGGTACCTGAAACCTAACAACAAAGGGAAAAGGATAATATGAAATTAGAGGACATTGCAGTAGATTATGGATTTAAAGAGGATTTAGAGAATTTGTTAAAAGATTCAGTAATAGGTAACAAACCCAAGATAATAGAGAAAGAGATTCAAGAGAAATAGGTCAAAAGTAACACTATAGCAAAAACGAGTAGGCTAAAAGAAAACTGGATGAATAAGAGGAAATGGACTTGAAAAACATCGAAGATAGTATTGGAGTCTCACAAATTCCTAATCAGAATAGAACATATAATTTTATTAAAATGAGAGGATGACCTAGTAGAAAAAAGAAAAGACAAGATGAAGCTCTAGAAGTAATAGAAGCAAGTATGCAAATCCAATTGGATTCAATATTGGTGAGCACCAAGAACCCTCATCCTTCTTGATGCATGTTTTAATTTGGAATTTTAGGGATCTAAACACCCCTTAAAAAATAAGGATGCTAAAAAACATTATCAAAAAATACAATTTGAAAGTGTTAATCCTCTAGGAAACTAAGCTTGAGGATTTAAATATTTTTAGTAAAGGCTTTGCCAAAGTTTTGAGTAGAAATGTTAGCAGTAGGAATGCTTTAGGCATGACAGGGGAAATGACTTTCCTATGGAATCAGAATGAAGTATATTTATATATTTTACACTAGTAGGAATGATTCCTTATAGCCTAGCTGGAAATCAAGAAGACTAACTTATCTTTCCATCTAGTTAACTTTTATGGTTCTTAATGCAAAGAGAAAAGAGAGTGAGCATGGAATCAACTAGAAAATGAAATTAATGCTAAAAAATACTATCCATGGATAATTGGCGGATATTTTAATTCAATATTGGGCCCTTCTAAAAAGAAAGGTGAAAGAGAAAAGAAAGGAATAGTGGAACTTTTCACAATTTCTTGGAAAACTCTGATCTGTGTGATATGAAAACTAAGCGTGGTTGGTTCACATAGAGTAATAAAAGACAAGGGAGTTGATCTTGGAGTGATTAAATAGATTTTTTATCACTAAAAAATTAATGGAAATCATCTTCATCCTTGAAGCGAAAGTCTTGAAAGAGGTAGGGTCAGACCATTAGCTTGTAGCCTTATATCTCTCTAAAGATGAGCATCCAACTCGGATGCCTTTTATATTTGAGAAGTTGTGGTTAGAACACCCTGGTCTTGATGATTTCATAAAGGAACAATGGAACAAACCCAACTCTAGATGTGGGATGAAGGTGCATATTTTCCTCAAGAAATTAAAGGAGTTCAAGATGGCCTTAAAAATTTGGAACAAACTCACATTTAAGAACATCTTTCATCAAAAAAGAAACCTAGAGTGAAGAAATGAAGAAATTCAAGAAATAAGAATGGAAGGAATTATTGAGAATGATCTTAAAATGGAAGAAGAGGAAGTTTCCAGAGCATTAGAAGAGCTATATAAGAAGGAATAAATCTATTGGTGTCAGAATTATAGAATAAGATGGTTAAAGTAAGGAGACAGGAATACAATATTCTTCCAACTTTATAGTAAAATCAAAAGATAGAAAAATTATGTTAGAAAATTATAAATTAGTGAGGGAGTCATGATTGAGGAGCCAGAGGCAATCAAAGATCACTTAGTTAACCTATGGAACATACTGTACTATCAGGACAAGGAGGAAAGTGAGAAGCAAGAAGAATTCTAAAATTGGATCTTGCAACTGGTCGTAAACTTAAACAATGAAATGCTGATGAAAGACATCAAATTAGAAGAAGTCAAAAAGGTGATTTTCAAAATGGAAGGGGACAGTGCTCCAGGACCTGATGGTTTTCCCATTTTTTTTCTTCTAGCATTTTTGGGAGCTTCTTGGGGAGGACATAAGGGGGGTGTGCAAGAATCCAAGGACTCCTAGAGCATGATAAAATCCCTTAACACCACCTTTCTTTCTCTTATCCGCTAACACCACCTTTCTTTCTCTTACCCCCAAAAAATTTGACAACAAATCACTTGAAGACTTCAGGCTTATCTCCCTATGTAACATAATTTACAAGATCATTTCCAAGATTATTGCTTCTCAACTTTAGTGTATCCTTCTAAAAGTAATCTCAGAGGAATAGGTAGGTTTTATGCAAGGCAGACAAATCTCAAATGGTATTTATAGCACATGAGGTAATCCATTCTTTTCATGCAAGCAAAAGGCAAGGGATGTTGCTTAAACTAGATATATCCAAGCCTTTGATAGGGTTAATTAGATATTCCTTAAGGGGGTCCTAAAGACATTTGACTTTAGTGCAAAATAGATAAAATGGATTAGAAGTTATTATTCGACCTCCATGTTCTTAGTCATGGTGAATGGATCTCTAGAAGTTTTTTTTTGTCCTCAAGGGGCCTCAAGCAAGGGGATATGCTCTTACCTTACCTTTTAATTTTGATGGCAAAAACCTTGGGTAAGAGGTTAAAGTCCTTGAAGATAAACAACATGATGAAAGGTATACAAGCAATGACAGAAGGTGAAGGGTGTACCCACCTCCAATTTATAGATGATACCTTACTCTTTGTGAATCCTACCATGTAGGAGGTCAAAGCTTTCAGGGATGCTCTTTCCAGATATGAGAAAACATTAGGGCAATTTATTAAAAAAGAAAAATAAAAAATGTTTTGTATTAACATGTCCCCTAATGTATAATCATTTCTCAATAGATTCTTGGGATTCAATTTTTTTCCTCTCCCAGCTCATTACTTGGGATTTCTGCTCTTCTATGACAAAGGGGGGAAGAAATTATGGGAGGAGATAAATGAAAAATTGAGAATAAAACTTAGTGGCTAGAAATGAAAATACTTAACTCTTGCAGGAAGAATAACTGTTAGGTTGTGGAGCTAAAAGCTTCAACCTTTGCAAACTGAGGAACAGATGGTTGCTGAGTTCTACAGGAACCGGCGTCGGCAGCAGGACCGACGTCGACAGAGTCCAGTGCAGAAGGCCACCGGCGACGGCAGGAAGTCGGTCGACGTCGGCAGAACCAGACAAGCAGGGACCGACGTCGGTCGCCTGTGTGTTCCAGAACTGCCCGTTTCACGGACAGTTAGTTAAGTGAACAAAGAGTTTGCATGTTGAGACCAGTTAGAGTCTTGTGCTGCGAGGACAATTGTCTAAATTAAGAGTCTAAGTTATTGTTTGAGTTAGGGATCTATTTATAGACCCATTGGCATGTATTGTATAAGGCATGAGATAGAAAGGAAGAGTTCCTTCTAGTTGTAAGATCTGTGAGTTGCAGGTTGTTGCAAGCTCATTGGGGATCTACATGTAAGTTTGGTCTTTGAATTGCAGGTTGCAGGTTCATGAGAGATCAGCTTGAAGTGCTATAGAGTGCTTGATGTACCGGCAGGGTTATTACTGACTGGTTGGTGAGGTGAACACCAATTCTGTGTGTGAGTTGGTTGTTGGGACCGTTTTTGTGTAGGAGAGTGTGTGTGAGAAGAATTACTGAACACTTGAGGTGTGGCGAATCTCTGTAAGGTGAAAGAGTGTGGCGGCTCTTTGTTGTATTCTTTTCTGTTAGTGTTAATACAAGATAGTGTATTGTCTCTCATATTCTGTGCTATTGGTGAATTCTAGTTACTTGTGTTTCTGGTTATTTCCGCATATTCAATTGCTTATATTTGGTAATCATAATGTGCTCTTTCTGAGGAGCAAGATCCCAACTAGTGGCATCAGAGCATGTTTGTTGTTCTAGATTCCTGACAACTGGTATCAGAGCCTTGGTTGTAGGTTCTTAAGCTTGATACCAACAATTGGTATCAGAGCTTTTGGTTGGGATACTAACAGATTGGTGTAGATCTGGGTAGTGTGTTTTGATTACAGGTTACTCACAGGGTTTTTGTTTGAGTGGGAGTTGAGCAATGACAGAAAGCAGTCAACTACGAATGGAAAAGTTCAATGGCAAGAACTACCAATTATGGAGGATGCAGATCGAGGACTATCTGTATCAGAAAGATTTGTACTTACCGTTGGGTGGGGTTGCTAGCAAACCCTTGGATATGAAAGATGAAGAATGGGAGGTTCTTGATCGGAAGGCTCTGGGATCTGTTAGATTGAGTCTTGCATCATCTGTGATTTCCAGCTTATCACAGTGTAAGACAACGGTGGAGTTGATGGAATCTTTGGCAAATTTATATGAAAAACCCTCAGCTTCGAATAAGGTATTTCTTATGAAGCGTTTATTTAATTTGCAAATGTTGGAAGGTGGATCTGTTCATAGCCATCTTAGTGATTTCCATGGTTTGGTAAACCAGTTAAGTTCAGTCAATATTGTATTTGATGATGAAATAAGAGCTCTCTTAATCTTGTGTTCATTACCTGAAAGTTGGGAAGGTTTGGTAATGGCAGTTTCTAATACTGTGTCTCCTTCAAAAGTCTTAAAAGTGGATGATATTGTGAGTGTGATCTTGAACGAAGAGATACGCAGGAAAAGCACAGGGGAATCATCTGGAGATGCTTTGAGTGTTGAAGGAAGAGGAAGGCCAAGAGAGAAGATAGAGCGTGGGAGATCAAGGTCGAAGACGGGCAAGAGATCCAAGTCCAGGTATGGCAGAATAACCTGCTGGAAATGTGGAAAGCAAGGGCACTTAAAGAGAGATTGCAGATCGGGTACAGATCAGCATGAAGAACATGAAGAAGAAGCAGATGTTGCGGGTTACATTGCACAGGATGCTCTGGTATGTTCTTTGGATAAAGTAGAATCTTGGGTATTAGATTCTGGTGCCTCTTTTCATGCATCCCCACATAGGGAATTTTTTCATGAGTATGTCCAGGGAGATTTTGGAGAAATTTGTGTAGGGGATGGTAAGTCTTGTCAGATTGTTGGCAAAGGCAAAGTGAAGCTGAAACTGCAGACAGGTAACACATGGGTGTTAAAGGAGGTCATGCACGTCCCAGTTCTGAAGCGAAATCTGATTTCTGTTAGAAGTTTGGGTGAAGAGGGTTGCACAGTAACTCTCACAGCGGACTCTTGGAAGGTTACCAAGGGTACACTTGTTGTAGCTAGAGGTAAGAAAGTAGGTACGCTTTATCTATCTACTTGTTTTACTGATTCTTCTTTTGGGTTATCTACTTCAGCTGTAGATTCGGAGATGTGGCTTGATAGGCTTGGTCACATAGATAAGAAGGAGATGCTGGTTCTTGAGTCAAAGGATATGCTTTCGGATTTGGAAGGCATGGATCGTGGTTTCTGTATGCAGAAGAAGAAGGTGAGGTTTCTTGAAGAATCCGATGTTAGTGACAAGAACAGGAAAGCCTTGGTTTTCAAGGAGAAGGTGACGGACAGAGTTCAGCACAAGGTGCAGAGGAATTCTGAGCAGAGCAAGGGTGTTTTGGACAAGGGTTTGATCCAAAAGGAGCTCGCGGGAAAAAGTCAGGTCTCACAAGAAAAACACAGAGACCGACGTCGGCAGGAAAACTGGCGTCGGTGTCCAGACAGGGACCGATGTCGGCTATGTGCAGCCCGACGTCGGTGACTCGGGGCAGACAGAGACCGGCGTCGGCCAGGGGAAACTGACGTCGGCAGAGAGCCAGTCATAGGGAATCGACATCGATCGGCTGTAGACTGAGATGCGACCGGCATCGGTCACTGAGACGAATTTTGGGTGGACAGCACGCTGTCATGGAGTCTCAAGCGCCCATATGGAGGACTGAAGGTGTAAGTAAGTTCTTAAATTCATCATTTCCCTTCTTTACACTACTTGTTGCTCACTTATGGCATAGGACCAGGAAGTTATTGAAGAAGCAGAACAGGTAGATCCAGGAAACAGTGGGAGCTAGGCATGAATGAGGATGTGATTCCTTGGAGGAGAACCAAACAGGTGTTTTGGGTAGTGTTGCCAGCTGGAAGTAAGCACTGAGAGACGAATGGATGTTAAGGATGAAGAAGAGCGGAAATGGATACGTGAGATGGAAGATCAGGGTATTTGATCTTGTATTAGCTGCAGGGCAATGGAGGTTTGTTCATTGTGTTTCTCTTTACCAGGTTGGATAGTATTAGCTACACTATCCTATTTTTTGTATGATGTGCTTGTTGCAGGGTTACATATACAGGTATTGCTGAACTAAAGGTAAAGCTAGTTCAGGTGTTTGTCATGGAGAATCTGGGAGCAACAAGATTCTTTGGCAAGAGTGTGTTCTAGAGACATGGAAGGTCATGTGTTGACTTTGTTTCAGGATGATTGTGTGAAACCGGTTAGCACACCGATGGTTGGACAGTTCTATGAACAGGTGTCTTGATTCACATAATGAGGTTGAGTGCATGGTATGTACTAAACCTGAGTTTTCCCAAGCAGTGGGAGTTGTCACAAGTTAGGAGTCAATCCGGAAAAGTAATACTGAAGGGCAATTCAGTGGGACCAGCAGCAGGTGCACATGCTATGTAGGGTCAAGTTCTTTTTCTACATGGTTGTAGATGCGGATGTGGTAGGTAATTTGGATGACAGGTTTTACACCATGGATTTTGTGGTGGTTGGTCTTCAAGGATGATTTTGAAGATGGATACATAGCCAAGGTAACAAACTAGACGGTGTACAGGTACATGTACAGGTTGCAGCTGTTTATCTCCAAGTGGGAGATTGTTAGGTTGTGGAGCTAAAAGCTTCAACCTTTACAAACTGAGGAACAAATGGTTGCTGAGTTCTACAGGAACCGGCGTCGGCAGCAGGACCGACGTCGGCAGAGTCCAGTGCAGAAGGCCACCGGCGACGGCAGGAAGTCGGCCGACGTCGGCAGAACCAGACAAGCAGGGACCGACGTCGGTCGCCTGTGTGTTCCAGAACTGCCCGTTTCACGGACAGTTAGTTAAGTGAACAAAGAGTTTGCATGTTGAGACCAGTTAGAGTCTTGTGCTGCGAGGACAATTGTCTAAATTAAGAGTCTAAGTTATTGTTTGAGTTAGGGATCTATTTATAGACCCATTGGCATGTATTGTATAAGGCATGAGATAGAAAGGAAGAGTTCCTTCTAGTTGTAAGATCTATGAGTTACAGGTTGTTGCAAGCTCATTGGGGATCTACATGTAAGTTTGGTCTTTGAATTGCAGGTTGCAGGTTCATGAGAGATCAGCTTGAAGTGCTATAGAGTGCTTGATGTACCGGCAGGGTTATTACTGACTGGTTGGTGAGGTGAACACCAATTCTGTGTGTGAGTTGGTTGTTGGGACCGTTTTTGTGTAGGAGAGTGTGTGTGAGAAGAATTACTGAACACTTGAGGTGTGGCGAATCTCTGTAAGGTGAAAGAGTGTGGCGGCTCTTTGTTGTATTCTTTTCTGTTAGTGTTAATACAAGATAGTGTATTGTCTCTCATATTCTGTGCTATTGGTGAATTCTAGTTACTTGTGTTTCTGGTTATTTCCGCATATTCAATTGCTTATATTTGGTAATCATACTGTGCTCTCTCTGAGGAGCAAGATCCCAACTAGTGGCATCAGAGCATGTTTGTTGTTCTAGATTCCTGACAATAACCTTATCAAATCATTGCTTCAAGCTACTCTCATTTATTGGTTCTCTATGTTGAAGGCCTCTATAGAGGTACTTAACCAAATGAAAAGAATTTGCAGGAAGTTCCTCTAGCAAGGTACTAGGGAGAAAGATAAAATGCCTCTACTAGCCTGGCACATAGTGTGCAAACCCAAAAGTTAGGAGGGAGCAGGGATAAGAGCCTTGGACAAGTTAAATAGATCTCTCATAGCCAAGCTAGTCTAGAGATTGGGAAATAGCCTAGGCATGAGCTGGAATGAGGTGTTAATAGGAAAATACTTGGATAATAGAGACCCAACTAGAATTTTCACAGTAGTGAATCTCCCTTTATGCTCGACAATTTGGAATAGTATGATGAAGGCCCAAAATTTAATTCTAAATGATCTTTTCTATAATGTGAAGAATGGGGAATCAATAGACTTCTGGGAGGATAGATAGATCTCTCCAAAACCTTTAGTCATGGAGGCAAATCTGAAGGACATAAAATATGAATGCATAAGGCAGTTGGGGTGCAAAGTTAAAGGCTACTAAATAGAAAAGACCAAGTATGGGTTCAAGTCATTTATTTGGAAAACCCTACAGAACAGAGAAGGCATACAAAGTGAAGGGCACAATCAAATTAATGTCATGCTAGAAGGTTTTAGAATCCCATGGAGCAAAGATAAGGATGTTATTAATTGGAACAGATCAGGGTCAGGAGAATACTTAGTCAAAGAAGGCAATAGTGAGTAGTTGGAACCTCAACCCAACAATACAAACATGCTAGTTTGGAATGGAATCTATAAATCTAAGGCCTGGCCAAAAGCTAAATCCTTCTTATGGTTGGAGACACATGGGAAAATCCTCACAAGAGAAAATTCAAAGAAAAGAGGTTTTCAATGCCCGTCAAGGTGTGTTTTATGTTATTAGAAGGAAGAAAGTGTGGAACATCTCTTGCTCCACTGTCATTTAATGTCATGGTTGTGGAACTCCTTCCTGCATAGTTTCAATCTAGGTTGGAGCTTAACGAGAACATTTTAGGGCACCTCAAATCCGGGTAAACCAGTAATAAATTGAACATAATAAGAGACATCTGGGAAATGGGCCCGATCATGTTAGTATGGAAAGCTTGGATTTAAATAAATGCTATAATATTTGAATAAAAGGTCAAGAGCAACTCTCCTAAGAGGATTTGGACAGAGTTGCAAAACAATATTAAACATATTTTTTAACATATCCTGTCAAGGAAAAAATAAAGACGCAAGCCCAGAGGAGTTAAAAATATTAAAAAATTGGGAAGGTACCAAATCAATATATGATACATTAATTCCCAATGGAAAATAGATTAAGAGTGTCTTCAGGATAAAATAAAAATGGCTCCCCCTAAAAGATGCTGATGCAAATTAAACTTTGACAGTGCCTCTAAAGGTAACCCAGGAGATTTAGGGGTAGTAACAATCATTAAAGACCATTCAAGGCAACTAGTAACTTATGAGGCACTCTACACAGGAACTAACTCAAATAACATTACAGAGGCAGAAGGGTTAATTACCGGGTTTAAATTGGCGATCAAATCAAATATTAAAAAATTATTAGTAGAAATGGTTCCACTTCTGATTATCTATGCTTTAGGGAGGAACAAGGTAGCAAATTGGAGAATTATAACCATTATAGAAGAAGCTAGAAATATCCATCCATTATTTGAGGAACTCTAAGAATTCCATGTTTAAAGAGAAATGATTAACATGACAGACTAGCTAGAAAATTAGGGTGCAAAAGTGAAGATGACAAGGAAGATTGAGAGGACAAGAAAAGTCCCCAAGGATCCAAAAATGGTAGATATGGTCTCTTCTCTATATTTGGAATGCTTCATTAAACAAGGCAAATAAAACGAAGTGACTTCACTCTGGAGGTTGATTTTGGAAACTCGGTTGGCAATCTATCTTTGGTGCATTACAAACGTGACATGATAAAATTATACCAAAAAAAGGTTTCTATAAAATTTTATTATCCCTCTCAATTGATACTAGGGAAGGAAAGATGCTAAAAAATGTCCAAGTGAATGGGAGAAAGAAATCCACCACCGTTTATCTATACCTACGGCTACGTAGGAATTTCAGGAAAAAAAGTAGATGTGTGAAGATTAGCAGGTAAGTATTGGCCAACACAAATTCAAAAAGAGAAACTTTCCTGGAAGGACTACCTTTCGATGGTTATTGGTAAATATGGCACAACTCTACATGGGTTTACGTCAGATTGGATGTTGTGTCACCCATTTATAACATGACCTTTGGTCTTATTACAAGCATTTTAATCCTTAGCTTAGTTTGTACGATGCCCTGGCTACTTGGTAGAACAATCATGTCCCTCCTATAGGTTATTCACTGCATATTATCCATCTCAATCCTAGTCTTGGAGTGCATCAAATCTCTTCCATATTTGTTTGACGAAGATCCAATCGAAGAAAGAGGAAGGAACAATGCAGATAGACCTCACTTTTCCATGACTAGAAATAATGAGCAATGAGAAGTGCTAAGGTAAATAAAGTAACCGAAAATAATCTTGGTCAAGGCATAAAAGACAAAGAGACCACCTCACAACATAAGAATGGAAAATAAGGAAATACATCCAACTCCTTCCAAAACCACTCTGAAGATGATCACAACCAAAGGAGGTTTTTTGCCATCTATCAAGGAGGTAAAAAATGGATTTGAAGAGAGAATGAGGAATGGATATCGATGGATAAGAACAAAGGAATTGCTAGCTAAGAGAAAGATCAAGAAAGGAAAGAGCCCATAAAGTGTAAAGCTTCTCAGGAGGAGGTTAAACCATTAAAAAAGCAAATGCATATGGATGACGGAGAGGCTTTGAATATTGGTGAAAGGGAGGACAATTCTCACCCTCAAGGGAGTAGTTAAAATAGTGTCAATCAAGATAAATTATGAGATAAAGGTAATGGACTTCAGAAGATTTACAAGACTTTTATGAGTATCAATAATCTACTTATGAAACAAAACAATGAAAACTTGGAGCACCAAAAGAAAATGGAGGTGATGACTAAACACTTTTGAGAATTTTTCATAGCTCATTATAACATGATGGAATATGTTAATGATAACCTGCTACATCTCAAGAATATCATGGAGGTCATTATAAAGGAAGCAAAACTCCATACGTAGGTTTTATCAATGATCAGAATCAATACTGACAAGATAAAATATCTACATAATCATCTGGAAAAGCTTGTGGGGGACACTACAAGTATCAAAGTTCATCTCCATCATTGGCATTGTGTCTAGGGATGTAGAGGTCAACCTACCCCATTGAAGGAAGTTGTTGAAGTAATTGAAGAAGAAAAGGTCTAATTGGCCACTCGCATGCTTGCTTTATGGTATATGAGAATAAGATTTAGTGGCTCCTCCCCTGAGCTCTGTGTAAAGGTTATAGTCTACTAGCATACTAGCCCTATGGTTTTGTATTGCAACATTTTCAATTAAATATATATTTTTATTTAAAAAAAATAGACGACACAATATTTTTGAAATCAAGTAATTTATGGGATCAAAATATAATGATTAATTTATTTTATGTATAAATAATATTTTAAAACATATTGTCAAGTTATGTTTGTGTGATATCTATTTCTTTTTCGATGTTGGATTTTTTAGTATATAATTTGATTAAATATATCCGTTGTTTTTGTTAATTTTTTTCTTTGAATAAGACAGTCATTGAGATAAATTTCAAGTTGTTGATGTACTTGATTCGAATATTCTTATGTCATGCCCCCCTTTTTAGACATAAAGTAAAAGAAGAACCTTAGCCTTGTTTTCAATGTTTTTTATAGGCTAAGGGAAAGGAGGTTCAAGAAGAAAGCACTAATTTCCCTTTTTAAATGGTAAAAAAATAATTTTTGGTTGAGTTTTTCTAATTTTGAGTTGAGGATGGCCCTTTTTGAGTTCATGGGCTAATTTCAGCTCTTAAGTGATTTTAAAAGTAAAAGTACCCTTATGATATGTTATATTTTGCCTCTAAGTGGAGTTCCTCACTTTGGGAAGGGTATTTAAGGAGGTTGAGGGCTCTTTTGGAAATGTTATGTTATTTGGAGATTTGATTTTGGAGTCTAAGCATGAAAAAGCTGAACTCACATCTTGAGGAATTAGGGATGAAACCCTCTACTTTTGAACTAGGGTAGCGTCATTTAGGGGTTGTATTTGGGCTAAAATATTTAGGAAATTTAGAAAATAACCTTTTGGGATGTGGTGACTTGGTTGGAGTGGTCAACATCTTGGTTGGGAGCCCATCTAGGGAAAATTTCATCATTTTAAACTTGAAGACCCCTTGTGAAAGGGATGCAGAGTTTCTAAGGTTTGAAGACCCCTATTTAGGGATGTATTGGAATTGTTGTTGGAAATAATATTTTTTTAGCTAGGGTGACTTGATTGGGAAGCTAAAATTGAGGGTTTAGTAGGGTATTTTAGGCCTATAACCTATTTTGAAATTTTCAATAATTATTTTAGTAATTATCACTATTTTAAATCATATTTTCCAGCCCTTTTATGGAGAGAAATTTGCCAAAATCGGGTAGTTAAGCTTATTGTAATTCTTCTACATATTGGCACCTTTGTGGCTGAGTTTGATGGTAGATTAAATGCCATAATATTCATTGCAACATTTAGTATTTTTTAGCTAGGGTTTGGATAATTTATTTTAGTAATTTGTGAGATTTTTAGTACCTAGGGTTTGCTGGAAAAATTAGAAAACTATTATTTTTGGTTAGGATTTTGTGATAAAATTTAGATTTCAGGGTTTGCCCCAATTTAGGGTCACTACAGTGGTATCATAGCATAGATCTTGCCATCTTGTGGGTTCGATCAAAATTTTAATGCAGCATGATGGAAGAAGTTAGGTAAGAAAAGCTTTACAAAGCAAGGAGGAAGCTAGAGAATCCATGTCAACCAATAAGTGACCTAATCAGCGTCTTGGAAGAAGTAGAAAATGGTTTATCCAGGGTAAATCATTCATAGTATGTGACAATGGAATGGGTGGTGCAACCCTCCATGATTTGCTTGATCCAGCCCCAACTCTTGAGACACCCAGAAAAAAAAGTAAGGCTTTTAGTTACCAATTGTATTAGTGAAATTACAATAATGATAGCTCCCAAGGTTCCTTATGATAGCAAAACCATGATGGAGATATTTTAATATAATATGGAGAGTTTCCAAGGTCCAGAGGATAGCAAAGGACATTTTTTTGCTAAGAGGGTTATAATTCTAAAAACATTGGCAAAAATTAGGTCATGTGTTTTGATGTTGGATTTGGAATGGGATGATCTTATTATTGAAATGTTACAACATTTCCTTGTAGTTGTCAATGAGAATCATGAGAAAAATGTTGAAAATTCTATGCAAACAATTATGACATTGAATCTAAATGAGAGTGGTGTTATTTCTCAACAATTACTATCTATCTTAGGGGTTAATGTGAGGCAAGAACATAAATTCTCTCCCGCTAAACATGTGTTGATTGAAAATATTGTTAGAAAATGTGAGGAGAAGTTGAGGCCTTATTTGGCAGTAGAGAAAAAGAAAGAAAGGATCAAGATGTAGGTAATTGTGAAGGGGAAAGATGGAGGGTAGAACCCTTATGAGGATTCCAATGAAGGAATAAGAAAACAAGAGAATTCATATGTGAAAAGAGTTAGTGAACAATTCATAGAGACATCCACCATTCCAAGGGAAAGTGGGAGAAATATCTCAACCTAATAGGAAGAAATTATGTCCCTTGAATAATATCAAATTAACACTTTGGGGCCCTTTGAACAACAAAGGGGCAATACTTTAGGGTAGCTTATGGTTACAATTTCAAAACAATAAAAATCAGTCACTTTGAGGCAGTAGAAGGAGCCCTATCAATAGGGTTTGGGGCAACAAAAAGAGTTGTTGGAGATGGATAAAAATGAAGAAGAGAGGTTGACATCAAAAATTTTAGAGGTTCTAAAAGAAATTGAAATGGAGAAAAAAGAACTCTCAAAATAACCCTGTGAAGCAAAAATATTTCAAAACAACTCTATGGAAAGGTATGCTTTAGAAGATAATGTTATTTTTTGCATTGATCCTAACAATAGTTCATTTTCATTGCATGACTTTGGATTTCATGAGGGAGTTTGGAAGAATCAAATGTTAGTCATAGATAAGAGGGAAGCAAAAACCCTAACAAGGTCAAATAACACAAAAAATTCTCTCTAAAAGTTAAATGCAAAATGTGACAAGAGAACACCTTGAAAAAACTGTCAATATGGTAGATTTACACACAGTTAAGGGTGAAATGCAAACAATGAAACCAAAATATTTATATATGGTTAAAGACAAGGATGTGGCCATCAAATTTATAGATGAGGCCTTAAATGCATCTAAGGCGATGAAGGTTAAGGTTGATGAGCTCACCCTTGAGCTTGAATCAACCAATAAATCTTTAGAAAATACCCAAAGGGCACTTCTAGAGGTAGAAAATTAGATTGATGTTACAAAATAGTTTAGGAAGCATAAGAATGAAGCGAGGGAAAAGGAAATTGGGCAAGTAATTGATGAGCTCTTTTAACTTCAAGAAGATTTTGATTTAGAGCATTTTTTAGAAAAATCAGAAATTGCAAATTTAGAGTTAAATCCACTGGAAGGTTGGTTTGAACAAGAGGATAGAAATAGTTTTCAATGTTTTGATAATCCACTTTTTGAGAGGGATGTTGAGATAATTTGTAGCTCAGATTTTATAGTTGGTGATGATGGTAGATAAGTGCAATAGAAGTCGTCAATGTCACCAAAATACTCAAGCATTGGGAGTCACAAATTCCCCATACTAATGTGGGATCCAAGTGAAATTTTTAGACTTTGGGAAGATGAAACAAATTCTAAGTTTGAGTAGCCATTACAACATGTGGGCATTCGCCCCACTCCATGATTGGAAAGTGTCAAAAATTATAGAAATTTTTGGATAACAAAGGAAGTGAAAAGGCTACAAATTTTGAGTTGGTGCAACCACTACATCATGAGGGAATCCACCCCACTCTGTGTTTGGTAAGGAATAAAAATTATGAAAATCTGTTGTTAGGACAACCCCTCTATTTTGTGAAAACTCAACCCACATCAAGAGAAGAAAATTACGAGTTTTTTTGTGAAAACTCAACCCACTTTGAAAGGAGAAAATTATGAGTTTTTTGTGGACATTCAACCATTTCAAGTGTAGGAGCTCAGTCCACCTCTTGTGTGAAAAATTCTAAAATTTTTGTGGGAACTCAATGCACTTCATGTGTTGATAATTTTGAAATTTCTAAGTGGGTACAGTCACTCCCATATGTGATAACTCCACCCATTTTGAGAGTAAGGACTTCTATAAATTTGGTATTGGGGTAACTCCTTGCAAGAATAGAAACTCAACTCATCAAGCATACCCTTAATGCCTAATGTGCCTAAGGGTACAATTATTCAATGCTTGATGATATTTGGAACATCTTAGGAAAACCCTTAATGCCTTCTTGGGCTAGCATGAACATGTTTCCAACCACCAATTAGGAAGAGAGTGGTTATGTGTGTAAGCAAGGAAAGAAATTTGAAACACACTCCTATATGGCATAGAAGGAGTAAAAAGGGGAGGTGGAGAACCTTGATTTTAATTTAACATGTTTGCTTTTTGTGCAGGAATGGCAATGGGGATAGCCATACCCCAAATTACCAATAATCACCTTGTTGTAGAAAACATCTTCAGCTCTCATGGTGCTACAATTTTAGGGAATTATCCTTTTCCAGTCACCTTCTTAGGGCCTATATGGTGCATGCCCTTAATTTGGAGTAAGGAGAAGGGAATATATAGTTGTTATGACACTTCCAAAACACTTGAACAATAGTCATCCTTCAGGTGCAATTGCAAATGGTTTCATAATAAAGTTTTTACTTTGAGGGAAGCTGCTAGGAACAAGGATCAACAAAAACACAATAACATGGCAGCCACCCTAACATTAAAATTGAAAACAAGAGTTTACAACATCATTAATAAGGGACATCTCAAAAAGGTATGTGTTGTGGAGTATGCACATGTGATGACCAAATCATTTTCTGAGCTGCCAAAAGGCATCATTGTTGATGGGGTTGAGAGCTACATTTTCATAAATTCCCAAGGTTGAAATGGGATCCAAGTATTTCAGAGGATGATGGAATGGTTGAACCAACTTGAGGACAAGCAATTTTGGGAAGGGACGATTGTCATGTTCCCCTTTTTGGACATAAAGTAAAAGAAGACCCTTAGCCTTGTTTTTAGTGTTTCTTATAGGCTAAGGGAAACGAGGTTAAAAAAGGAAGCACTAATTTCTCTCTTCAAATGGTAAAAAGGTACTTTTTGGTTAAGTTGTTCTAATTTTGAGTTGAGGATAGCCCTTTTTCAGTTCATAGGCCAATTTTAGATCTAAAGTGATTTTAAAAGGAAAAGTACCCTTATAATATATTTTATTTTCCCTCCAAGTGGAATATCCCGTAGTGGGAAGGGTATTTAAGAAGGTTGAGGGCTCATTTGAAAAGGTTATGCTATTTGAAGATTTGATCTTGGAGTCTAAGCACGAAAAAGCTTAACTCACACCTTGAAGATGAAAACCTTCAAAGGTCAAGAGGAACTAGGGACAAACGCTCTAATTCTAAACTAGGGTAACGTCATTTAGGGGCTACATTTGGGCTAAAATATTCATTAAATTCAAAAAATAATCTTTTGAGGTGTGGTGGCTTGGTTGGAGTGGTCAGCATCTTAGTTGGGAGCCCATCTAGGGCAAATTTTGTCTTTTTAGTTTGAAGACCCCTTGTGAAAGGGTTACATGGAGTTTCTAGGGTTTGAAGACCTTTATTTAGGGCTACATTGGAATTGTTGCTAGAAATAATATTTTTTTAGCTAGGATGACTTGATTGAGAAGATGAAATTGAGGGTTTGATAGGTTATTTCAGGGCTATAACCTATTTTGAAATTTTCTATAATTATTTCAATAATTATCACTATTTTTAATCATATTCCCCAACCCTTTTATGGAGAGAAAATCACCAAAATAAGGTATTTAAGCTTGTTGTAATTCTTCTACATATTGGCACCAATATGGCCGAGTTTGATGGTTGATTAGATTCCCTAATATTCATTGCAACATTCAATAATTTTCAGCTAGGGTTTGGATAATTTATTTTATCATTTTTTGAGATTTTTGGCACCTAGGGTTTATTGAAAAATCTAGAAAAATATTATCTTTGGTTAGGGTTTTGTGATACAATTCAGATTTCAAGGTTTGCCCTAATTTGGGGACATTATATCTTATAAGTCAAAAACTTCATGATGTGGTGCCACTCCATCTCCACTAATCTTGAATTACAAAAATGATACATTCTTTTTGTCCAATCTTTTGTAGCTATTGTCTGCCTACTAGTCTCACACCTAAGATGACACAAGCTAGTCCTTCACTGGACTATCAACATTTTTGCCTTTCATTTGATTTTTATTCCTATGTATGTTTTTTGCTCATGGTCATAAGTGGGATTGGATTCATTGACATGATACTCTCTCTTTTGCTCGAACTACTTTGTCCAAGTGGTTATCTTGACTTTTTTCTCTCACATACATTTTTATTTCCTTAGTGGTGTTTGGACACTCTTGTATGCTAATGTCCTACTTACTCATCTACTAGTTATTATGTTTCATCCACATGTTCTTTATGCTTCTTGACTATTCTTCCACTACCACTTTGGGCCAATGGTGAATTTCCATGGTATTTGCTCTTTTTAAGTAACTTAACATCCAAATCAAAGTTGATGTCTCTAATAAGAAAGCTCTTGTTTTTTAGCTAATAAGATTTGATATGGAACCAATGTTTTAGTATTGAAACTACTTATGATTAGGTACATTTGAATCCTCTCTTTTTGTCTCCATTTCAATTATGACATATCGTTGTCCCAAACTTTACACTCATAGAGCATTGTTGGAGTTACAAGCAACCAAAACATGGCCTTCTTGGTTTTCCAACCACATAATTATAGATTTTCTACATCTATTTTGTAGCATGTATAAATCCTTCCAACGCCCTTATATTCTTTTTGTCCTACAGTCTGCAAACTACACTTGTTTTGGAAATTGAGTTCGAGGTAATAATATTCTTCCATTACTTATAAAGGGCTTCTTTCAACTACTTTTTTTTTCTCAAAGAAAAGATTATGACTTAGTTACGCTTGTGTTCACTTGCATTCCTACCTTATGACAAAACAATGCCAAGTCTTGTGGTAGTCTCCTAAAACATGTGTTTTTTTACCATTTAAATAAGGTCATAGTAGATTTACCACATAAGCGAACCCGTCTGCCCCTTCTTCCCCTCCTCCCCTCCAAATTTATTTGCCCACCCCTTGAATGAATGAAAGATTTTAATAATGTCTTCGAGACCAAGCAGTCTATGGGACCAAGAGTTGCAATAAAGTTTTTTTGTGATAACACAACTTCTTGAACAAGGGCTACCCTACCAATATTGTAAAATTTATAATATTTTCTTGATGCTAACTCTTCTACTACGGATCTTGATTAGAAAACTTCTTGTTTTGTTTAACCTTCCCTCTTCGAACAAATCAATTATGTTATTAACCCTCAAATCATCTTTGTGCTTGATACATATGTCATTATAGGTTGCACACTTGATAATGAAGTGCCATTCTGTCTTCACTACTCTCTTGTCACAAAATAAACATGTTATCGTTTCCCATTTTTCCTTAAGTACTCTTTACCTACCGATTCCACACCTAAAATGATGTGAGCTAGTCTTCAACTGTGCAATCAACATATTTGTTTTCCATTTTATTTCTATCCCTATGTATGTCTTTTCTTCGTACTCCTAAGTGGAGTTAAACTTATTTATATAGTATGTTTTCTTCCTTCCCCACTACTTTGTTCACATGGTTACCTTGAATTTCTTTGATACATATTTTTTTATTTTCTCGTTGGTGATTGGACATTCTTACGCGTTAATGTCTTATTTACTCATCCATTTGTTGTTTTGTTTCATCTACATATTTTTTCTTACACTTAACTTTGCTTCTATTACTATTTTAGATCATCCATGATTCTCTAAATTTTACATTTTTAAAAATAATTTATCTACTTCCAACAAAAAAAATCCTAATTTCCATTAATATAATCTCATACAAAACTGAAACTTTGACTTTAAATTGTTTATGATTAAATGTTTTAAGATTCTCTCTACCCTAGATCCCCATTATAAAAACAATATCTAGCAAACCAATTTAAGCACACTCTCCAATCATGATTTTCTTGTTTTTATGATCACCTGCACTAATATGCGGTAACAACTCTCACTTGCAAATACAAATCTCCACGCTGATACCTGCAATAATGTGCCGTAACTACTCTCATTGCAACTAGAAATCTCCACGCTGATAACACCTGCTCGGCTCTGCTAACCAAAATCATTATAACACAAAGGAAAGCCTGCTGCCACAAGCTAAAAAAGGCTAAACAAACCAAACCTTATCTATCTACAAGCAGAGAGAAAATCTTTGAAATGTCTCTCTCTGATCGAAAACGCCTCATTACAATTACAAGTCCCAAGCAGAGTTCCGAGCATTCTATTTACAATCTCCAATTTATCTTTTCCTACAATTTATCTTTTGCCTCGAATTTATCTTTCCCATCATAGCAATAGTATTAAACCCTTTGATATTGTGGACTGTGGCGTGCGATTATTTTCGAATATCTGGTAAATTATTACGCGTGCACGCTAAGCTTATGGTCAACGTCTACTTGATCTTTGAAAATTACAGGGGAAGTGAAAGATTTATTTTTTTTCCTTTCCTATGCGCTTCGCATTATGAATCTGTAAGCTTCACAATTATGTTTTCTTTGCTTTTACGACTGGGGTTCTAAACTTTTCACATTTTAAATTTCAATTTGGTGTTGCGTCTCGATTTTTCTTTAGTAAACTATGAAAGTTTTAATGGTTTTGTTTTATACTCTGTATGATTATTGAAATTTGAAGTAAATCTTTGAAGTTTTCAATTAATATTTTGTGGAGTGTTTTGCCTGAATTATTTCATTGAACTTGGAGCTTTTTCTTTGAAGCATTTCGTCAAACTTTGAACTGATTTATATTTTTTATTAGAAGTTTTTCCAGATTCTTATTTTTTTTTGCTTTTTCTGTAAAGCTCTATGGCCCGAAAAACCAAGCCTGTGTGAATTCTGTATTTATATTGAATTGTTGATTGTGAAACGTAGTCTGGTTTTAAGAGGTCACGGCACGGCCTTTTTCTGATAAAATGGCTATACCAGCATTCAGTGCTTTTTTGTTTGTGTTGTATGGACTTATACCCTGTTTTCTGTGCAAGGAATGCACGAACACCCCTTCTCAGCTTTCCTCCCATACTTTTCGACACGATCTTCTTTCTTCTAAGAACAAATCATGGCAAGAATCAGTGTTTTCTTCTTATAAGTACTTAATTCCCTCTGATGATTTAGTCCGTTTTAACCCTTATCCAACCCCTATGCTGCAACAAGAACAGGCTTATCTTAATGCCGAAAATGAGCTTAGCCTATATGCAGGGGAAAATTGTCCACAAGATGACAGGAGGTTTCTAACTGATGTTTCGTTGCACAATGTAAGGCTGGATGCTGATTCTGTATATGGAAAAGCACAGCAGACAAATTTGGAGTACTTACTGATGCTGAATGTGGACAGTTTAGTATGGAGTTTTAGGAAAACAGCTGGGCTTGACACTCCAGGTTCTCCTTATGATGGCTGGGAGGGCCCAGATGTTGAACTCCGGGGCCATTTTGTAGGTATGTGTCTTAACTTATGTTCTTACATAGAAGTATGCAGCTTTCCTTCTGAAACTGGTGCGTTAACAATAATTAAGTAGCCATGTTCTTTGAATGGGCGTGTTTTTCAAAAATTAAAAAAAGTAGAAAATCTAGAAAAATGTATGTATAATGCAGGACATTCTGGGTCTTCTCTGGTAATAAGTTTCTCAGTTCTGTTGTTGTAATTTTCGGGATTAAAATTTGTTTTGTTCAAATTCTAAACTTGGGAAATATGATTCAGAGGTAGAGGCCTTTTGTGCGGAGGGGGAAGAGAGGTGTTAGATTTTTCTTGTACTCTTCAGCTGGCGGTTAAGCTTGAACATAAGTTTTCTGTGACAGAAAACAAAAATATTAATGACCATGTAGTTCTATTTATGTCACTATGTATCATGAAATCTTGTAATTACTTTGAAGATTTGAAAGTTAAAGTTTGAATGCTATGGACCTTGGTTTTTATCTGGTCTTCAGCTGCTTTCTCCAGCCTTGGTTCGAGATCCTTCAGTCTATATTATAGAACTCAGTTAATTGTTTCTTGTGTTATTACATTAGAAACCAGTAATATTCATGTATTCCATTTTATTCTCATAGAAGTTAAACCTATTCAATCAATTAGGAAGCCGGTACAAAATCCCAAGGACATCTCTCTTTTATCTAGCTTCACCTCCTCTCCTCTAAAAGTTCCAATAATTTATTATTAAATGATGCCTAGAATAAAGCTGCTTTTCTTACTTACTAAGAAACATTGGAACAAACGGAATCTGTTCTAGGAAAAAGCTCCCATAAAAGTAGTCCTGAAAAGAATTGTCTAAAATATTAAAAAACCACAGGCTTGTAAATGCAAGTTCCTCCAATGTCTGAAAACTTCTGAACCTCCTGGGTCAAATTGCAGATTTTTTAATGATAAGTTAGCTGCTACAGTCTATTTTGGTTCATAGAGTTTTGTTTTCATATGGCCTTTTTCCAATTTCATCTGTGTAATTGTAGTGTGCATTTATTTGTTCCCTTAAGAACTGCTCCTTTAGATGCACCTACACCTGATCAACTTCATGCAAAAGGTTTTCTTCCTGCAAAGATTTTTACGGGGCTGAAAGCTGATACTTTCAAGTTGACTCTTTCAAATCTTGCTTCATTTGTGCTGAGTTTTATAAAGGTTCTCTGCAATTACTCGACACCTTATTGATGTGTATAACAACCAGCAATTTTAGGAAATCCACAATCCCTTTTCACTTTCTTCTTCAAAGAAAGTTGTTAGAACCTCTATGCATGTAAGGTGAAAAGAACCCGTTCTCCAACATACTTGACATTTTTTATTGATTAAAATGTATTCCAAGTTCTCTAGTATGCAATTCTTGAAATAAAATCTTCTTCATAGAACCTATAGCAACTGTTTACGGGCACTGGGTTCAACATAAACATAAATCAATACCAGCACACATACACAACGATACGACAGAAGAATTGAAGATATGAATTGCAATGGTAAAGTGGTGATAGATTGATTGATACGTTTTAACATTTATACATAACAAGACTCATAAGTTTGGAACCACTGGAGGGAATCTTCAAAACTAACTTCTTAACAACTTCATTAACCTACTAAAGCCTTCGATCTTTAACTTGTATATATACAAACACACACTAATCGGTCTGCAGAAATTACCAAATGTATACTTTTCTGCCTGCTCTATCCCCCGCTCCCCAAAAAGAGAACAAAAAGCCATACTTCTATCTGGCTTTACTAGTCCCCCTGATGAGTAGGGGTGTGCTGCTAATTTTCGGAAGCTGTTGCAGTTATGGCCAATTTTATGGTTGGATCAGTTGCTTGTTGATCAAATACATGAATGCTTGATGGTTTGCATAGAACATGAGCGAGGTAGCCAACAAGTAGTGACCATTGCCAAGGTATCACTCTCTGCCTTGGTGTGAATGATCTTCGCCTCAGATAATAGCTTTTTGGTGAAGTTCAACAGGTTGCCCAACTTGTGGTCACCCAAAACCAATCGTGAAATTAGAATCATCCATGATCGGTGTACTAATCAATTTGTATCTTCAATTCCTTGAAGGCTTGTAGGCTATTTGCTGGTCTTCCCTCCAGATGAATGGTACACCTTTCTTGTCAGGCGGTCCAGTGGGTAGGTTACGGAAAATTATAAACAAATCTCCTATAGTATCCCACGTCTTAAAAATGATCTAATTGCTTTGACATTCATTGACACCTCCATTCATACAACTTTGCTTATCTTGTTCGGGTCTATCTTTAATCCCAATACAATGTAGCCTAGCAGCTTGCCCAACAAAAGCATGAAAGAACACTTATTTGGATTTAAGTAATTTTAGGCCTATCGATAAAACTTCATTTACTCCAAAGGATTGGATTTGTGTTCTTTTCTCTATATATTGGCCAATCACTGACAAACATTTGGAAGTTCCTTGCTGTCATCTTCTCAAATATGTGCAAGATTATATATTGAATTCTGGACATTCAGTTATATGCACAGATTCCAATCCAACAACGAAGGTTGTCTTCAACTTGTCTTCCTCTGCAATGCTTATCTAGTTGTACACTTTGAACCTATCTTGGCATGAATGATTTTCATGACTGACGACTTCCTCGAGGATGGAGTTAGTGACTGGGATTGGGAAGTAGTTCTTCATTTTAATTGTGATTAAGCTTTAAAAATTGACACAAATCCATATTTGTCCCTTCTCCTTTCAACTTATGACTATCAGTGACATCCATTCACTTGTATTTGCTTTGAAATTGATGTTTGCTTACAAATTTTTGTCTATCCTTGCTTATGCCTCCACCACATACTTGGAGTTCAACCTATGATCTTCTCCGGATGTTCAGAGCTCTCTGGACTAGTGGTATTCAGGGCACTCACATCTTTGATGGCACTTATTTCATGTCATTGTAAGTCCATGCAAACACATACTTATATTCAAGAGCGATGCAGAAGGTTGTTGCCTTCTAACATAGGATCCTGGTGATTCTTAACATTGTGACTTGAGTTATCTTTGTACCAAAGGTTGATGTACACCATCCTTAGACCGATTTTCTTGATGTTCTATTTACTCATAAAGGCATGGGCTGACAAGTCGTCCACCTTTAGCTACTTGAATTTGAACTTTGTGAAATATGGTGAGCACTTATTTTGTTTATCATAGGACTTGATAATAGATTTCCCGATAAGACACTAGGCTTTTTCTCTGACAGCCCCTCTTACTTGTTTGTAGCTCTTTTTCCTCTTGAAGTTCTATGTGAATACAACAATAGGATGGTGACAAAATCTCATAGTCCCTTATCTGCCAATGGAGTACCCCACTATCTAAGTGTTCTGTCCTCAAAACATTGTTGCAATTGAAGGACTCTATCATTAGTGTATTGATCATCATTGTTGGAGTCAGAAAATGGATCTTCTTAGGTTAGGCTCTAGATTTTCAAGTCTATGTTCATTCTCTGTCCTCTTTGATCGAAGGACTGATTACATTTTTCATACTAAAGTCCTCTTTTTCCTTCTTTATTCACACATGTCTAAGAAGAGTGTCATATGCTGGTTTTAACAACAAGATAACAGCAAATTCTGTTGTGAATGTACACCTTTCTATGTGCTCAGATTATACTGCCTAAACTGAAACATACTCATAAGAATATTCTTATGGAAATCATTGTTCTTGTCGAACATTGGCATAGGTGCCACATGATGGACCTTTGAACTTCACAGCTTCTCTGCCAGAGGTTGGTCGTGGCTGTTTTTTAACCAATGACAAGCGTGATCGCTGACAGGAAGAAGTCATTGCAACTCCCTTGGGGTTGTTTTCGCTTTTTCCTTATTCTCGAGTTTTCTCCTTGGTTTTTTTCTTCTTTGGTTTCAGCTGAGCCTGGACATTGGACCGTGTGGCTTTCTTTTTTCTTTCCTTTGAGGGATCTCTAATCACGACTCCTTGCATAGGAATATGTGGCTTCACTGGAGTATTGGTGGAAAATCCTCTCTTTGTCTTTGGCATCAGAGTGTCCTCCATGATTTGTGGTCTGAACTTGCTTGACATGGTAACTTTCGCAATGGCTTGTGAGTATCCAGATCAACTATGATGATTGGAGAGAGCATAGCTTGAGATGCACTAACTTCCAAATGGTCAACTTCCAATCTCCATCATTCTTGAGTTGTATGGGATCAGCCATAATACACAATTAAAGTTTATTATCTCTCCTAATAGCTGGAGCCTGGGAACAAATGAGATCTTGGAAGAATTGAATCTCTTCATTCTTTGTGTGGTTGATTTGCAACCTGCAGCTCTTCTTTCCATACAAACATCATCAGGGATCTTAGGCTGAAAAATATACAGATTAAACTCCTCTTTCTAGGCCTTTGTGATATCATTTTTTTCTCAACCATCTTTGCCTATATCGGGCAGTTGTAGGTTCATGACGAAGTCCTTGAACTCATATGAAATCGCAATAGGCTCATTTTGGATGAAATGTTTGATTTCCATGTGCTCGGATTATAATGCCTAAACATACCCATAAGAATATTGCTAAGTAAATCGTTGTTGTTGTTGAACATTGGCAAAGCTTCCGCATGCTGGACCTTAGCACTTCTCAACTTTTCTGCGAGAGGTTTATTGTGAATTTTTGTAGACCAATGATAAGTGTAGTTGTTGAGAGGAAGAAACCATTGCAACTCCTCTGGGGCTGTTTACACTTTTTACTTCTTTCTCCTTGGTTTATTTATTCTTAGTTTCAGTTAAGCCTGAACATTGGAATGTGTGGCTTGCCATTTCCTTTGCTTTGAGGGATCACCAATCACAACTCCTTGCATAGGAGTATGTGGCTTTGCTGAAGCATTGAAGGGAGTTCCTTTCCCTGTCTTTGGCAGTGGAATGTCCTTCATGATCTGTGGTCTGAACTTGCTCGACATGGTAACTTCTGCAATAACTTGAGTCTCCAGATCAGCTGTGATTATCGGAGAGAGCAGAGCTTGAGAATGCATCAACTTCCCAATTGTCAACTTCCCAATTGTCAACTTCCAATCTCCTTCGTTCTTGAGTCCTATGGGATCAGCTATAATGCACAATTAAAGCTTCTTATCTCTCCTACTAGCTGGCAACAAATAAGCTCTTGGAGGCATGGAGTCTCTTTATTATGTGTGGATGATTTGCAACTCACAATTCTTCTGAACTGTGTCCATACAAACATCATCGGGGATGTTGGGCTGACAAATTTCTAGATTAAACTCCTCTTTCTCTGCCTTTGTAATATCCTTCTTCTCAAATATTTTGCATGTATTGGGCAGTTCTAGATGCACGGCAAAGTCGTCAGGCGTATATGAAATCTCAATAGTCTGATTTTGGACCAAATGTTTGATTCCCATGTGCTCGGATTATATTGCCTAAACATAATCATAAGAACATATGGAAATCATTGTTCTTGTCTATCATTGGCATAGATGCCACATGATTGACTTTGGCTCTTCTCAGCTTCTTTGCTAGAGGTTGATCGTGGTTCCTTTTTAACCAATGATAAGTATGATTGTTGAGAGGAAGAATCTGTTGCAACACCTCCAGGGCCGTTTTCACTTTTTCCTTCTCTAGATTTTTCTCTTTGGTTTATTTCTTATTTGGTTTCAGCTGAGTCTAGACATTGCATTGTGAGGCTTGCCTTTTCCTTTCCTTTGAGCGATCACTAATCATGCTCCTTGCATAGGAGTATGTGGCTTTGATGGAGCATAGAAGGGGAATTCTTTGTGCGTCTTTGGCATTGAATTGTCCTTCATGATTTGTGGTTTGAACTTGCTCGATATGGTAACTTCTGCAATAGCTTGTGAGTATCCAGGTCAGCTATGATGAGCAGAGAGAGCAGAGCTTGAGATGCATCAATTCCCAATATCCTGCATTATTGAGTCCTATGGGATTAGCCATAATGCACGATTAAAGCTTTTTATCTTGCCTACTAGTTGGAAACAAATTATAGCTTTGAGGCATTGAATCTCTTCATTCTTCCTGTGGATGATTTGCAACGCATGGCTCTTCTAAACTGTGTCGATACGATCATCATCAAGGGTTAAATATCTAAGGCTTTGCCTTTCACAATCCATATTATTAGAAAATAGGCTTACATCGGGGAAACATGTTGATCCATCGAGATTAGGATCAAGGAGCATGCTGCGGATATCCTCCTAGAGAAGGAGAAGAAATTGGTGTTTGCAAAACACTCCTACAAAGCCAAGCACTCCATTTGCATCGAGGATGACAAGGTGATTTCCCTTTGAAAATAATTATCACAAGTGCTGGTTGAGGAAAGCCAGTGAGATTGGAAAACACACATAATTTGAATAGGGATGAGGGCGTAGGCTTGAGCCATGCTTGGAGGACCATTATCAATAGGTTAAAAAATGATTAAACACTTTTGGAGTTGGACATTTAATAAGTTAAGGGTAGTTGGTACAATATTTAATATTGTAATAGCTATTTTTACATTTAATTTTACCCCTAAGGTAGTCCCATTTGACATCATTGTATTTAACTAGAGCTATCTATATAAGGAGCTCTAGTGTATTGTTCTTAGATATGATTTTCTTGATGATGGATCACGGGATGTAATCCGAAATGTTGAGCAATAAGATTTGCACATAAGATTTTCCCAGAGCCTATTTTATCATCATTAGGGATGTTAGGCTGACAAATCTCTGAATTAAACTCCTTTTTCTCCACCTTTGTGATATATTTCTTCTCGACTATCTTGCCTATATTGGGCTGTCCTAGATTCATGGCGAAGTCCTAAGGCTCCTCTGAAATAATAGGCTGATTTTGGAACAAATATATTATTTTCATATGCTCAAATTATAATTTCTAAACATACTCATAAGAATATTCCTATGGAAATGATTGTTCTTGTCAAACATTGACATAGCTACCACCCGATGGACATTGGCACTTCTCAGCTTCTCTGCTAGAGGTTGGTCGTAGTTCCTTTTTAACCAATGATAAGTGTGGTTGTTGAGAGGAAGAAACCATTGCAATTCCTCTGGGGCAGTTTTCACCTTTTCCTTCTCTATATTTTTTGCCTTAGTTTATTTTTTCTTTGGTATCAGTTGAGCCTGGACAGTGGACCGTGTGGCTTGCATTTTATTTTCCTTTGAGGGACCACTAATCATGATTCCTTGCATAGGAGCATGTGGCTTTGCTGGGGCATTGAAGGGGAATCCTTTCTCTTTGTCATTGGCACAAGAGTGTCCTTCATGATTTGTGGTTTGAACTTGCTTGACATTGTAACTTATGCAATAGCTTTTGAGTATCCATATCAGCTATGATGATTGGAGAGAGCAGAACTTGAGATGCATCAACTTTCCGATGGTCAACTGCCAGTCTCTGCCAACTGTCCCCATACTGATTGTCTGGTTAAATGAATCTTGCATAAATGTCGAAATACGAGACATAAGAAATGTCAATAAAAGCATTCTCTGACACTAAGCGATAAGAAATGTTTTCAAAAGTGATTAGATTCAATGAATTCATTCCCAAATAACTCTTCTTTGTCCTCATTTGCATAGCCATTTGCCCTCAATGAGTGCTTTCAATAATTTCACTTATTATCGTCTTGTGATTTTCTCTATTATACGTTCAATAATGTGATTTGCATTGGCTTGCATAGGGGCTCTGCTAGAATAGCAACATTTTACAACAGTGCTTCCTGTTCTCAGGTTGAAGTGGATTTATTGTGTTGTGTGTGTATTTTCTTTTGTTATTGGCTGGTTAAGAATTTGATGTGTACTTGCTGTGGTATAATATGAGAATTTATCATTTGGAATGTAACGACTTATTTGTAACACAATATTTTGATCTGCAAAGAAGCCTGATCATTGCAGTTGTTGGATGGTCTCGTTCCATAATCTTTGTACATTTTTTTCAAAATTATTAGAATATTCAGTGATTGCACAGGCTTCATCTAATTGATGATGGACACATTGCAGGGCATTACATGAGTGCATCAGCACTAATGTGGGCAAGCACTCATAATGAGACACTCTTGTACAAAGCGCAAGCTGTTGTTAATGCTCTTTATGAATGCCAGCTGAAAATGGGGACAGGCTATCTTTCAGCTTTTCCTTCAGAGTTGTTTGATCGTTTTGAGGCTGTTAAACCTGTCTGGGCACCATATTATACCATTCACAAGGTACTGCTTTATGTTCATATTTATTCCATTAACTGTTCGGTTTACATTATACTAGGTGAGATGGAGACATGAACACCTAATTTTGTGATATCTAGAAACTAAGGTATTCTTAACTACAGATCATGGCAGGATTATTGGATCAATATAAATTTGCTGGCAATGATCAGGCATATCAGATGGCCATAGAGATGGCTGATTATTTTTACGATCGTATCCAAAATGTTATATCAACATACACAGTTGAAAGGCATTGGCGTTCCCTCAACGAAGAGACTGGTGGCATGAATGATGTTCTTTATCGCTTGTATTCATTAAGTGTAAGTTTTCTCAAATGTTTTATTTGGAGACAATGGCTCAGAAAGTACATAGAAGAATGTTTCAAAATTTATTACAATCATATCTGCTATGTTAGTTTCTTACAGTCTTTATATTAATTCATCGGCATGTGACATATGATATCTGACTAGAAGGTGCTTGCAGGGAAATACAAAGCATCTACTGCTGGCACATCTCTTTGATAAGCCTTGCTTTTTGGGTTTGTTAGCTGTCAAGGTACTTGCTCTTTTAAATGTCAAACCATGCAAAAGCTATACCTTTGTAATGTTTTTTAAATAGGAAATGTATGGTTACATTACAGTGATAAAAAAAGGGTTTGGATGCAAAATTACTTTTATATTTATAGAACACCTATGTTCTAAAGTAGATGGATTTTTTGAACTAAAAAACTATGGAAGGCATGTCATTTATTGAACGCCCATGCTCTAGAGTAGATGATTTTTTTAAACTTAAGAGTTTTGAAAGGCGTGCGTCCTTGATGACATGAATTCTAGATTTAGTAATAGCTATAATTGTATGCAATATTTCAACCATGAAAGTTTGGCAACATGAGCAAAGTTTCTTAAATATTCGCTGACCAAAACTAAGCATTTACAGAGTTAACATTTGTAAGAAAGCAACTTAATGGAACAAATAAAACAAGGTCCACCATGCAATATAGAAGACACAAGAATACCAAGATATTGGTGGTATAAGATGTACCAAAGACACTTGGTAGAAAGAATGGATGATTTAAATTGGATGTATAATGAGGTATACACCACTAGTATATATGGTAGACATTTACCACAATTAATCATTTACATGGTATAGGTTGGTCCCATTTCACAATTAACAAGATAGACCCTAACCAAGGTAGGCATATACCAAGATACACAATGTAGACCTAACCAGAATCCCAAGGATACCACAACATGGTGAATCTTTTGGTCTTAAAAGTATAACCCAAGGATTACCACAATTGATATCTCACATGGAACTGATAAGTCAGGTTTACACCAACAGGTAATACTTGCTAAGCTATTTGTTGTTGCCCACATCCCCCCTTAATTTCTGCTTCCTGAAGCCCAAGTGAAGAGTATCATCCTCCAATATCCTCGCCGCAATATGATGCATCTAAAATTAGTCCTGCCACTCAAAGTCTCTATATATCGTGTCGACAATCCCCAAAGTGCTTCACAACTTGAATCACTTGATAACCATTCCGAAGAAACAATAGGTGCCAATATTAATGGTCCATGAAGAATGCTCAAATACAAAAACCTTGGAGCGGAGGAAGATCATCTCAAGTAGCCAAGGTTTCCTAGCTTTGAAGGGGCCAAAGGTGCCCACCACAAGGAGCCTAAGGTGCACAATTGCAAAGGGGCCAAATGTATCACAACATGTAGAAGTGATATGCTCAATTGATAGTAAACATTTCCATCAGGGAATATTTTAGTGGCGAATTTTCGTATTTTGGCGAATTTGAGGTTTTGCCAGTGTAATTTTTGGCGATTTCTGAGCCCTTCCATGGTTTCCTGGTCGCCAAGTTTGTTGGGTTTACCTGGTTGGTAGCGTTGTAATCGCCAAGACAAATGTTACGTTTGAGTGTTTCCCTGGCGGTATTCGCCTTTCACGCAGCCGACCAGGTAACGGTTATTGTGGAATGTTCGCCGGGTTTCAAGTTTCCATTCCATGCAGTAAGGGAGAATTCGCCATCCCAGTTTCATTTCAGTGTGGAGGAGTTGGCTCGTTTACCCTTTTTTTTCCCGAAGCCAACAGTATAGAAATAAAATAAACATTTAAGTATAAGTTTACATTTATATTTTATTTATATACTTTTAGGATGTTTGAGAGGGGTTTTGGACCGCTAGGAGCTATAATGCAAATTCTAGGTTTTGGAGGATCCTATCATATTTCAGAGTTAGTCAGATTCCAGGGTTTCAGGGTTTCAAACTTAGCCATATTTCAGGGTTTCAAGATTTCAAGGAGACATCATAGGAGGCATGAACGCTGCATGAAGGGATGTATGCGTGATAAAATAGTATGAAAATATCTCTTGCAAAGTGATAGAATAGTATAATTTTTTTGTGGTTTTAAAATAACACAATTCGCCCAGATTTTACACATTGTTTGAGAGACTACGAATGATTCGCCAATGGAGATTATTATTTTTTCTTTGTAAACTATTTTTTTCGCCACAAAAAATAATTTTTTTGTCAGGTGTTTTACACCTTTCGCCAATTTTTTACACCTTTTCTAAAGGAGGGGTTTCTTAAAGTATACCCTGATTTCCATTCTCAAAGGGCCAAAGATGCTCATCATAAGGAGCCATAGCAAAATCTCCACAAATAGTGAATATGCTGAATGTTCATTGAAGAGTTGCCTAACCACAAGTGCCAAAGATGCTCACTGCAAGGAGAAAAAGCTGTCACGACTCACCATAATGAAACAATATCTGTATCCCCATTTCAAGATGAGCCAAGAATCAATCTCCACATTACAACAATCATCAAAATCCCCTTGTGTGCTCACTTGGGAGCAAAGAGCCAATCTCCATGAGTAAAGATGAAGTCAACCTAATTTTTGAAGGATGCTCACACAAGAGCCAATAGTTAATCCCCAAAACAGAGATGAGATCAACACAACAAGCTCATGAAGAATCTCCTATGCCTTAGACAAAATCCATCAGGAACCAATAGCCCAACAATACTTCACCAAAATGAAGCTAATAATTCAAAGGAAACCAGGAACTTGAAAAGGAATCTGATGTATGTGCCCCAAAATGCATAATCACAATGTGCATACAATGCACATGAATCATCAATGACCCATACATAAATATCACAAAGTCAATGTAGAGGCCTCAAAGTAATACATAGTCAAGGATGGTCTTTCCATCACATAATCATGCCATGAGAGGCAAGTGATATAAATGAAGATCTCTCAAATAATGCATTGACATGGATAATCTCTCCACCACAAAATCATGCTACAAGAGCTAAGAAGCCAGGTTCTTTACCCCAGGGGGACTAGTCCAAGTATGCCATGTATCGGGCACTAGTCCCAGTTTGATTGTCATACGGTCTTGCCCAAGTACAAACCTCAGGTGTACTTAGTTAGGACTCAGGCAGGCAAAATCCACAATATAAAGTGGGTAATAATATTTTTTATTCTGTCTTAACTTTAAAATAAGTTAACTTGGACTTTAAAAAACAATTAAGACTAATAAAAACTATGGGGAAACCCAAAAAGGTGCTCTCACATTTATTTTGTCAAAATCACAGAACCACACACTTTGCTTTCATTGCATACTCAGCTCTCATTGCACATTTGCTCTTATATTCTTTTTGTTAATTGCATAGGGCTGAAACTCCATTCTTTTTTAATTCCATGCCACTTCAAGTGCCCACTTTTTGCTATTCGACATAGAGCTATAGTGTTCTTCGTAGGACTTGAATAGCATAGTCGCATTGCCACTACTTGTGGTTCTAATGAACTACTTGATGATGTCGATGCTCTTGATGAAGAGCAATATGCTAATTTATTTTGTTTTCTGATGATATGTTTGCACTATATACTTGTAGTTATAAGTTTGACCACTGACTATTGGTCTATTAATCTATTCTGATTTATACCATGATATTGGGAATTGGCATTGAATTGTGTAATGTCCCTTTTTGGCCAATTTTAATATTTTCCATAAATTTGGATGAATGTATGAAAAATAATTTAAAATTTAATAAAGTGAATATTCAATTAATTAAATCATAAGTCATTCAAAGTCAATTCTAAGGATCACTTATATTTAATTAATTATTTAAGTTGAACAAGGAATTTTATAGCAACTTTATAAAGTGTGGATAGACATGGGGTACAAAAGTGCAATTGGTAAAAAAATAAAATGGGACACTTTATGAGTTGAGGGGGAAAATAAAAGAAAAAAAGAAAATAAAGTATTTTCTCTCAAATAGATATAAAAGGAGGATTTGGGGAAAAAGAGATTCGTTCTTAATATATTCATTTTCTTGAAAACCTTATTGGGAACTTGAGCAGTTGTTTAACTATTGAACGTATGATGAAAACCCTAAGGCAACTATTGGTTTCATCGATGAAAACCTACCTAGCCAATCCTCAGTGGATTCATTTAGGGTTCACAGGTGCAAAAAATGATTAAAAGATTGAAGATTTTATTAGAGTTATTGGCAAAGCAAATTATAGAGAGTATTTGAAGGAAAAGTCATAACATTACCAGCTACAGTAACCGCTATAGTATTTTCTGTTGTTTAAAGGAGGAACCAACATCTTTGGAGGAGTGACGTTGTCCTTTATAGTGATTCGGATTAACTATCTATGAAATGCCTGGTTGCTCTTGTTGGAAGAAGATGCTTGTTGATATGGTGCAGTTTTGAAGCTATACTAGTCATCTTTCAGTCATCTGTTCATCTATATCAACATAATAATCATTTTCAAGAATACTAGACTTCAATTTGAAGGTTAGAGAATAAGTATTTTATATATTTGTAATTCTGATTTCTGGAACAACAATCTTTATTGTTCATTTTAATTGTTCCCAGCTCTATAGAAAGATTGCCATTTGTTTGACAAAATGTATTTGTGAAATCTATGCACAATGGCATGATTATATGAGGAATATGTGATTTATAAATTTAGATACAGCTGTTCTAAGTGATTTCAATCAGAATTTCTACATAATAGGCTCTATGCAAAGTGTTTGACGAAATGCCTATAAGCTAAATTAAAAAATATTGCAAATTAATGGGCAAAATTCCTGGGGTCCCAAGAATTTTGTCCACTAACTTGCAATATTTCTGAATTTAGCTTATAGGCATTTTGTCAAACACTTTGCATAGAGCCTATTATGTAGAAGTTCTGATTGCAATCACTTAGAACTGCTGTAACTAAATTTTTAAATCATATATTCATCATATAATCATGCCAGTGTGCATAGATTTCACAAAGACATTTTGTCAAACAGATGGCAATCTTTCTATAGAGTTGGGAACAATGAAAATGAACAATAAAGGCTGTTGTTCCAGAAATTAGAAGTACAAATATATAAAATGCTTATTCTCTAACCTTCAAATTGAACTCCAGTATTCTTGAAAATGATTATTATGCTGATATAGATCAATAGAAGACTGAACCATATTATATCTTCAAAACTGCACCATATTAGCAATCATCTTCTTCCAACAGGGTGACTGGACATTTCTTAGATAGGAATCACCATAAAGGACGATGCCACTCCTCTAAAGATGTTGATTCCTCCTTTAAACAATAGCAAATATTGTAGCTGGTATTGTAGCTAGTAATTTTTATGACTTTTCCTTGAAATACTTTCTATAATTTGCTTTGCCAATATCTCCAATAAAATCTTCAATCTTTCAATTGTTCTGTGCACTTGTGAACCCTGAATGAATCCACCGAGGATTGGCTAGGTGGGTTTTCATCCATGAAACCAATAGTCGCCTTAGGGTTTTCGTCCTAGGTTGAATAACTGAACAACTGATCAAGAGCCCAATAGGGTTTTCAAGATAATGAATATGTTAAGCTTTTTCCCCAAATCCTCCTTTTATATCTATTTGAGAAAAAATACTTTATTCTCTTTTTTTCTTTTAGTTTTCCCCTCAACTCATAAAGTGCCCCTTTTTATTTTAAAACAATTGCACTTTTGTACCCCACGACTATCCACACTTTATAAAGTCGCTTTATTATTCCTTGTTCAACTTAAATAATTAATTAAATATAAGTAATCTTTATAATAGACTTTGGACGACTTATAATTTAATTAATTAAATATTCCCTTTATTAAATTTTAAATTATTTTCCGCACATTCATCCAAGTTTATGAAAAATATTAAAATTGGCCAAAAAGGGACATTACAAATCCTCTCCGCTCAAAGGTTACTTGTCCTCAAGCAATCGCAACTCAACCAGCTTATTACTCCAATGTTGTTCCAGGATCCCAAATCAATCTAGAAAGCTTGTGTGTCCTTCTATCACCACTAATCTCCATCAAACTCTGCTAGTGATAAAAACTCAACAATGAAATAGCTCCACCATGTTTATGCTGTGCTACTCTAGTCTTCGTGTGAACTTCATCTAGCGAGTGTTTGGTGGTGTTTGAAGCTTCAACACTAGATATAATATTCTTTACACAACCAATCTCTGACTCATGATAGTGCTTATCACCCTATGGCGGTCCTAAGAATGCAAAACCCATCACTATATCATTTTGTTTTGCTGTAGGAAACATACCATCATATGAAAATTGATCCTCAAGCCCCAAGAGTTTACACTCTTGATGTTCTTCCCAATTGCTATCAACATACCGAATCTCCGTGGTATGAGGAACGCTGAAATCATTATGCAATATTTCATCCTCCATGGTTTCCTCATCATGTCTCCAAGGGTAGCTTGGCTCCAATTTATAATCCTTTTGTAGCTCATCAATTCCTTCAATTATTTGCTTGATCTCCATAGTTTTTGTGTTAGATTCTAGTTCCTTGGGTGTGGCTGCAATAGATGATTGATTTTTTGCTTTGTAGAGTGAAAAGTGAGCCAAACTTAGCTCTAGGTTGAGCTCATCAACCTCTTTCTCCTTCTCTTCTGCAAACTTGATAGCGTGATCCCTGTGTATGAGCAATTACAAGTAATCTGATTTCCTTATTTCCAATTCATCTTTGAACCTTTGCAAATTTGCAAGAGTGGCTCCTCCTCCAGTGCATTTTTGCCTCTCCTCAATTTGGGCTTTCCAAATGAGGTCTTCAATGAATTTTTGTGTGCTATCAACTCTTGTTAACACTTGCACCGCTTTCTCTTCCGTGACCAAAAATTGATTCTTCAATTCTTGCAATTTTGAAGGCCTTTGATCTATATCTGCAAAGTGACTTTGCTCACCACACATCAAAATTTATGAATTGTCTTCATTTGTAGGAACAATATCACCTTCAAATTCAGCCACGTCTCTATTTGGTGCCTTGCAAACACTATGAATAGATGGTATGACAGCACTATGCCCAATCAATGAATTATTCAGGTATTCCATACCTTCATATGGCTTATCAACAATTGCTGATTTAGCAAACTCCAAATCAGCATACCCTTCAAATTCAACACTTTCATGAAAACTCATGTACTCCTTTTCACTTACAGATGCATCGCGTGATTCTTCTTCTTTGTTCTCATCGTCACTTTGCTGGAATAAAAAAATGTGATGGAAGTCATTAATTCATCTTCTTTGTTGTTCCCACATGTGTGACTAGGTGTCTAGACTTCCTGGTATGAGAAACAACGTTGTTCTCTCAATTGATTTTTGCTCATTTTAGGACCTGTAACGTGTAAACCACAAGATAGCAATTCATCTTCCGTCAATGGATTTTTCAAATTTTCAATATTTTGTTTAACCAATCTCTTTGACAACTCATGTGCCACTGGTGAAACATCTTGCTCCTTCCTCCAAACAGCCATTAAATTAGCTAACAATAGCTTAGAGATATCATCATCCTCATCCAAAATTAGAGACATAACAACTTGCATGGAAGTTACGAGATTCTATGTATGAGCCTCATTAATAACAGTCCAAAGTATTTGAAACATTCCAAAAATAATATCTTCACAATCAATATCTAACATGATGTAACAAGATTTGATTTTTGCAAAAGTTTCTAGTATTGTTACCGTCTTAGCAAAGGAAGGACTTTCAATAGTAGCCAACTCACGGAAACTTTCAATAATCAGCAGGAAAACCTCCTTCATGATGCTGCTGCTATAAGGTTGCTTTGGATCTGTTATTCTCATAATTTCATTTACACAAGAAGTAATTGTAAGTCTTACCTCTTCTTCTGGATGTCTCATAAGTTGCGGCTTAACCAAAGAAGTCATCGAAGGAACCATAGAAAATTGCATTGTTATAGGAGGTGACTGCTCAAACATATATAAACAATTCTCTACTTCCTCCAAAGTGCTGAGAAGAACATCTTTTGACTGATGTAGAGTTCAAGTTTCTTCCCTGTATTGTAAAGCTTTTTACACAATTTTTTTTCTTTTAATTTAGGCTCTTCTTTTCGTAAGAATCTTGGGTGATGAGGATGGAGAGCAGACCCTATCACAGATTGACTATTTGCTGGAGAACTCTTGTTCTGATTTAAACTTACCCCAAACACCTTTTGAAATGTTCTTTCCAATTCACCCTAACTTTGTCTAAAAGATTCAAACAAAGAATCTTGTCATTTTTCTATCTTTGAAAGAATCTGACAATGATCTCTTTAACTATTAACCACACAGGGTGGCAAGAAAACCAGATCTGATACCACTATAATGCCCCTACCAAGAACTTTGCCCACTAGCAATATTTTTGAATTTAGCTTATAGGTATTTCGTCAAACACTTTGCATAGAGCCTATTATGTAGAAATTATGATTGCAATCATTTAGAACAGCTGTCACTAAATTTCTAAATCATATATTCATCCTATAATCATGCCATTGTGCATAGATTTCACAAAGACATTTTGTCAAACAGATGACAATTTTTCTATAGAGCTGGGACCAATTAAAATGAACAATAAAAATTGTTGTTTCAAAAATCAGAATTACAAATATATAAATTGCTTATTCTCTAACCTTCAAATTGAAGTCTAGTATTCTTGAAAATGATTATTATGCTGATATAGATCAATAGATGGCTGAAAGATGACTGGGATATCTTCAAAACTGCACCATATCAGCACGCGTCTTCTTCCAACACGGGCAACTATGCATTTCATAGATAGGAATCACCATAAAGGACAAAATCACTCCTCCAAAGATGTTTATTCCTTCTTTAAACAACAAAAAATATTGTAGTGGGTACTGTAACTAGTAATCTTTATGACTTTTTCCTTCAAATACTCTTTAATTTGCTTTGCCAATATCTCAATTAAAATCTTCAATCTTTCAATCGTTTTGTGCACCTTTGAACCTTTAATGAATCCACTGAGGATTGGTTAGGTGGGTTTTCATCCACGAAACCGATAATCGCCTTAGGGTTTTCATCGTAGGTTGAATAGCTGAACAATGGCTCAAGCTCCCAGTAGGGTTTTCAAAAAAATGAATATGTTAAGAATGAATCTATTTTTTCCCAAAATACTTTATTTTTTATTTTTCTTTTATTTTCTCCCTCAACTCATAAAGTGTCCATTTATATTTTAAAACAATTGCACTTTTGTACCCCACATCTATCCACACTTTATAAAGTCACTTTTTAATTCCTTGTTCAACTTAAATAATTAATTAAATATTCCCTTTATTAAATTATTTTCCGCACATTCAACCAAGTTTATGGAAAATATTAAAATTGGCCAAAAAGGGACATTACAAATTGTCAATAGTGTTTTCAATTGTTTTGTGGTTATTTAACGTGTTTATTTTACTCTATGCATATTATGTGGCTAGTTTTAGTTATTTGATATATTTTTAATATTTCATATATTTATTTGTGTGGTTATACCCAAGATGTACCACATGCATAAAATCATTGTACTAACATATATGAATCTCGTACATGTACCTGTGCCAAGATTGGCTACTTAGTACAAGAGCAAAGCAATACGAGTGCTTCATAACAAGGTAGTACATACCACATTAAGCAATAATGAATGAGATCTATAATGATGCGATACAATCCATAAGAAGTGATTCATTTGTGATTCACAATTTGATGTAGATAGTGATCATGCACCTTTTCATTTGTAGGTTCCATTTCGAACAATGCTCATTAGTTGTAGAAGTTAATATTGAGATCATCAATTGTAGAACCCTAAATAGCAAATACAGAATGCTTTGTCTCAGAGACAATCTCGATTGAACTCAAGCTTGGAATCATCAATTGAGCTACTCCATCCCATAGAAATTTACAATAGCCAATATAGGATGCTCAACTCATAAAGAACCTCCAACAAACTTAAGGCAAAGTAATCAATCAAATATCTAAGATAACCCATCATGCCATAAACCGGTTCGTTTTGTTCATTGTTGCTTCTTTTGTGGATGCAACACCCATAATCTTGAACTTCCTGATAACAAAGTGAGGATTGATTCCCAACATCCCTCGTGAAGTCACATTGTTCGTGAGAGCCACCAAAATTGGAACCATCTCAATATGTGAAGTCCTTACATGCCCTCACATGCTTAATATTCTAACAAAGCCCAAAATGAAGTGCAAATACTCATACACACTCAAGTGCTATGCCCTTTGAAGCAATGAAACCAAAACATAAGGCTATAATAGGATGGACTCCATTATGCATCAATAAAAGGAATAAATATGTCAAATTTCTATGAAACCAAGGCATTACAAACACACCCCAAGAAAAGTAAGATCTCCAAGGCAATAAGGAACAAAGATCTTTAGAGAATCATCAATATGACTGATGCTCAAGAAAAAGTGCCGATAATATGCACTCACCAACAATGTCCTTCTCTCATAAAAATAACATACTTAAAACCAATCATGATCAAGAATGCCCAACACTCATGTAGGCATAGAAGGTACAAGCCTTAGATTTATATCTCCTTTAGAAATCGTAATGGAGTGAAAACATAAGTAATCATAGAAATTTTGTTAGGCTGGATCAAAGACGAAATGATAGTGTACAATGTTTGGTGTAAGCCAAAATTGTCTTCACAATTCAATTTGAAATGAGGAAGCATTACAATATATAAAACCAATGAAATGGCCTATTCAATTCACATTCCCAAGTGACTCTTCCTATTCCTATCAGAACGACAATTAAACTTATTAGAATAAGATAAAAGCTATTCCATGACACCTAGGATTAATGACTAATATGTATTGTTACATATGTAGAAGTGTTGTCAACCATGAGAGGTGTTGATGAACCTTGTTGTTCTTGAAAATTTGAAAGAACCCTTCTAAGCCACAAAATTTCTCTAGTTGCCTCTAAAGCGGCCACTTACTCTGCTTATGCTGAAGAAATTACTGACATTGATTGCTTCTTAGATTTCCAATTGATCTCTATTGTTCCTAGATTTATTAAAAAACCCGAAGTGGATTTCCCATCTTCAAAATCATCAGTACAATCAAAATTTGAATATCCAACCAATTTGAAGTCTCTTGCCATGGAGTATTTGAACCCAAAATTCTATTTTCGTTTAAGATAGATAAGGACTCTTTTTGCTGATACCCAATGATTGTCTCTAGATTGTTACATGAATATTGAAAAGACACCCACAACAAAGGATATATCTGGTTTAGTTGTGGTCACATAAATTAGAGTTTCAATAAGTTTGTATTTAGTGGGATCGACCAAATCTGTTGGATCTTTTAATGTCAATTTTAGATTCTGTTCCCTGGGCATACTGAGAGGCTTACAATCTTCCATTCGAACTTGATCAGAATGTCACCAATGTACTTACGGTAAGCGATGAAGATATACTTTGGTTTTTGAATTAATTCAATACCCAAATAGTAAAGAGGATAACCCAAATTAGTCATTTCAAAGTTTTTCATTAACTTCGATTTGAAATTTGTAGTGTACCTTTCATTGTTCCCTGTGATGTGCAGATCATCAACATACATTACTACAAATACAATTGTTTTGTCAACTATTTTGACAAAAAAAATTGCATTTTCAAACTCAAAACATTTTTAGTTCATGTTCATGAGGTGCTCAGTTAGTTTATCATACCATGCTCGAGGCGCTTGTTTCAAACCATACAACAATTTTTCAAGTTCGCACATCTTGTGCTCTTGGCCATTTATTGCAAAACCTTCTGGTTGTGTCATATACACTGTTTCCTTGACATCACCATTCAAAAATGTAGTTTTGGTGAACATCCCTTGTGAGCTACCAGAGCCAACATGGTTCGAAGGGGATTCCATTTTGCTATAGGTGTGAAGGTTTCATTGTAGTCAATTCGTTCCTTTTGAGCATATCCTCTCCGACAAGCCTAACTTTATACTTGTCAAGTGAGCTGTTGGCCTTGTATTTGTTGTGGCAGACCCATTTGCAACCAATTGGCTTGCAACCAATTGAAGGATCACCCAATTTTCAAGTCCTATTTTTTACCAATGCACTATACTCATCTTTCATTGCTTTTCTCCAGAATTCAAGCTTCTCAGCTTGTTTGAAAGATGTTGGTTTTGAACAAAATGCAACATTGAGTTCTTCTGGAGAATCATTCAAAGCAAGCTTTTCAATCTTATCTTGAATTTATTGAAGGAACTTGTTTGTTTGCAATGTGGGTGCATGTGCACTTGTACTGCCTGTTTTACCAACTTCATCGTGTTTGACATCTTTCAATGTCTAGGTGGCTCACTTAGGCATCTTTTTTTGTGGTTTAGGTACTTCAATTTATTTTTTTGAAGCTCTTACACTTTCTGCCCTCTGTTCTTGTGGCCCCTTTTCATTGTCTGATGGAGTTCTACTTTCTCCCTTGGGAGGAGTTTCATTCTCATGTATAGGAGACAATAAAGAATCAATTATTTTCCAATTGTATGACCCCCACTCACTGTTTGGAATGTCCAAGTCACTCTCTTTGTAGACATCAAACTTTGCATATTTATCGAGTCGATGCAATTGTCGATCAATGTAGTCTTTGTCCTTTGTAGTTTCACGAAAGACAACATCTCTTGCGACAAGAAACTTCTTTCTCTCATCATATACCTTGTATGCTTTGGAGGATTCAAACTCTCGCAAGTGAATGCATTTGTGACACCTTTGGTCCAACTTATTCCTATTCTTTATTGGAATCAATGCATAACAAGTGGATCCAAACGACAAGTTGGAGAAAGTCACACAAAAAAGGGACCCGAACAGATTGGGTTGGAGGGTGCTGCAAGAGAGTCACGTGAAAAGTCTAGGGCAACCCAATTGACAAGTTGGAGAGAGTCACACGAAAAAGGGACCCGATGACATGCAAGATAGAGTACAAATCCTTGTCAAAGGAAGGGTCTAACGGAGGGACATGTCTGATAGTTCTAAGAGAGCAAGGGAGCGTCCAACATAGACCTTTTGAAGGGGGAGCCTTGCATTCGAAGAACCACGCCAAAGCCTTGGTTACCACATCAACTCCATCTCTAGAAAAGTAGAATCTGCCAAAGTTAACTGGTGATGGATTGAAGGATCCTATACGACACTGTAAAATGTGCATCACCATCTGGACTACGAATGGGCATACAAATGAATGCTCATGGTTAAGCATTTTCCTAGCCACCCTTTGGGGAATGGCTATTGAGTGGTACATAGATACACCAAGCTCAGAGAAAGAAACATGGAAAACACTTAGGGAAGTCTTCAAGAAAGAATTCAAACTTGTGAGGGATGACATGAGATTGTTGTGGAAATCTATAATACCCGATAGGGTAAATACGAGATTGTTCACGCCTATAACAAAAGACTTAGAAAACTATTGGGAAAACTTGAAAAAGAATGTGTGCACTGAAGAAGCAATGGTTTATTGAAGGGTTGGTACCCTCATTGCAGAGGACGATGAAGGTGGTCTCACCCTTATCTTATGAAGATGCATGCAATCGAGCCATGGGCATTGAAAGTGAGAAAAGAATGCCCTCGCATGCGAAAGGATGTGAATAAGAGGAACCTAGCTCCAACAATGATAGTGAACTTGGATCAACACGAGCCTTGAGAAATGACATGCTCTAGATGATGAAGGAACTAAAGGGAGATGACAAGAATGAAGGCAAGGATCTTTTTGTGTGAGATTTTTCAAGCTACATGGCATTCAGTCAAGGACTTCCCATACAATTTAGGGAATAAGAACAACCAAGTACTATTCACACAAGGAGAGCCATCGATACCACCCACCACGGCGCCAAGGAATTGACGACAAAATAATAGTGATGGTGGGATTTAGATTTAGTACAACTTAGAACGACTAACTGTACAATGTTGGGAGTGCAATAAGTGGGTCTATTTCGCAAGAGATTGCCCTAAACTAAAGGACAATGGGCTTCTTTGTAGATGGCATGGGCCCAGGGACCATAAGGATGATAATTGTCCAAAGCAAACCAATGTCAATATTATTGACGTATCCAAGGGCAAGGAAGTTATGGCAATCATTAGAGTACAAGTAAAGGAAGCCAATTATCCCCACCCATGTATGGAGAAGGAAATGTTGGCCGAAGCAAGGGTGGAAGTTGAGAGGGCCATGGTTGAAGAATGATGTCAGTTGAATACAAGCACAATGATGAGCAAACTTGAGTCCGACAAAGCTATTGCATGTCTTGGAGACTATTATACCTGTGAAGATAGTTGACTTATTGCAAAGCATTCCAAAACTCAAGAATTCTCTAACCGCTACCATACAAGACAAAAGCTCGAACATGGAAAATACAATGACGCACCTAACGTCAGGGGATGGGGAGAACAAAAAGCAAAATAATAAACCCATTACCAAGTCCCCCTTAGTTGAGTGTAATAGAACTGGTTCAAATTTGAATATATTAAAAGAGTTGAACACAGAGACCAAAAAAATTTCAAACACCAAACTATAATTTCATTAACACTGATTAAACATATACGAGACATTACAAATATATATAGAAAAACTATTCCTGTAATTGGGGAGATCATATCTCCACCAATATCTCTCACAACCCTATAATAACCACACTAACAAATTGATTAAAAACGAATATATTGTTATCACAATATATTTGAATAACCAATCTAATAACTAACTCACTAATATACTATTTAACTCTCGGTCTGTAAATATGAAATGTAAATACTCATGTAAAAGCTAATTCCTAACATTCTCCCCCTTAGTTTTTACATGGTGCAAAAACATTCACTCTCACCTTTAGGATACTCACCCCTGTGGCATGCCCTATTTGACTCATGACCTTGATACAAAGAATGGTTCACTCCTTCCATGGTTTTAAACATGTTTACCACAAACCTTGACATGAATAGGACCCATCAACTGTTCACTTCCAATGGTTTTCTGGATCTACCACAAACCTTTTCAAGATCCATGAACTGACTTACATTGGTGTTTTTTGTCCTTTCACTATGTTTTCACATCAGGAAATTATGTTTGGAATTGCATACAAATTACATTACTTGAACTAACATGTACTTCTCTTCTTATTCAAACATACAACGGAAACTATTAAAAAACACCCTACACAATATATCACCAAATCATCTGGGCCCCGTCGTTGGTGACTGACGAGAGGCTATGAAACCTCCAACGTCCGTTTCCTCCCTCCAGTAGGTTGTTGCTTACTCAACACATGTATTGATGAAGCTCGGATTTAATTTTTCGATGAGAGATCCCCCCCATAAGACTGACACTTTTGACATTTGACTTTTTTTTTTTTTACAATTTTTTTATTTTTGAGACTTTTTGACAATAACAACTCACTAAAAAAACATAAAAGACTTTTTACAAATGACAACATTATTTTCTATTGACAAAATAATATGACTATAACTATAGCATGACTCACCATGATATTAAAACGAATCAAAACTTTTTCCGAGCTCACTAATTCTAATAATGGACTCAAGACTACCCATACAAATATACCAATTCTAAAGTAACTTTGACTTTTTATAAAGCGGAAAAATAAAGAACTTATAACTAAACTAAAAACATATAATAAACAAAGACTTTCTAAAACTTTGAACAACTGGATTATTTGCATAAGACATATGGCAAAGTCTGCATGCATGAAGGGTGAAAGATTAATACATCTAAATGTCGACGTAGCAAACATTCGGAACATATGCCACGGTAGGTTACCTCTTGAAACCACAAATCGAATGAGTCCCAGGTGACAATGAGGAGTCCAGATTTCACCATTATTAAACGCTTCATATATCAAGCACAAAACACAAAAGAGATGGTCGTCGATCTGTTGAGATGGCTGGCAATGAAAAATGGTCTGCATATAATGAGTCCACGCTTTCACAGGTAGGATGAGGATAATTTTGAGATCCGAGCTTGACCAGATCTAATAATAAATGCACAAAATTTGACAATTCAGAGTTGGACTTGAAATTGCACTTGAGCTTGCAGCATTACAAAATTTCTTATTCCGCCAACTGATCTAGCTCAGTAATCTGTGGACACTGTTGAGGAGTTGGCTTCGCTCAAAGATTCAATGTGGACATCGTACAAGTAGGAAGCTCAAAGGTACATGCTAGTATGTCAAGGGATTAGAATCCCAATGCATAAGAATAGCCGTGCTAATACCTTATTTAGTTCTCCTTCTAGTTTTGACAATAGATTGAATGGCATAATGAAGGGAAGTCTGTGGAAATAGTAAACCGATTTAAAATATCTGGCATTCCTATGTATCAGAAGAGGATCCAATGTGGATCAGATCAAACCCATTATAACTTCAAGCAAATAGAACGCCGGATCAATGCACATGTCGAACCACCAATGGTAGAGCGTTGAGAATGGCATAGATAAATCTTGAAACCAAATGCATACAAAGTTCAACGTCTTGCACAAATCTGAACGCTTAAAAAGCTATCATGCTCATAATAGATTCTGCAATCCAAGATGTCGAGTTTGATCCTCCACACGTTTCAACGTGATAACAAAAGGCATATATATATATATATATATATATAATCATAAACTAATCTTACTAAGAACTATATATCAAATAATTCATCTCATTGATTTGAGGCAATAATACAATCAATGACATTGTCTCATTCGAATTCTTAATCCTCCATCGTAGACACAAGACCAAGCACTGCTCTGATACCAGATAATAGAACATGTTCAAATCTGAATATATTAAAAGAACCAAGCACAGAGACAGAGAAAATATTTAGAACACCAACTATAATTTCATTCACACTGGTTAAACATATATGAGATATTACAAATATATATAGGAAAACTATTTCCTATAATTGGGAAGATCATATCTCCACCAATATCTGTCACAACCCTATAATAACTCACACTAACAAATTGATTATAAACGAATATATTGTTATCACAATATATTCAAATATCCAATCTAATAACTAACTCACCAATATACTATATTGTTATCACAATATATTCAAATATCCAATCTAATAACTAACTCACCAATATACTATTTACCTCTTGGTAAATATCAAATGTAAATACTCATGTAAAAGCTAATTCCTAACAGAGTGACCAAGTGATCAATCTTATGCTCATGGCAATGAAAGTAGCCCAACAACTTGCAATAGCTTATATGGAAAATCTGGACATGAATTTGACAAATATTATTGTCGATGGAGATTCTGGTATGAATGTTCTTCCAAACAAGACTTGGAAGAGTCTTGGGAAGCCAATTATGCGGCCTTCGATGTTTCAATGGTAAAGAGTGAATCAACAGGGCATTAAGGTATTGGGTGTACTAATGGGACAAAAGGCAATTATGGGAACCCAACCCTTTTTGTTGAATTTTGTGGTCGTCTTATTGCAAAAGAAGGCCCATGATGCACTATTGGGTTGAGGTTGGTTGATAGCAGCCAAAGCCGATCATAAATGGAAAAAAAATTTAATCCCCATTGAAAATAAAGGACAAAAGTATGCTATAGATTTGATGTAATGCCTTCGTTTCCGGTTCATACGTAAACGGGTATTGAAGACCTTTAGTCTACTTTTCCCTATAGACTAAGGAATAACTTTTGGGGATTTTATTTTATTGATTGATTAAGATTGTCCGAATAATGATTTTGATCATTTGACCATATAAGGCTATTTTAGTTAGTAGAATATTATTAAAAAGTGGTTTTTACCACTAAAGCATTTTATAAAAGTGGTTTTAACCACTATTGTACTTGAGAGTTTGAATAATAATTGGAGAAGCTATTTTAATTAATTGTTTGCCCAAAAGTGATTTAATCACTCTTGTAAATTGAGTAAATTAATTAAATATTTATAGATTAATTTTGATTACTAATTCTATTTTGGCAATTAATTTTATATTATAAGTGGGAAAAAAGAGTAAATGTCGGCTTGGAGGGAAAATAAAAGAAGAAAATATATTTTGAAAAGTGGTTACGTGATTTTAAAAAGATATTTTGAAAAATGGTTACGTGATTTTAAAAAGGTATTTTGCCTCCAAAAGTGGTTCGCCCCACTTTGAAGACTATATATGGACATGAGGGCTTCTATTTTGGATATGCTAATTTGATATATTGAATCTTCATTTTTGAAGAAGGATTGGGATGTGAATGCCCATGGTTGTTGTTGATTGAATAGTGATTTCACCCAGAAATCACATTGAATACATTCTGTATTTTTGTAGGTTACTGATTTGAAGAAGTATTTTTAGTTTTTCTGCATTTTAAGTCTATTTTTGAAGGCAAGTGAGCAAAGACATCAGATCTGAAGCAAGTGATCAGATTGAAGACATTTGTGAGGGCTCTAGGGTGGAGTGAACCCTCCTAGGGAGTGTGACATCACACTCCCTAAGGGTGATGTCACTTTTGGGACTGTAATTTTCACTTTTTGTGGACAATTTATGCTCAGAAAATTCGGCAATAAAGATCATTGGATTTCTCCTATTTTTGTGGTCATTTTGGTATATCATGTGTTGATTAGCTGAGTATTTTTGGAGCAATTAATTTTATAAGTTTCTATTGTATTTTGCCTATAAAAATTCTAGAATTGATGATGTGGCAAAATTAATTGGAGAATCTGATCAAAATATTCATTTAACACTTGCAAACCAAATTTCATAATTTTTTGAGTTGTTTAAGGGTAGAAAAAACATTTTTTACCAAATCGTTGACCTAGGGCAACAATTAGTCTTTTTGGCAATTTATTCAGATTTTGGCATTTTAATATTGTGACTTTTCCGTTTGAAGATAAGGGGGATTTGTGGATTTTATTTACTTTTTTCTTTGACCCTTTAAGGGGACATTACAGTGGTATTAGAGCACCGATTTGGTGCACTTGTGAGATCTTATGTGTGCAGATTTAGATGCAAACAAATAAAAAGATTGTGTTATTAGAGAAGAAAAGCTATGGGTGATCAAGGGTTTACTTCAAAGCAAGTAAAATTTTTTCAGGATTTGATCAAGGAGAGCCAAAGTGATCTTCAACATACCTTGAGTATGCAATTTGCAGCTATGTTGAAGACCACACAAGATCCAGGGAAAAGCCATCGCTACTTAGGAGAGGGAAGTTCGAATGGCAATGAGAGGGTTTCTATCAACCCTCATAAGTTCTTCAAGGCTACATTTTTGCAAAGAGAACCAGTAGTTGAGATTGAGACACCGATGTGTGATCCACTTGATACACGTCAACAAGAGTATGCAACCCTAAGCTTTGACATGTAAGACTCTTGTCATTTCGTGATTATTGTAAGATGAAAGATGGACCAAAACCAAGAGTACCAAGCATGCAGCGCCGTAGAGACTTGCAACAAACGCTGGGTAAGATTTCTCTTCCTATTTTTTATGGTACTGATAAACTTCTAGTGAGATGATGGTTGCAAAAATTAGAGACCTATTTATCACTTAACCCCATGTATGAGGATGGGGCTCTCAAGTTTGTCACACTACACTTGGAGGGTATTGCTCATGAGTGGTGGTTCTATGGCTTGATTACACAAGGCCACGAATCTATTACTACTTTGGAGGAATTCAGCAAGAGGGTAATTGAAAGATTTGATAGGAGAGATCTGGAGATCCACTTTCGTGAGTTAGCACAATTCAAACCAAAGCATGATGTAGAGAGGTATGTGGCAGATTTTCAGAAGATTTCAGTCATGGTACCGGACGTAAGTGAAAGAAGGTTGGTTGTTCTATTTATTGAGGGTTTCATTGAGTGTTTGAGAGGTTTGGTAAAAGCTTTTAACCCATTTTCCTTGCAAGATTCCATTACTAAAGCATTGGATCTAGAGTGTTCAACTTACAGGGGCAATATGTGGCCAAAAGGACAGCAAGGGGCAGCCACTCATTCACTGCCAAAAGTGAAAAATACCGGGCAGCCAAGGTTTGATTTTAGTGGGCAGCCAAAAGCACCAAGCGGGCAGCCTAGGGTAGCACCTAGTGAGCCACCACAGAAGCCTTTTCAGCTTTATGTTCCACCACATAAAGCGCTGCTCTATAGCAGCAACATGAAGGATTCAAGTGATGAGTTGAGGAGGAGAGTTTGTGCTACACACTTGCAAAGATCCATGGACTAGAGGCCATCGTTGCATGGGCAAATGACAAGTCCATTACATTAAGGAAATTGATGATGATTCAGATTTTAATATTGTTGATACTAATGTTGAGCAAAATGAAAATGTTGTTGATGAGCATGTGCAAGAGGACACAAAAGAAGTAGGCAACACACTTGCATCTCTTTTAGGAGCTCCCAAGTATCATGAATTTAGAGTGAAGGGCACATTGAGAGGACAAAGATTGACTACCATGGTTGATAGTGGAGCCACTCATAACTTCATTGATGAGGACTTGGTAAAGAAGATGTCATTGGAAATCACGAATTGCAAGAGCTCCAATGTGACTATGGCGGATAGTTTCACCATTCCATCTTCCAAAAAGATTCAACAACTTCAGCTCACTCTCGGGAAGCACAAGGTAATTGATGATTTTTATGTTGTTGGCATTGGTGAGATTGATGTTGTGTTGGGTGTTCAATGGTTGCATTCACTAGGTGAATTCACTCAAAATTATAAGAATTTGGAGCTAAATTTTTTCAAAGAAGGCAAGGAGTGGTCCTCAAAGGTCTAGCTAATGGTGCTACAAAAGAAGTGTCCATGAAGAGGATGGAAAGAGCTTTTAGGAGAGGTTAGATTGCATGGGCAATAAGCTGCCTTATCACAGTAAAATCAGAAAAACCAAAACAACCACCCCTTCATGGTGAGTTACAAGCTATTTTAGATAAGCTTATTCATGTTTTAAATAATTTGCCTTATGGGATGCCACCAAATAGAGGTTTTGAGCATAACATTGAGCTAGAATCAGGTGCCAAACTGGTTATTGTCACTCCATACCGTCATCCAAGAGCATTCAAAAAGTAATTGAATGACCGGCAACAAAAGTGGGTAAGCAAAGTGCAAGCTTATGATTTTGACATTGAATATGTGAAAGGTAAAAACAATGCGGTAGTGGATGCACTATCAAGGAAATTAAACAGTTATGTGGAAAAGAAGGATCAACCATGTTTGGAATTGCTTGAGGGCAAGCAATAAGGGAGGACTGTAATGTACTCATTTTCGGTTCACAAGTAAATAGATATGAAGACTTTTTGTCTACTTTTCCCCATAGACTGAGGGATAATTTTTGGACATTTTATTTTATTAATTAAGATTGTTCGAATAGTGATTTTGATCATTTGACCATATAAGGCAATTTTAGTTAATAGAATATTATTAAAAAATGGTTTTTACCCTTAAAATATTTTATAAAAGTGGTTTTAACCACTATTGCACTTGAGAGTTTAAATAATAATTGGAGAAGGTATTTTAATTAATTGTTTGCTCAAAAGTGATTAACTCTTGTAAATTGGGTAAATTAATTAATTATTTATTAAATTATTGCCTTAGAGTAATTTTAACTACTAATTCTATTTTGGCAATTAATTTTATATTATAAGTGGAGAAAAAGAGTAAATGTCAGCTTGGAGGGAAAATAAAAGAAAAAAAAATATTTTAAAAAGTGGTTAAGTGATTTTAAAAAGATATTTTGCCTTCAAAAGTGGTTCGTCTCACTTTGAAGACTATATATGGATATAAAGGCTTCCATTTTGAATATGCTAATTTGATATATTGAATCTTCATTTTTAAAGAAGGATTGGGATGTGAATGCCCAAGGTTGTTGTTGCTGATTGAAGAGTGATTACACTTGGAAATCACATTGAGGACATTCTGCTTTTTTGTAGGTTGTTGATTTGAAGAAGTATTTCCAGTTTTTCTGCATTTGAAGTCTATTTTTGAAGGCAAGTGAGCAAAGACATCAGATTTGAAGTGAGTGATCAGATTGAAAACATTTGTGAGGACTCTAGGGTGGAGCGAACCCCCCAAGGAGTGTGACATCATACTTCCTAAGGGTGACGTCGCCTTTGGCACTATAGTTTCTATTTTTTGTGGACATTTTGTGCCTCTGAAAATTTCACTATAAAGATCATTGGATTCCTCCTATTTTTTTGGTCATTTTGGTTTATCATTTGTGTTGGTTCATTGAGTATATTTGGAGCAATTAATTTTATAAGTTTTTGATGTATTTTGTCTATAAAAATTCCAAAATTGATGATGTGGCAAAACTAATTGGAGAATCTGATATGAATATTCATTTAGTACTTGCAAACCAAATTTCATAAATTTTGAAGTTGTTTAAGGGCAGAAAAAATATTTTTTACCAAATCATTGACCTAGGGCAGCGATTAGTCTTTCTGACAATTTATTCATATTTTGGCTTTTTAATATTGTGACTTCTCCATTCAAAGATAAGAGGGATTTGTGGATTTTATGTACTTTCTTCTTTGATGAAGAATCAGGTAATTTGTGAGGAAGTAGCCTCATCGGACTTGTACAAATGCTCAATGGATGGGAACCAAGGTACAATGGAGCTGGATGATGAAGGGGTCTAGGAGTTATAATTGCACTTTGAAGATGAGACAAACTTCCTCAATGGTTTGTTCCATGGTGGAATGAAGACTATGAAGTGATCCACTCTGATAGTAGTAGTGTTGAGATTATGAAGATCTAAGATGGCCAAGGCTTGTAGCGAGATGACCAAAAGCAAAAGTTGGTGATGCCAAGTCCTTTTGAACTGTCAACATCGTAGTCAACTTACCCACCGGAGTTCAAAGATTACAACGTCAAGGGTGCAAACTTCGATGATAAGTTGGGCTACTAGTTGGAATGGGTAGCTGACATGAAGTCCAAAGAGCCGACTTCAATGAGCATGAATGTGGGGTCTAGAGATGAAATTTAAATATACGGCAAAGTACGACCTTCTAAAGTACAACCTATTTTTGAAGTATGGTCGGATATGAATGTGCTTTGGCTATGTTGAAGTAGAGGAAGTGTTTCCATGACCAATACTTGCGGCACATGAATTCGAAATCGAGCTCATTTGTGTTAAATAAATGGCGGAAGTACGAGCAGGATAAATATTTGAGTTACAAGAATTTCATGTCTAGGGAACTTATATTAAAAAGTGATGATCAATAGAAATTCGAGTTAGGACAATTTAAAGCACTCTAGATATGGCCATTTAAAATCCACCCAATGATGAATAATTGGGCTGAGGGACTAGCAAATTTGGATGGTACAGGATGTAAAGATGCAGTGAATAGGTCTGAATTAAAATTATATTGGTTGACAAGAGAAAATAGTAATGAGATTAATATTGGAAGTCTATGTCTGCAAGATGCACTATCAAGACCCACTAGATAAAAATACAAAAGTACGGATAATATAATTTTGCAGATTGATGAGAAAAAAAAAGAGCCAAATTTAAAAGTGGAGATGGAATTAAGAGTAAAGGAAAAATTAAAAATAAAATAAGGGACAATTCTAAGGGAGAAATAAAAGGTCTAAAAAGACCGTATGATCAAATTGCAAGCCTCACACTGTACACTCCTAGTGAAGAGCAGTACACCCCTTTGCAAACAACAACCACACGGGACGTCCAACTGATGGCTAAGCAATATGTTTGAGCTGGAGCTCCCGTACTGTATGTCCTTTGCAGGTTGTTGAACCGTATGAATTAAACTTCAACCTGTACACTCACTCATGATCCTGTCGTATGCTTTTGCTGCTGCAATGTCTGGCTTCCAATCTCCTTGTTTTGCCCTTTGTTTGTCTGCCTTATTTCTCTCTTCAACAGTATGACCCTATTTTTCAGCCTGAACACCTAAATCTCCAACCCTTAGACCCTGCTATTCTGCCTTACATCATTCTGCATCAAGAAAAGTCTGATTATCATGTAGCAGCATTTCAAGAAGCCATTGTTCAATCTGTATTTTGACGTTTCAGTTCCCTCTCTTGGTTATGTTGTCTATTCAATGAAAGCTACACAAAACAAAGCATCCTAGACCATGCCAATAAAGTCGCAAGATTTTAATTGGAATATAATTCTGAATTCAACCAAGATGCAAATGGTGTTCCCCAAATTCGACAGGGTTATTGAAGCATATTAGAGATCATGAACCTGTAGCATCCCTTCCTATGCAATGGTCATTTTGTAGGTATAATGGAAGTGATGACATATTGGTGAGGAAAAAATCCAGGCTTCTAGTGCTTATGTTTTTCCTCCTAACAGTTCAAGTTGCTTTCATCTTGGGAATATAAATGAATAGGCTATCTAGTCATTTGTGCTAGGTGATATTGTGAATGAAGTATATAAGTAGTTTTCCCCTTGGGTTTTATAGGTAGTTTGTTTCTACAAAAATGCAGACCTGTATGACCTGCCAGCACAACATCCCTGTACGACCTGTCTGTATGACTTGGCACAAATGACCCTGCACCTTGATGTGCTTCCTTCCAATTGTTCCCACCGTACAAGCACCTGCTGACCTCAATGCTCGGATGCATCCATTGCCAAAAGTAGTGTATGGAGTGTGGATGTACGATTTGGCCGTGCATGAACTATTGGTGTATTTCCTCTAAGCAATCTTATCTGCTGTACGACCTGAAAAATTGGGGCGGGGCTGGGCGAGGCGGGGGGGGGGGGGGGGGGGGGTGCTGGGGCCGGAACGGGGCGCTTCCCTGAACCCTGGTCCTTTGGGAAGGCAGGGTTTCCCCATTCGACATGCATAGTCTATATGAATGTAATTCCAAAAGAGTGTCACTCATGCACCATGTTCAACACATCCACCGGCTCCACCAACAACAAGTAACCACACTCTCTGCATTAACAACAGCTCCACCCGAAATATCTTCTATCTTTTCGCATCATTCTAATTTCTATCATGTTGTCAATGAATTGTGTTAGAAGGGACTCTGACTTGTTTTAAAGGGGGGTTACCGTAGACCATCATATTAGTATTATCTTTGTTATCAACTTAATTACATATATTAGTAGTCAATGTATCATGTGGTTCATGATTGTATTGTTAGCCTTAGATAGTTTTGTAATGACTCTCGTTTGTATGTTCAGTTGTGTTAATCAACAACCCATTGGGTCTTTCTGTCAGAATGATGTACGTTGGGGAAAGGGCACTGGTATCAAGTCCTCCCTGTACCGTATGAATTGTATTAAGACTTGTCTTTTATGAACACAAAGCTGATATTATTCGGATGCTCTGCTTTGCTATGGTATGTTATGCAATTACTATTATGCGTATGCTGTTATTGGTAAAGTAGCATCTTTATAACCATTCTACACCATTCACGTGTGTGCCAAACCTTATGCGGTCTTCATTGATGGCTTCCTTAGAGACTCAAACACCTACTAGCCATGCTGCTAAGGTCAACTCACACAGTGCAGTACTGCCAATATTGATAACATTGTTGCATCTATTCCAATGGTTGTAGCCCCCAATATGTGTTGAGGGGCTTGTCTCGTGGATTTGAGGGGCAGCTCTCCTGTGGGGTGTGGGGCAGCACCCCCCCGGTGCAATTTCTGACTGTCAAACTTTGATGCTGCTCAACACAGTCATCATGAGGTGAAGAGTCACACATGGAAACTCAACTATTGTGATTTCCATAACAATCATTTAAGCCTTCATGGCTTTGTAATATATGTAGACATATTTGTATCATTAGATAGCAATCTGAATCAAATAGTAGAAGATATACCGTACATCTCCCTCAAGAGTATGCCATGTACAAAATGCTCAGATTAATTAGACTTTCTGTTCCAGTTCTATTATCTTCTCTTGCCTGATCATCTGAATATTATTTCATATTGCTTCCCCACACACACAAACAATAAATTTTGATTTTGATATTGGGTTTTCCCCCCAAATATCTCTTGGGATCTGGATCACCAACCCTGTCTCTCATCAGTTTGATATCCGGTTCAATTGGCATGTTGATACCTTTACCACGAGCACCTAACCCTCCTCCTATGTAACCCATCTTCTGAAGTATCTTGGAATGATACCCATTAATATGCTTTTAAAAATCAGCCAAAGGAGGTTGTTAGGTGCGCCATTGTCAACAAAGACATCATCATCAGAAAGGCTAGCATCATCATTGCAAGACTTGTAACATTCTGCAATTTTTCAAGAAAATAGTCACAACCCTGCTTCAATAAATCACCCTAGTGACTTCAATTGGTCATGTACCTTGGAAATGCAAGAGAGTTTTTTTTTTTTGTTATGGAATTTGGTGAACTTGTACAATTTCTCACTTTTGTCAAGAGAATTGTAGGAACTACTCAGAAGTTATCAATAATATGATTTAATATCCTTTACAAAAAACTTATTAGGTCAGAGTTCTAGCTTTTTCCCAATTTGAATTTGATAAACCAAAAGCAGGTTAGTGCTAAGACATGGAACATGATATGCATCATCGTTCTTTCCATTTTCAATAAGAAACTTTTTTGTTACCATTATGATAAGGATTTATTTGCAAGAAGTGTTTATCATCCTTTGCTTTTCCAAAGCAACTAAAAAGAGAACTATTGTTGGCCAAAAGTGATACATGACAAGGTCATTTAAAGCAATGTTTTATTCATTAACCTGGATCTTATCTAGTCTTAAGACTGATTTAAGCAGAATTAGTAGTATGTCTATGCGTTTGATCAAAGAATGGCCATATTGCATGAATTATATGAAGATTTGAGAATTGGATGAGAAAACTTAGAAACGAAATATAAATCAGCATAGACATGAGTAAGCACATAGACTTACCTTGGAGAAACCCAACGTAGGAAAAATTTAGCAAGTGGGGTTGTGCCTCCAATCTACTATCAACAAGTAATGCAAGGTTACAAGCTCACAAGGCAATGACATACAACCAAACACCTATCTCCTTTGTTTTGCATCTACATTAGTTTGTTCTGTGATGTCATCTCCTTCCTTTCTGTTCTGCAATTGTACTCGTGACTCTGTGAGCATCTACATCGCTTATTCATCTTTCTCCCTAGGCTCTCTATCAGCTAACACATGCTCGAGGTTCGACACATAAGACTCCAATCAATTAGGTTTCCCAATGGACAACATCCCAACTGATCCACATTCTAACTTGGGCGGTTTGTTTCATCTTGTCTCATACAGGACAAATTCAAGCTAGGACAAACATGTTCGGGACAAGTTGGATCAAGGATAAATATGTCCCTGTTCCTGCATGTTTCTATGGGATGAGTTAGGGTTGGCATGTACATGTCAGTACAAGTTCGTGTCAACATGAACTCGTCTTTGTAATTTGTCAAGTCAAATCTGATTCTTTAGAAAGCTTCAACAAACCTCCTAGATCAATCACAGATGATTGTCGGAGCTCTATACAATGTAATCTAGTGCAAAAAAACTTATATTTAACTTTCTTGGAATCTCTAAATCATTAGAGCAATATATATACAATTTTATGAGTTGTGATTTGTACAAAATAAGGAGTGACAAATAATCATTGTATGTTTTCTTCAACAGTTATCTTGTTGTGGTACTTGGTTTGATGCTTTAGTACTCTTTTGACGTTAGAATAAACATAACATCGCATACTAGTTATTGTTTTGAATATGGAAGTCTTGTTGCTTATGGCAAATTGGTTTGCTTTTCTTGATTGTAAATTACAGGCAGATAGCATCTCTGGTTTTCATGCTAATACTCACATCCCAGTGGTTATTGGATCCCAGATGAGATATGAAGTCACAGGCGACCCAATTTATAAGGTAATTACGAACAAATCACAAATACAAACTTTTGTATGCATGCAGGTGTGATAAGATATCCCATGAGCTCATGTTATGGTAATAATTTGGCATATGCATACATACAAGAAATTACATATGGATGTAAATTCTTTGTGTATTTCTTGTCAATCAGTTTTAATTTCTTTTAATTTGAAGCTCAATACCTCTTTTGGCTGCAGATGAAGTATGATAGTGCCTACTGTATTCTGTAGGTTATCCAGAGGATATCAATTATTTGATTGACCTATAAAGGCTTTGCAAGAATATAGAAACTATACCATATTATTATGTTTTTGATGCCTTCAACTATATTTTCAAGCGTTTTAAATAAGAATCTGTTTAAGGAACAATAACAACATTATTTTATAAAATAACTCATTATTGTAATTTGAATTGGTATTGAACTTTCATGATGTTATTAGTCAGTCAGTATTGAACTCTCATGATAAATTTTCAAGGATTTTTCACAATAGCTAGAATGGCACAATAAAAAGTTAAAATAATCACAAGGACATCACTCAGCACCTAGTTATAGGGGTAAACACAATGTCACGTTTTATTTATTCATTTACTTATTTATGCCACAATAAGTCAATGTCTTTGTTTATGCCTACATCTATCCCACCTCTATCACTAATCAACATCCTTGTCTACTATCACTAGTGGGAACGGACATAGCGTAGTAGTGGTGGAAGCCTCTTTAGGAATAGGCAGAACTAATTATGAAGGCTTCCTACTATCACAAGGTGTTGCAGCTCTAGAAGATTCTGACGTTGGTTGGAGGCTCTTCTGCTAGTGATAAACTAGTAGCTGAAGTTACTTGTTTTCCTTTTCCAACTTGAGACATGTTCACAATCACGATCTTGATGAAGGGTGAGAAGTGGCAACTGGATCAGTGGACGAAACTTGCATAGCTGTGGTGGAAGCCTCTTTAGGAATAGGCAGAACTAGTTATGAAGGTTGCCTGCTACCAGAAGGTGTTGCAGCTCTAGATGATGCTGAAATAGTTTGAGGTTCTGCTACTAGTGCTAAACCAGTAGATAAGCTACTTATTTTCCTTTTTCAACTTAAAAGTTAAGACATATTCTATGTACCATGTTGCTTTCATTGCTTCAATCATTTTCGCATGCAACTCATCCTTTTCTTTTTTCTCTGCCTCTTATTGATCCATAATTAGCATAGATATTCCATAGCTAACTCAACAGCACAAATCCTATCGTATATGAATCTGATATAGTTAATTGTGTTTTCTGTTCTCCAATTACTTTGCTCAAGGAAACACATTTATTCCTTAGATTTATTGTAGAGGCTTATATGAAGTGGCTAAACATTTGCATTTGCAATAGACGAGTGTCTTTTGTATAATTTTTCCATAATCTAAGCTGCTAAATAGCCATGGTGATAGCAGTTTCGAAAGAAAGAAGGTCAAGTTGAAATGACCTCAGAAAGTGATTACATCTATTACAAGCAAATTCAGGAAATCTATGCCCTAGCCGTGACATCACAAAATCATTGAAATTAACGCTTGGATCATGGGGCATCTTATTTGGTTGATAGGCAGTCCTGATACGCTCCACTTGGATTGGAACATCTCCTTCTGGCTTATTTGGTTGCCTGATGTGGGCCTCAAAGACAAGTAAATCATGTGAGTCCTTATGCACCTATGTCCATATTGAATATTCCATCAAGAAGTGATTTCCTTTGTGATTAGCTGGTTGTTGTGCCTTAATGATAACAACCGCTGCCATGAAAAATCCCTTCCAGTCTTTGTTGCTGTTAGGTAGATTGGATATACATATCCATATAGAATCCATGTTAAGTCAGTAGATGTATTTATGCCATATGGTGCTGAAAATTTGTATTATTGACATAGATTGATCCAAGCTTCATTCCTTTGCCAGACTTTAATGTATATGCCAAATGATTTGAGAGTGGAAGCTGTGTTTTAATGGCCAGGTGTTGGTGAAGTTACATGAAGATTTTTGTAAGAAAAGCCATTGTGTTCGGCATCCAAGGAAGGGTATGGGGGTCATAGAAGTGTTTAAGTCATTAGGAAAAGGGGTGATAAAGAAAAAAGCATGAGAAAAGTGTTTTAAAAGGCAGGTGAGGATGTCTAGAAAGTTTTAGAAGATCAAACTCTATTATAAGCCTCATGAATGATGTTGTTATGATTTAAGGAGTGGAAAGGGGGGTTGACTAGTTAAAAAATAACGAAGTGTTTTCCTAGGGAATGTGGGTGTTGAGGGGTTAACATATGGGACAGAGCTAAGAGTGGGACAAAAGATAAAAAATGTAGTGGATGTTAGAGCAGGTGTGGTTTAGAAAACAAACAATCGATTGGAAAGTGGTAATACTGCTGGTTGACATCATAATGGGTGGGATTGCACATAGAAAGAGGGCACATAAAAAGAAAGGAGTTATTTGCCATGAGAGCCAAACATTGAGAATATTACAATTTGTACAGTAGTATATAAAGCTTTTTGGCTTCGTCCAAGTAGATGGCATGAGGTCGAATCCCATGTAATGCTTGACTTCTTGGCTGTGTAATCCCATCTTTGTTATTTTTTATTTCTTTCCATATGCTCTTTTGGATTTAAATGGATAAACCTTGAAGATTCTCCTAGACGATTACTTGTTGATGTTGGGCTTGAGTAGCTTATTTGGTCAGGAGGTTCCCCACAGCAAATTTATTTCTAGTTTTGTGTTCTAGTGCAATAGTTTGGAAGATTTTTATCATTTTCTGTATGTCAAAAGTTTTGTGCATTTTCCAGTTGATAGAATTGGGGTCACGATTTTGATTGATAGGTCCCATCTTATTTTATCAACCAAGTCAAATTTAGTTCTCAAGTCTCCTTACACTGAGCCTATTTATCCCTATACGCTCAGCTAGTTGCAATCTTTTTTTATTGACCATGTCAATTATAATTTTCGAGTCTCCTTCAAATCCAAGTCTATTTATTCCTATTTGTTGAGGTAGTTGTAATCCCTTAATTTACAATTTCAGCTTGGTTGTTGGTTTGTTTGCCAATGTATTGTTGATAGGCTATTATAAGTTGTCCTATTGAATTCCATAATATACTTTCTATGTTGTAATCCATTACTTAAGGCTACAAATTCAGCTTGGTGGTTGGTTTTTTTGCCAATGTATTGTTGACAGGGTATTATAAGCTGTCCCATTGAATTCCTTATTATACCTCCTATTGCTGCTGCTCCAAGGTTGCTAATCCTTCCCTTTTAAAATTGAGTTTCAGCACAGTTCTCGATAGGACTAAACCATTGTGCTGCAGCTTGAACTGTGATGAATTGATGCCTATAATGGAAAGGGATGTTCCATGTGTTTTCCCTTTGTTGATTGTGCATATTTGTGGACTGGAAAATAGTGTTTTGCTTTCTTTTTTTGGCGCAGGTCAAGATTGTTATCTTGATTTGAATTTTTATGACATTGGTGAGGAAAATTGGGGGTTGAATCTTCAAAGATTCTCCCATTTCTCTCTTTCCATATATTCCAGATCATAAATCCCGCTGACATCTTATGCATTGATTTAAGAATGTGCATATTAGAATTATATTTTTCCCATGAGTGTAGCTGACATTGAGGTGCCCGGCATTGAAACTGAAAAGCTAGTTCAGTCCAGACTTGCCTAGCATATGAGCATTTCACAAACAGGTGGTCCATTGATCTCTCTGCTTGTTTACAATTTGGGCACGTGTTGGGTCCTTGCTATCCTCTTTTTTGAAGTCGGTCTGTTCTTGTTAGCCATAAAATGTGTTTTGTTTTGGGCCATACTGGAGTCAAATTTATTTGCATATGATGATGTGACCGATCTGAAGCTATGTGTCCCCATACCGGCTAATCTTGTGTGCTTGTGAGTAGTATGTTTCGTAATTGTAGCTCTTTAGTTAGGATTTTGCATTGGCTTGGGAAGGATAAAGCATGGGCTTTGATACTTGTCATAGTCCAAGTGCTTTTGCCATCCTTAAATTTTGTAGTGTAGTCTTCTATTGTATAGAGTCCTTCACTTTCCATTTGTAATTGCAGCTGTGTCGTATCATCCCTTGATAAGGGCTTCTTTCCATTGCAGCTATCCTCCCAAAATATGGCTGTTTTCCTGTTGCCCATTTTTCAAGCGAGATTCTTACGAAGATTGTTCATTCCTTTTTTGACTTGTTATGTTGTTTTTGATAGTGGAATCTCCAGTTTGCTTGTATAGGATCAACATTAGACATAATGAAATTTTTTTGCTGGAGAAGGCCATCCCATGTCTGATTTCCTAACTATCTGACTCTCCATGCGAATCTGATAGCAAAACTGTGGTTAAATGACCGAGTGCTTTTGAAATTAAAAAAATCTTGATTTTTTTGGCTTGTTAATGGTGGCCCATGCCACTAGAGTATGTTTCAAGGTGTTCTCTGTCCCCTGCCAAAGGACTTTTCTTTGGAGAGCAACAAATTCATCTTCCATTGAGGCGGTGATTGGGAATGGGAGTGTAATATTCTTTTTTGGATATTTTATAAACTCTGAAATTTACCATGAATCCTTTCCAATACTGAACATCAATCAAATACTAAAACAACCTGCATGCAATATTGATATTGAAAACTTGGGTAAACCTCCATAAAATAATTACATGCAACAATGAACAACAAACAACAAACATAGGGATCACGATTCTGAATGAAACTTGAAGTAAGGTTACAGCTGAAAGTAAAGGCCACAACAGCCACTTCGATTTGCACAAATTAGATTCAGCGGGTCGCATAAACCCCAACGCAATAACCCTAGCTGTACATGAAACCCCACCGCAACTATTTATTAATTATTTCAAATCCTCACGAGGGCTGAAAAATGATGGCAATCCATCACACTAAAACTGAAATTTAACCTTGATTTGCAAGCACAATTATGATTCCTGGATGGATCACCTCAATGGGTTTAGAGGGTTTTCGTCTTCCACACCTGTATATTAGAGGTTTTTTGTTTTCAGATGAAAAAATTGAAGACAATGGCTCAAGCTTTGGATTATGGTTTGATTGTCAAAGATGCATAATGAATCATGTCTCTTTTGAGCCCAACTCTTTTTATAAGTTCTCTTTCCCAATTTTACCCTTGAAGTATTTGAAAATACTTTTAGTATTTTTAATAAAATATTACTTTTCATTCACTTAGTAATAATTATTTTTTGGCCCTCTTTAATAATAATAATAGATAAGTGTCCTTTTTATGTTATAAAATAAAAGTGACTCGGGACAACTAAAGTATTATTATTATTTTATTTCCTTAACTTTATCCCTTAGCCTACGGAAAATAAGGAGTAGACTACGGGTCTTCTGATTGAATTAATTCTGAAAAGGGGACATGACAGTCCTCTCTTCTTAGAATTGCTTGCCCTCAATCAATTGCAAGCTCCACTACTTTGACTTACCCCAACTGACCAACTCTGTAATCCCTGGATCTCAATTCATCCTTGGGAGTTTGCTAGTCTCTCTACCCAATTTATTTGAGTGGAGACCTTCAATTTGTTCCTGTGATGCAACATCCTCGAATGGCTCTATTTGTTGATTGGCATCCTCCTGCAAAGTCTTTGCAATTTCTACATATTAAGTCTTCTCCCAAGTGTGTGCAGTGCTGTAATGAAAGTCCTCACAAGAAGCTATGAAGTTCCCATTAATGTAATTGCCATCTTCTGGAAATTCTTCTTTGTGTATCTTGGGAAGGTGAACATGCTTGGAACTTGATTCCAAATGTATGATGTGCTGATTTTATGTCTTTCCGTGATCCTGGGAGCAAGTGTCTAAACACCACAATACACTTATTCTGAAAAATTTGAATACCAACATGATGTTTACCGTGCTTACAAAGTGAGAGGGTATGAACGCCTCTCAATACCAAGTATCTTGTTGCTTGGGCAGTTTGTGCCACGAGAAATTTTCTTAACTGTGACTACCTTTATTTTCCTAGGCATCACAAACCATCCTTCAAATGTGAGGTTCAGCTACAAAGCCGTTTTAGGGAGATGTCCTTTCCCCATTAATGTCATAAAACTTGTATAAGACGTAAAAATAACATAGCCACATCTCTGTATCCAACCGAACAGCTGGAAAATATCATTTCAAAGAAATATTTGACCATGCACTAACTCAATCAACACTGTCCACATATTCTGTGCATTACTCTCTTCATCCAAAGAGAGCCCATGATTGATAGCAGCATTGCTATTTTGACCTTGTAAACAATATCCAGCCTCACGAGTACTAAATGTTATCCAATCAATCTCACTTTCTATCTTCAATTGCAAGCACTTCATATATTCATCATAAAGTGTTGTCAACTTTTGTTGTGATGCATAGCATCGAACCAACTGAATGTGTGCAAATAAAAGCGTTCCATTAGAAAATTGGAGATGCAAGTCAACAAACATATCATCTCCGGCCATAATTTTCTATTCCTCATTCATATAATTCTCAATGATAGTAGAAAAGGCATCATTGTACACTCTCTGGTATGCAACTTTTCTACTGCTTAGTATGGATGTAGTCTTTCCCACATTGATATGTGCAACTAGCTCACATGTAACCAAAATTTGCCCATGCATTCGCTTACATGTTTCATGGTATTACTGATTGCCTTTTGCTATAAAATTTCTAGAAATTGCTATATGAAGATTTTCAACGTTCAAAAGGTAAGTAGGATGAACAGTGTATATCAGTTCCTCTTCTACAGCCAATCCTTTACTCCCATATTTCTCATGCAACAATTTTATATCTGCTGGAGTTCGAAGAGTATAGCAAGACATTCCATGAGAAAACAATGTATCCAAAGTTTGATCTCCAACATGTGTTTGAGCAACTATGTAACGCTGCCTTTTGTGAAAACCCACTGCTTGCATCAAATTGGATTTCAGTATTAGGTGTCTCAAACAATCACCTGGATCCCATATTAGGATGTGTAGGCAGCTTTGGGCAAAAAAGTCTATGTGCCTGCTTGTATCAAAATGTTTCCCATGATGGCCACAAGTATGTGCAATATTATATGTTAGTCTATTTAGTGAATTATCTTCTTGACCTTTGACCACAAATGGCGGACCACGAGGATGCAAATACAACAAGTTGCCATTACTTTCTTTCCCCTTGAGGCTGTTAAATAATCTTTTCCTTAATGTGGTATTATTTCCACACAAATAAAGCTCATTGCATATGGAGGATATCATGCCAATATTGAATGGTAAACTAGCAAATGAATCAAAACCAATATAAGAAGAGAAAACTGCTACTGCCCTATCTAGCATACCATGGGCCTTGTATACAAGACAACTATTTGCCAACTTATCGCCAATCACCATGTCATATGCATTTACCAATGCAATCGTAGTTTGGATATCAGATCTGAAGCCAACTAAAATGATATGAATTTATTTACTTGGATTCTGAATTGCCCCATTGCTGCTTGCCTTGAGAGCACTAGCGGATGTGAGGTGACATGCGTTGGTTCCTTGCATTTGACCCATGTGCTCCAACCACGGAATCCTATTATCATTTAAAATATTTTCCTTACGCTCATCTAAGGTCAATTCGTATTTTTTCCTTATCCATTTGTATGGGATAATGAAATTATCAATAGTAATGATATTGAAATTAGAAACTCTACCCTTTATAGATCTCAAAATACCCTGCAGATTTGCGGCAAGCTATGGTTGCCCCCACTGATGAAAGCTATTTCTAATCTTATATGCTTTAGGTAGTTTTAGAGTAGTGTTTTGTGTTAATCGTAGAAGCAGGTATTACCTGTACCTTTCAAAGATCAAGTTCAATAAGCCTAGTAACGTTTGGGGATACAGTGCAACTTGATCTCGCCATTCCTATCTATTCTGTGTTGAAAATTTGCGTGGATCTTAACAGGAGAATATTACTCTGTGTTTGGCTTCATATATCTTTACGTGTTAATTGTGTATAAGCTCTTGAAATACCTAACAGTGGTATCGGAGCAGGGTATTATTAGAGCATGGTTGGCCCTGAGATGGAAAAATAATTCTATTCTAGGGGCAACTGGTATTCTTCATTGCCCTATAAAATGAGGAAGTAATTAAGCATTTGTTCGATTAGATCTTGCAATGGTGAAGAACCATTAAGTATTTTGGTCTATGTCGATAAAATATATATACGTCATAAAATACAAGGACAAAATAGATATGGGTCATTGTCTATATTAGTCAAGTCCTTTTTGATCATTAATTGTGTGGTCATCAAAAGCATAATGAGTTTAGTCAAGTTCATGTCAATAAGTCATTATAAAAATGTCAAAAGAGTCATTTTTAAGAGTGTCGAAATTGTCAAAGTTGAAATTTTCTTCTTGTAATGGATGCAATTTTGGGTGACCTCGACCCCAACATCCAATTTTTTAAGTCATATGTCCAAATTATGGGGGGGTCTTGTATTCAAAAACGACATGCAAAGGTTGAGCCTCAAAGTCAAATGTGCTGAGTAAGCAACTTTCTATGAAGGAGGTCGGAGGCAACGGAGGAAGGAGGTGTTTTAATGACCTCTTGTCAGTCATTAACGACGAGACTAGACTTCTGTTATGATGACTTGTGTTTCAATTGTGTGGTGTGGATTTTAATTTTTCAGCATTTTAGTGGTGCAAAATAAAAACAGATGTAGTAAATTCCTGTTCACTTATGAGTATTCCCCATGTAACCCCTTTTATAGAAGCATTGTAGAATATCGATCAAAATGTATTGTAACAATCATGATGTAAAGGTTATTGGTAAATCTGTGAAAAAAACATTTGTGTAAGGTTTTTGGTGAATATGAAAAATCAATTGTGTAAGGTTTTTGGTGAACCTGGTAAACCAATTGTGAAAGGTTATTAGTACCCCTGAGAAACCAATTGGGTAAGATTGTTGGTCATAGCCAGAGAAAACCATTAGTAGATAAGTGTAGAGGAAGAAATGTGCATCAACACATGTATGAGTTTTGTGCAAGCTCGATGCTGCATAGTTGAAAAGTTGATCATAAACACGGAGGTGGCACACTGCAATTGGAGAACGAGATATGTTTTACCATGTAAAAATTAAGGGGGGGAATGTTGAGGTTTAGTATTTATATTAGGTATTTACCGTAGAGTAAGTAGTACTTACGATTATGTTATATAAGTTAGTTATTAGGATATAATATTTTAGAGTCATATTTTTGTAACAACAATATATCACATATAGGAGATTGCGTATTCATAAGGATATGGGGAGATTTTGGAGATCGTATCTCCATAAATATAGGAAATGCTATCTTGTATAATTGTAATATCCTGGATGCATTTGATGTAGTGTGTAATAGAGAGTGAGACATAATATGTTGTGTGTTTAAATTATTTGTTTGTATTCTATGTTGGGCTCCTCTGCATGAATTAAATTTGTGTATAAGTTATTCAATACCAAACAATGTTAGCTATTGGGCGATCTTATACCAGAGATTAACTCACAGAGATTGCTGAAATTGAACACACAGAGTAATACTCAAATATACAATATATTTTTCCACTCAATAATATTCTTCTGTTGCATATTACATTCAAACTATTACACAAATATATAGGAAATACCTTTCTTATAATTTAGGATATTTTTTTACTCGAAATATCTCTCCAATCTCCTAATACTCATACCTATATACAACATTATTGTTATTCACAACAATAATATGCTAACTAGCTATACATTATTGTTACATAACAATAATGTTACTAAATAATTTACCATACATTAAATCACTAACTATTTACCATAGTAAAATCACTCATGTAAATATAAATCCTCAACATTTCCCCCTTAGTTTTTACATAGTAAAACATGTTTCGTTCTCTAATTGTAGCATGCCACCTTTGTGTGCTCATGATCAACTGTGCAACATCGGGCTTGCACAAACTCCAACACACTGTATTCTTACAAGTGACTTTCATGGATGGATACAACCACCACCCAAGCATGAACAAAGACCTACATTTCTATTCATCCTCCACACTTGTCCTCTACTGGTTTTACTCGGATTCAACCAACAACCGTACCCAATTGGTTTTGCAGGTGTACCAAAAACATTTCACAATTGGTTTTTCAGGGTCACCAAAAACCTTACACAATTGAATTTCTAGGTTCACCAAAAACCTTACACAATTGGTTTTCTAGGTTCGCTAAAAACCTTACACAATTGGTTTTCCATAGGTTTACCAATAACATTTATATCATGATTGATACGATACATTTTGATCAACATTCTACAATATTTCTACGAAAGGGGATACATGGAGAATACTCACAAGTGAACATAGATATACACCTCTGTTCATATTTTTCACACCACACTGAAAAACTAAAAACTGAAATCCACACCACAATTGAAACACAAGTCATCATACCAGAAGTGTGGCCCCATCATTGATGACTGACGAGAGGTCGCTAAAATGCCTCCTTCCTCTGTTGCCTCCGACCTCCTTCATGTTGTTGCTTACTCAGCAGATGAAAATTTGATGTTCAACAGTTTTCTCATTGTGTTTATTTGTACAACTTCCCCCTACAATGTGAAGCTACATGGATGTCGGTTTCCACCAAAAATGCTTCCATAAGGCTTTTTTTTTTTGAACAATTTTTGACAATACCTCTATATGACACCTAAGCCTATATGACTTTGACCTTTTTGACATAAAAAAACTAAGCCTTTACTCATTTTATAATGACCTTTGGACATAATGCCATATAACATATATGACAATACTAACCAAGACAAAGTATTCTAAACTATTGATTTTGACACTTAAAAAGAATAAGACAATTCTCATTCTATGAACTTATTGACAACACATACTCTATTAGGACTAATAAAAAAATAGAGACACACCACCAAACTTAAGACTAAACTAAAGATTCAACTAAAAAAATAGATCTATTAAACTAAGACTTAAATAACTATTTGATATAAACCTTGAAACTTTTAACCAACCTATTAAAGAAAATTGCAGTGATGTCTCAGAACAATGGGTAATGCATAGAAACGACATGAGCCAAAATAAATGTGACCACGTGATGAGGGATCTGCAGTCTGATGGAGAGAACCGAGCCTTCCTGAACATGAATGAATGACGATTTTAATGGGCCGAGCTGTTATGCCGAGCTATCAATATCTAAAGCGACAGAGTCGGATTTAACTATACAAATGACGTTAAGCTCGTCGTAGATTGACTAAAAACAAGATTGCAAAGTAAATATTTAGAGCTGTACGACCATACCGACGTAGAAATCATCTATTAACAGAGAAGCGTGCATGGCTTTGGATTTGCATTGTATGTACTGGTTCCAACAAGGTCGAAGAAAAGAGCTAAATCTGTACTTGACATTCACCAAGTGTCGCTGAATTGGTTGAAAAAATGATGGGACTTCTTCAAAACTATTGAAATTTTCTTCTTTATAACGAATGCTCAAGTCGATGTCATAAGAGATGAATCACCAAATTAGATGAATGTATTTGAAGCAGGGCTTTGTTTGCAAGAGCAATAGACAGAACTATTGTAATTTTTACACGATGTTAGGGTGCATACAAACTATAGAGTTGTCATTACTAATGGCTTCGTCCTTTATTAGCATATTCTCCCTTGTGAGGCTTTATTGATGTTGGTATACTGCAGTCACACTCCTCAACGCTCACCCCTCCAACAGGGTTGGATCATGCACGACTATGCAGAGACAACAAAGATCTATGTAGAATGCTTTTACAAAAAAAAAAAAATTTATGCGAAATCAATTAAATTATAGAGACTATTAATCAAAATCATTACTCGGACAACAATGAATGGCTAAGTCGCTCTATAGACACATTACTCCTCTATTACAAGTATAAGACCAAATAATTTGCTCTGATACCAATGTTAGGTATTGGACGATCTTATACCAGATATTAACTCACAACGATTGTTGAAATTGAACACACGAGTAATACTCAAATACACAATATATTATTCCACTCAATAATATTCTTCTGTTGCATATTACATTCAAACCATTACACAAATATATAGGTAATACCTTTCCTATCATTTAGGAGATTCTTCTACCCAAAATATCTCCCCAATCTCTTAATATTAATCATACCTATATATGACATTATTGTTGTTATTCACAACAATAATATGCTAACCAACTATACATTATTATTACATAACAATAATGTTACTAAGTAATTTACCATACCGTAAATCACTAACTATTTATTATAGTAAAATCATTCATGTAAATACTAATCTCAACATGCTTACCCTCTTTGGCTAAAGTAGGAGCTTTTGAGAGATTTATTTCATCATTAGAATCAACTGAAACATTTTCTTTAATTACATGCCTATCATCATTATTTGGTTCTGAAATTCAGTCTTATATGGTAATGGCTCACTCTTTGGAAGATTCTTTTCAATTATGGACATTTTACATTCAATGCGTAATGTTTGCTTCTTGACTTCATTAATACAAACATTTTGTTTATCAGAAGTCATACCTTTTTCTATTGAGGACTCTTCACCTTCAACTTGCATGGTGGGTTCTTTCTGTTCTTGCTCACTATTTTATTCACTTTCTTTTAGCTTTGGTTCTGGGTTTTATTTTTTCTTTAGGAATGCATTCTTGGGTTCTTGCTCCTTGATCTCCTTAATCTTTTGAGGTTTTGGTTTCGACTGCTCTTCTTCCTTTAATTTTCTACTCCTACCTTTTTCTTTTTAGGAATTCTTCAAAGGTAAAGTCAAACTTTTCATCATATGTGGGAAGCTTGCTCAGATGATTTTGAGTGATCTTTCCTCTTCTTCTTGGCTCATACCTCATTTTTAAGTCATAGAAATCTTGGAGGGTCATGTCAGCTCGAACTTTCAGATTTAGATTATAATATTCTTCACAATAGGCGTCAGCATCAATTCTAAGTTTCTGCCATTCTTCTTCTTTTGGCTCTTTTCTGTTCAGCTGTATTTTTATTGATGCCACTAGATCTGGCATGTTATTCTGATATTCTTTTAAATACTTAACCATTCTATTTTACCCTATAGGCTGGCAAGATCATGGCTCTGATACCATTGTAATATCTTTCTGGATATTTTATAAACTCTGAAATTTACCTTGAATCCTTTCCAATACTGAACATCAATCAAATACTAAAACAATCCACATGCAATACTGATATTGATAACTCGGGTAAACCTCTGTAAAATAATTACATGCAACAATGAGCAACAAACAACAAATATAGGGATCACGCTCTGAATGAAGCTAGAAGTAATGTTACAGCTGAAAGTAAAGGCCACAATAGCCACTTTGATTTGCACAAATTATATCCATCTGGTCACATAAACCCCAATGCAATAACCCTAGTTGTACATGAAACCCCAATGCGACAATTTGAAAATTATTTCAAATCATCACAAGGGCTAGAAAATGATGGAAATCCTCAATCACACTAAAACTGAAATTTAATTCTGATTTGCAAGCACAATTATAATTCTTAGATGGATCACCTCAGTGGGTTTAGAGGGGTTTTGTCTTCCACACCTGTATATCAGAGGTTTTTCGTCTTCAGATGAAAAAATTGAAAACAATGGCTCAAGCTTTGGATTAGGGTTTGATTGTTAAAGATGAATAATGAATCATGTCTCTTTTAAGCCCAACTCCTTTTATAAGTTCCCTTTTCCAATTTTACCTTAAAAATATTTAAAAATACTTTTAATAAAATATTACTTTTCATTCACTTAGTAATAATTATTTTTAGGTCCTCTTTAATAATAATAATACATGTGTCTTTGTTATGTTATAAAATAAAAGTGTCGTAGGACAACTTAAAATATTAATATTATTTTATTTCCTTAACTTTATCTCTTAGCCTATGAGAAATAAGAAATAGGCTACGGGTCTTCTAATTGGCTTAATTCCAAAATGGGGACATGATAGGGAAGATTAAATGCATATGAATAATTTGAAGGAAAAATCTGAACAATTGTGCTCTTTTGGCTAGTGTGAGGAACATGAACAACTTGAAATAGGCCATGTGCGTTGAGAGCATTGGGAAGAGGAAGCTGCTGAAAGAGGATGTTGTGTCGGCTGCCAGTTTTGACTTTGGCATTTAAACATTATTGTGAACGCATGGGCCGCACTTCTTTGTCTGCAAACAAGACCACTCATTAAAGATATTCACGCGGTTGTCTGCTCATCAATGCAAAGTGAAGAAAAATAGGTCGCGCCGTTCACTGTTTGTGCTCCTTGATGACCACTTGGTAGAGACTGTGTCAACTGCTGGAATAACTCCTTGTGCTGACACCTTTTTCCACCTGGGCTGTTTTGTCCATATCTGTGCTTAGCTGGGTGCGTCTTTTGGAACATTCCAGATGTTGTCGTATGTGTGCATGGCCGTGTTCTGGATTATCTATTTTGTTCCGTCTTTACTTGCTATTTTTTGTCCCTTCCTGGCTTTGTCTTTTCCTGGCTGTCTTTTCCTGGCCTTGTGAACACTCGGGGCTATCTTCTCGGTGAGTCGTTGAGTTCACTTGTGGTCTGTCCTTAAGATTTTCAAAATCAATGGCTATTTCACTGCCTTAAATTTGATGTCTGTGCACCCGTCACTGGGCATTTGAACCTCCAACGGCTAGTTCGCTATGCTCAATTTTGACATCTTTGGGTCCGTCACCCCCCTTTGGCAACTTTTTCGGCTTTCTTTCCTTCAGCTATTTCTCCTTTGTTTGGGCCTTTGTCTTTTAACTCTCCCGAAGGGAAGGTGTCCCTTCGGGGCTTGGAGAAAGGTCCCTTCATTTTTGCCGAGAGTCCCTCGCAAGGGTACTGGCCCTTCGGGGTCCTTCGGGCTCCTTGGTCCTCAAATCCGTAGAACATTTTGTCCGAAGGAAATCTTCATGTTTTTTCCGCTTGTTTTTTGTCGACTTTCCCTTCGGTCGGGCTTCCCCTTCGGGCGAATTCCTTCGGACAAAAAGTCCGAAGGAATTCTTTCTGACTTTTTGTCTGAAAGAATTTGCTTTGTTCACTTTGCCGTGGGAATTTTTTCGAAAGATTTCCTTGTTTGTTCTTTATCTTGTGAATTTCTTTGAACAAAATGTCTGAAGGAATTCCTTCGGACATTTTGTCTGAAGAAATTCAACCTTTGTCTTATCTTTTGTCTTAGCATTTCCGAAGGAAAACTCATCCTTTTTATTCCTCCGCAAGGGCACTTTTGGGTCCAAAAATGCCTTTCGTAACTTGCTGGAATGGTCCAGTTTGTGCTTGACTGCCATCTGCAAGGGCACTTGTCCTTCGGGCTTTGGAAGACCCTTTTTGAACCTTCCGACTTGAACCAATTGCTTGAACCAACTACTTTGAACCAAACCGACTGAACCACCGAATTGAACCAACCGTTTGAACCAACAATGGTTTAAAGTTCAAGTTCAAAGTTCTTGGAAAGATCGTGTCGTTGAACCCTGACGTCAAACCATTGAACTGGTTCCTCTTTTTGCCGAAAGACTTGTGCAAACTAAATTTGAACTGGCTCAGAACAGCAGGGGAAGGAGACTGATTTTGGCTTGCAGGGCCAAAAATGGTCAATAGTGCCCATACCTTCCCTCAACCAACATGCCTGCAATTTTGCAATTTTTAGTGTTGCTTGTTACAACTTGGACAACGCTTTGAGCCCCACCGCCTCAATGGAATCTATTGAGATGTCAACAATGAATCATGCATCCTTCACTTTCCCTTTACAATCAACGGCCCTAAAAAACATTGCCCCTTTAGGGCTCACAGCGACCACATTAATCAATGGCTTATTTTCCGTATCTTTCCATCCATCAGAAATGATGGACATCGTTGTTTCAATCCACGAATCCCCGATGGGCTTCAATGTATCTTCAATTTGTTTTCTTTCTTTTGTCAACAAGGTGGTGCACACCTTTTCATAACTTGGGCCGGTGAATTTTTTAGGAGCAACATTGATAGATCTCACCATATCCTGCTAGTATGGTGATCTAACGACATTAAATGGCAGCCCACATGCATAAAGACAATGCACAATGCTCTGCTCCGCTATGTCCCTTAATTCTTTTCGAATGACCTTTCCAAGGGACCTGCATCTTTTGTTCTCTTGCGACCAAGCGCTGAATCTTCTTCTACGGCCATGATGGGTGTAGCAATAAATAGATGTGATGGGGTCACCACATTAGCACGAGATGGATCACAAGTGACGATCCTTTCTTTCTCAAAGGATGCTTCGATCTTTGCCCAGTAAGGGCATTTGCTTCTCCTTGCTCTTTGATGTATGCAAAGATCTTTCCCTATGGCAAGCCCTTTCCTGGTTTCCATTCATTCTTGGCCAACATCAAGCTTTGATTCCAACATTGGGAAGCACACACAAATGGGCTTTATCTTGATTATATGAGCTCTTGTATTGACAGTTACACTTTGAGCAAACCCATAGGAAACACCCTCCACCTGGGATCCCTTGGCCCACCGAACTAGGACTTGCAGACATTCCGACAAATCCTTATAGCCCATGGGAAAAATATAATAATATTGCTATTAAAATTTAAAGCATTTGGCATTTGTTGAAAGAATATTTAAATAATAACAAAAAAAAAAAAATCAAAATAAGTTACAAACTTACAAACATTTAAAAAAAAAAAAAAATTCAAAAAAAATCCACAAAACGGGAAAAAATGTACTTTGAATCAGCAATTTTCTTTGTTGCAAGCTCCTCAAGCTCCTTGGTGCCAAATAGGTAGAGGTAATGATGTAGGATTAGCAAAAGGAAGGAGTTTCAATCTTATGCAATTAAAAAAATGAAGATGAGAGAACAAATTTGCATGGACAAGTAAAAATGCAATGACAGGTAGATGTGTTGTTTTTTTTGATAAAATGAGTGTGAATGCTGATTTTAGGGTTGAGAATCTACTTTATTTTGTTTTTAATTGTTTTTTGAGGTCCATATTTGACTTTTCATACAACGAAATTGAAAAAATATTAAAAAAAGTGTTTAGATTGGATACATAGTGGAAATGCCTAAGGTACGCTCTTGCCCCTGCAAGGACATCTGGATATGTCCAGTTGTCCCCGCAGGGGTAGGAGCATACCCTAGGTGTTTCCCTGCGTACCCTCCATATTGTACCCAAACTCAAATCATATGATACCCTAAGCCCTGTACAACAGTATCCGGTAACCTAGCATTAAACTGATAGCATGAGTGGTGTTGTCCACCCTCAATAGCAGGCAGCCCATGAGTTTTCCCTTTCTCTTGCATCCCCTTAAGAAGTCAGAGTAAAAATTCATTCATGATTAGGAACAAGTAGGGATTGATAGTACCTCTTGTCTGTACCCTCTTGTCAGCTTGAACCATTTCTCTCATGACATTTATTGAAACTGTGTAGGATGGGGTTGTATAGCAACTTTCCATCCATCTTATCGCTTGATTACTAAGACCAAATGCCTTCAAAGTCTGTGATATTAGATCCCAATTGCAGTGTTGAAAGGCCTTGTACATATCCATCTTGGGGATGATGCATGGCTGATTATAGTGCTCGGTAGAGTGGATTATTTTCTGCATCGCTCTGAAATTATCTGTAATTTTTTGGGCATGGATGAAAGCTGATTGTGTGTCTGATATGAGTTGTGAAATCAGATATTCATATTTTAGCCTTCTTGCTATTGTCTTAGAGATGATTTTATAAATCATATTGCAAAGTGCAATGGGCATGAATTGATCCATAGAACCAGCTTGGGCTTATTTGGGGATTAGGACCAGCTTTGTGGTGTTTAACTCGGTGATTATTATTTTTGTTCCTTCTTGACTCCTCAATTACTTCAAGCGAATCCCTCTTTATCACTTCCCATAATGTTTGATAGAATAGAGTAGAGAATCCAGATGGTCCTAGGGATTTGTCTTTGTTAAAGAAGAATACATTTTCTTTGATCTCGTCGATCTCGTCCTATAGAATGGGTTTAAGAAACTCATCATTTTCTTTGCCATGCACTATTTTGTGGATGTTTTGGAGAAGTGTGCTTTTTGGTTGGATTTTGGCTGTTGTAGACTCCTCTTGGACTAGTTTTTGGAAGTTTTGCATAACATGATATAATTTTTTTTGTGGAGACTGTAAAATCTGATTTTGCTTGGTTCTGATTGTTGTTTTTGTGTTCAAGCCTATTTGGGACTGATTTGTGGAAAAAGGAAGTATTTGAGTCTCCTATTGAAATCCAAGTCTTTCTAGATCTTTGTCTCCAATAGTTTTCATATTAACTTTGAGTTGTCCTAGTTCACTAATTAGTTGTTCTTGATCAGTAGTGGCTTGTGACAAGCCTTGATCTATGATATGCCTTTGGGGCTTGGATTAATCTTTGGTTAGCTATTGTAGATTGAGTGATAATATTTCCAAAGACGTTTTGTTCTAGCTCTTCATTCTTCTTAGGAGAGAGTTTGGATGTAATTTTTAACATAGTGTGGTTCTGATGTGCTTTCCTTCATACCTCCATTGCTGAAATTTTTCATTAAACTCGAGATGTGTTAACTACATACTATCAAAAGTAAAATGGTGTTTTTTTATTGGGGGTACTAGGTTGTAATTCCATCGCAATGGGTCAGTGATTAGGGAGTGTTGTGTCACCCACACTAACAATGAGAAGAATCTTGTCCAACTTTTCCTCTATGTCCATGTCCCAGTGAATTTTCCAAGGGTACTAGGTTGTAATTCCATTGCAATAGGGCAGTGATTAGAGAGTGTTGTGTCACCTGCTCTAGTAATGAGAAGAATCTTGTCCAACTTTTAGGTTGTGATCAAAGAGTGTTGTAATTCCCTTCCTACTATTTGTCTAGGTGAATTTGCCTGGGTGTAGTCCATGTCAATTAGTTCATTTGCATCTATGAGATCCATGAGGGCATTGGCTGCCCTGGTGTTGAATTTAAAGTATCCCTTTTTCAATAATTGATCAAAATTTTGATTTTTTTGTAATTTTTCTGAATATCAATGTTGTTATAAACCTTAAATAATAATAAATCATTGAAATGTGCAAAACTAAAAATACCCAATTGCAATTTTCATTCAAATATGCTGAATATGAATTTATTACAACAAACCCTAACTTGAAACTATATAGAAAGCACGAAAATTGATTTTTTTACTGAAATCCTAGCTGAAAGAGAGTCTAGAAGTATGACACCCTGTTGGAAGGTATGACAAATCTCTAGCAACAATAATAAACCCCTGAGAGTGTGATGTCAATAGAATTTTCTCTAAAAAGAATGATGCCAAGGCTGAAAATGTATTGTAGGGGGTACGACAAGTTATAATTGCAGGGACAACAGTGAATAGTGATGCAATGAGTATGAATAGTGATGTCAAGCTGAAATGTCACTTTAGGGGAATAATTTAATAATTTTTTTAAAGTATTACAACCCTTTATGCAGCCATAAATCAACCTCTCTGTATCTATGTGATGGATTTCCTCTGATCTGAAAACTTTGGTGTAATCTTTGAATGGAATTACCAAATGAGTTTGAGGGTTTTCGTCCCCAACCTTGTGCACATGAGGGTTTTTGTCCTCTGTAAAATATTGAAGCTCTTGTCCCAAATTTGCAAAACAAAGGTTTTATAAAAATGTTTGAATGAATGGATGATTCACCCTTCACTCTTTCCAATCAATTATTTTAATAATCTCTTTTCATCCAAAACCCTAAAAGTAACTAATATTACTTTCAATTGAATATTCACATTTTTCCATCCTTGTAATTTTTAATTACCTTTTTGGTCATGTATCTAATATTTGCTTTTTGGCCCCATTCAATAATAATACACTAAATGTCCCTATTTTTCCAAGTTATAACTTAAAGTTTAAGTTACTGGTTCATTTTTGGTTTTGGTTCGGGTTCGAAGACCCTGGTTTGCCGATACGGCATTTTTTTTCTTTCTTGGGTTCGTCTGTACAAAAAATATATAAAAAATTAAAAAAATATAAGAATTCTACCCTGATACATAGGAAATTGATGACATTGTCATTAACCACATAACGGGTACTTGGAGACGGCAAAAAATAATAATTATATAATATATTAATAGAGTTATTTTTGATAAAAATTAAATAAATATATTAAATGCAATACAATTTAATTTAAATTTTAAATATTTATATTATTATAAAAATAATACAAAATTATACTATTTAATTTAAATTTTAAATACAATATATAATCGAACTATTTAAATTGTATAATCAAACTATCTAAAATACAATACAATTTAATTTAAATTTTAAATATTTATATTATTAAAAAATATAATACAAAATAATTCTATTTAATTTAAATTTTAAATACAATATATAATCGAATTATTTAAATTGTGTAGCGCATGCCTTAAGGGGTGCACTAGGATAGGGGTGGGAAGACCATTGGTTTTTCATAATAGTATTTTCCTTTTTTCCACTTTCCATGTACATAATTGTCTCCTAAAACCATTTACCCTAAGATTATTCTTCTTTATTGTACCCATTCTAATCATTTATCATGCTTTATCCTCCTTGTTCTTACCTTGACCCCCTTTCACTAGTTGATTGTACTAGGTCAATTGGGTTGACCTTGTACATTTTTCAGCCTCTGATTACTATAAAGGGTCAACAGGGTTTACCTTTTACTATTTAAGTATATTTTTCATAGCTCAAGACCTAGTGATTTACCTCCCAAAAACATACAGGGTCGACCCTACACAAATGACATTCAAATCTACTCCATTTGATAATCTTATTATGAATGTCAATACAACCTATATCATCCTTGTAGGTTTTGGGAGAAATAACATTCCCCAAACCCTCATCAGGATTGAACAAAATCAAGTTTAAATCCATGTTATCCATTATATTTTTTTTAAATTTTTTCCTCCACATGAGGATGTGATGATCGAAATTGTGGTATCTTCAAAAAGATCTAAAATCTTACCATATTGATTAGGTATTGGAATACATTCATGTAAATTATCTTCCTTATTTTTTCTTGCTACATCAAGATGTTCCACTAGAAGCCTTGTATCTGTCTCTTTTAAATTTGATGAACCATCATACTTTAGAACACAAATTATAAGAAGTTCTAAATAAGAATGCTTCCACCAAGTCGAATATGATTTTATTTTTGTAAGATAAGGAAAAACAAAAGACAAATGATCAATATTAAAATACCTATAACACCTAAAAGGTAGCCCCTCATAATCCAACAAATGACTCCATACTTGATCGTCTACTATCAAATTTATGGAGGCTGAAAGATCAAGTGTTGTATCAATGAAAACTAAAATTATGGAATGTTTTGTTTGAGAAAACAATATATTTAAACTGTATTTCATATATTTATTTAAAATTATGTTATGGATTGTTATTTTTATATTGTATTATACTAATATGGATTGCTAAAAGCCTAAATACAATACAACACAATTCAATTTAAAATTATATTTGTATCGCTAGATAGCAATGGCAAAGACATCAATGAAAAGTTGGAAAGAAAAAGGTGCAGAGTATTGCACTTAACCCACAAGTATTGCAAGGAATAACCTTTTGCTATCTGCTATTTGAGCCCACGTTATTTGTGTGATTTCCCTTCATGTTATTTGCATGATTGCCCTTTGCGGCCAAGGTTCGAAACCCAACATGGCTTGTGTTGCGACCCTTTTCTTTTTTGGTTTTAATCTTGAATAATGGCGAATCCAATGCAGAGAAACAATAAACCGCTAGTGTGAACACAGTCAGCGCTAACAATGAACAACAAAGATTTGCATTTAGGGTTTTTTTCAAAAAAAATAATGGTTTTTCACTATTGTTGACCACCATATGCTACAGGTTTGTTGTCCCAATGCCTAGGGTTCATCTTGAAGAACCTTGCCATACTCTGGTGCCCAGGGACGAACCCTGCGTGTTGGGACGATGAACCGAACTAGAATCAACACTCGGTTCAAACCCCGAACGTAGGAAAAAATTGAAGAACTAATAATGTTGCTTAAAGTACCTTTTTGGACAACTTAAAGAATATTATAATACTATTTCCCCTTTTTAATCCCCCTTAGCCCATTATAAATTCGACTTGATTAATTCAGAAAGGGGACATTACATTCTGTTTGTCCTAGAGTTGTTTGCCCTCAAGCAATTGCAAACTGGAATTCTCAAGAATCTTTGCACCCTCCCAAGTAGCATCTTCTGTTGATAGATCCTTTCAACATACCAGATATGATATGATAGTTCTGCTTCTTAGCTTCATTACATTCTGTCCATCCTAGAGTTGTTTGCCCTCAAGCAATTGCAAACTGGGATGCTCAAGAATCTTTGCACCCTCCCAAGTAGCATCTTCCGTTGGTAGCTTGTTTTATCTGATATTCAAGATGGCTCTAGGTACCAATATGAGTTTGGCTTCATCATCCAAAGGAGGCAATTCAATAGAAGAAATGACACGCTGCCACAATGACCTTTTGAGATATGATATATTGAAAACATTATGTATTCTGCTGTGCTCTGGCAACTCAAGCTCATAGGTAACCCCGCCAATCCTCCATATGACTCTGTATGGCCCATCAAAATGGGGTTTGAGCTTCTCAGCTCCACTCTTCTTGATAGAAGGTTGTCTATATCGTTGCAACCTTAAGAAAACCATGTCTCCCACCTCAAAACTCCTCTCTATACGGTGTTGATCTGCATATAACTTTTGTTGATTTTGAGTATGTTGGAGGTTTTCTTTCAATATACCTAGTATGTCTTGGCTTTGTGCAAACAAGTCTCTGGTTCTTGGCACCTTACTATCAGCAATAACCTAAATCTACAAAGGAAAGAACATCATACCCATATAAAGCTCTGAACGGTGACATACCAATGGACATTGGTATTGTAGCAATGCTCTCCCATGTAGAGCCATTTAACCCACGCTGATTGCTGCCTCGACACGTAATTTCTCAAGTAACCCTCAATCCATTGATTAACAATTTCAGTTTGTCCATTCGTTTGAGGGTGATAATTAGTACTTCGAGTTAATTTTGTCCCTGACAAATGAAAGAGTTTAGAAGATGAAATAACAATATCTAAGGGGTTCGATCCGCTATGGGTGATGACTGCAACATACATGTGAGTCTCCACACTTCTCAAATCACTGTGGAATGCAATACATACCACGACAACAATAGATAATGTCGTATGAATATTCCCAACAGGTTTATGATGATGTACAATAGGGCCTATAATGATGCACAATAGCGAATACTTTGAACCTTCACCCAATTCTCAAATTGATTCAAACCTTTAACCAATTGAAACAAAATGATCACAATCTTTGGCACAAATGTGATTCCTAGACGGAATCACTTGACATAGACAAGAGGCTTTCGTCCTCCAAATTTCCACACTCCAAGGGTTTTCATCCTAGGAGAAGAAATTGAACAAGAAATGCCCAAGTGCTAGAATAGGGTTTGATAACAAATGATAGGGAATGAATAATGACTTTTTAGCCCAACGTTTCCTTTTATAATTTCTCTTTTCCAATTCCACCCTCAAAGTATTAAAAAATAATTTTAATAAAATTTCACTTTTCAGCCACTTAATGATCATTATTTTTGGTCCTCTTAATAAATAATAATAATATATAAGTGTCCTTTTCATGCTATAAAATAAAAGTGACTTAGGACAATTTAAAGTATTATCTTTAATTTATTTCCCTAACTTTATCCCTTACCCTATGGGAAATAAGGAATAGGATACGGGTCTTCTGACTGGCTTAATTTTGAAAAGGGAACATGACATATGCTTTGTCAAAAACATACAGGGTCCGATGCTGTGATTGTAAGATAGCCCACAAATTTAAATAAATTGGTTCAAAATGAGCACCTTGATATCAATTGCATGTTATAACTTTGGCACAAACCTATTGTGAAGAAAATTTCTTTTGGGGATTCCCATGTTCTGGTTTTACTACAAGAAAAATTATGACTTGGGTTTTTGATTAAACTTGTCTTGTCACATTTGCAATCTTATCTTCCATTTTGATATATTCATATCAAACCAGCCAACTGGTAGCATGCTGGTATTTTCCTTGTGCATATAGGTTGTATGCGTAATACTAATTGTGATGAACTTGGATATTACCTATTTTTAGTCTTGGGCATTCTATTTCTAGATATAAATTTAAAGACACCGGTACATATTTTGGTTAGTATGTGTTCTATATGTCATGTAAATTTCATGGGTTTATGTACTACTGATCAACCAATTTCTTCTTGTATAGCAGAAGGAACTGATAATATTGAATGAGTTACAAATAATACTTATTTTGGGCATCCGAATATCCAAAAAGAATCAAGGTAGTATTCATGCATAGAAATCTTACTTAATGTAAGAAGATTCACAAGAGTCTAGGCTCTAAATTAACTGGTTGGTTCATAAGTGCCTCACAAGTTTTTATTCATTTCTACGGTTTTTGTCAGAACTTTTGTGTTGCAACTCTGGTTTCTCATATTAAAACATTTCTTATTTTTAGCATATGCATAAATGTGAAATGACAATTATTTCGGAATCATGTTTGGGAACTGAAATTAGTATAACTTTCAGAAGAGTACCATTGTGTGCCTATTACTTTTTTGAATGTGTGCTATACTTCGGGTGCAAATATAAAATTATATGGTTTTTCATTGGATGTTGAAGTAAAAAAATTATACAAGGTATTCAACAAGTGTGAATTGTTGGGATTGTCTCTCTTACATGCATAGTATTAAAACTCTTACATGAAAATTACTTGGCAGCCCATTTTATTTTAAAAAGAATATAAATTCATAAAATAAACTGAAATACCATGTAAAAACTTTAAAAAATGAAATAAATGTAGAGAACATGTATATTTTCTATTATTTTTTACTAAACAAGAGTACAATGCTCAATTTTAGACAAAAAGAAGAGTACAATGCTCATAGACTAAATCGCGGCCGAAATGATGGATTAAGGCTGTGATCTTCAAACCTGCAATGAAATGATGGCATCAAATCTGCAAGACTAAATCCCGACCGAAATGATGGAATAAGGCTGTGATCTTCACGCGGCAATGATAAAATCGCGGTGGAAATGAACAGAGCAGAAAATTGTGATAGAAAATGAGCAGAATGATGTTTTTTCCTCCTTTTCCCGATGTTCACCACATGCTGGGTTAGGGCCAGCAGTAATTTGACTGAAAACCCTTTTGCTAGAATTTTCCTGGTTTCTCATGGTTAACTGCGGGTTTTAATACAGATTACATGTATATCAAGATGTTGTGCATATGTAGTAGAAATTACTCTCAGTTGTTACAAAGTATGTACTTGTACATTGTTTTGGCACCCATCTTGGCTTTCCACAAATGTGCAAATGTATTATTTTATTTGCATGAGTAAACTAATGGATTAAAATATGTTTTTGAAGTGTAATAATGGGAACTCAAACTGTTGATAGGGTCATGGTATCCGCTAATGGAATCAATGTTCACAGGAAATTGGAACATACTTCATGGACATTATTAATTCTTCGCACAGCTATGCCACTGGTGGGACATCTGTTGGTGAATTTTGGTAAGTAGCGTGAAAGTGATAATTGACTTCCTTCTGTCATCTATTGAATTTAAAGGTTGCATCAAAGTCCCTTTTCTATTCACTCAATATGAATTTTCTATAGAAGTTACATATTGTATTTCTTTGAATTCTACAGTGGTTTTACGTCGTAATGACAATGGTTGATAAGAATAATTTTTTCCAAAGGCATTTGGTTTATCCCCTTCCTATAGCAAATGGGGAAAGAAGACTAGGAGAATGAGAGAAATGTTTTAGGTTCTTAGAAGTATATTATTTAACTATCATCCAATCTTTAATTTTAAATTGATTTGATCATTCCTTGTCTAACATGCTAAAATACATAATGATGTTGAAGGTCTGATCCAAGACATCTTGGTAGCACACTGGACACAGAGAATGAAGAGTCTTGTACCACTTACAACATGCTTAAGGTCTGTGTTTTTTCTCTCTTTGCAATAAAAAAGATGCATTCAACATACAAGTAAGTTCACAGACAGGGATTTTAAAGCTACACACTATTGTCGTCAAAGTATGCAAAAGAAACCTCTTTTCTGTTTGTACAGAAGTTCCTTTTGTAGTTTACTCAAATTTTCTCTCGTATTTCTATATTTTGATTGCCTCATAAATGAATTAATTCCCAACCCATGAACTGTTGTTGTATATAATAACTTATTTAAGATTGTTATTTGTATTGCCCTTCATTCCATTATTTTGGCCATTTATTTATGGGACAAAATCTGCTCAAAGAAATTTGAATGATGCAGTAGCTTTCAAAGGTTGCCTGTGTCAGGCTGAAGTCCCTTCATCAAGTTGATTTCCCTGGATGTGAGCGAAGTTTTGAGCTGACGTGTTTATTTAACATTGCAAAGCCAATTTAGCCGATCCATAATAATTTTGGGAAATTTGAATATATATATATATATATATATATATATATATATATATAATCTTTTTTCATGTATATTTTGAAATATGTATTTGAAAATCTCAGATTGCATGGTTTTTGTCCTTTAAGGCAACAGATATCTGTAACCCATGCATTCCTCGTTATGATAATATTGTATCTTACCTTTGTTCATAGATATATAATTGCAACTTGCGAGCTCCCGCCCTGTCCCTACCTTAGCCTATGCCCAGTTTACTATACAAATAGGAATTGTTCTCCCCAGTCACAGTCAGATCTGCTCAAGATGTTAGCCTCTCTGATCAGGCCTTTCTTCTCCTCCTCCTCTAGGGAGGCTATGGCATCCTCAGTGACCCTGGATTTCTGCAATATAGTCTCACACAATACCTCTCTGATCTGCAAATAAAATCTACACCAATTCCTCCAATATCATGCCCAATGATCTAAGGCCACAATTCTCTACAAAAAAGGAGAATGACGGTTATCTAAAGCATGAGACTCCTCTGAAAATTTAATTCCTTGTGGATGAAATTAAAAATCACCTCTGACTACTCCGTTTTGTAGGTGTTTTACCTGGCCCTAAAACATTGAGACTTTGGGAGCAGGAATTTTGGAAGCGCATGGGCTCAGTACACATCCTCATGATGTCTAAAGGGTATTTTATGGCAGTCTTCTCTTCCAGGCAAGAAAGTGATCAGGTATTCCAAGGATGAAATATTCCAAGCTAAATTTTTTCAACTTTTAATATTTGGATTACAACATTACAAGCAAGTTCCGTCCAGATTAAAGTTAATCTCAAATAAACTGAAATACTTTGCCACTAGGATGCAAGAAATGAACTCAACGTCCAGTATGTGCTACCCAATCCATGGCGGAGTAGGGGCGACCATAAGACGGAGTAATTACAATAAAGAACTCTACGTCAAGTATGTGCTACCCGTAAGGGGCTACCATATGACGGAGTGAGCTTAACAACAATGCTTTAATGGAAATACTGAAATGAAACTACTCCACACCCAGCATGTGCTTGCTTACCCAAAAGGGTAAGTAGCTACCATAGGGCGGATGCTCTACACCAAGAATGTGCTTGCTAACCCAATAGGGCTAGTAGCTACCATAAGGCGGAGCTGAAATCTATTACAATACTTTAAAGAAAATTGAACTAATAGAGAAGGCTGCCAGTACTACTGTCAGTTACAAAATTAATTGAAATTTGCCTTTAGAAAGAAGAAAAAACCAGCCCTTATTAATTTCTTCAGATATTCATAACTCTGGCAAAACTTAACCAATCTTCTTGATTTTTGTTGCAAATACTCTTCCTGGATGGGGCGCCCAAGTTAGCATCCATAAACTGGTGAAATCTGCATCCAAATGAGTTACACGAAAACCAATGCAAACCCCAGAGGGGCGTCCAAGTGGGAGAAGGGCGATTTGCTCTAGGAAATGAATGCAAGCTTTATTAATTCCGAAAATTTGAGAAGAGGGGCGCCTAAGCCAAACTAAAACAATGGGTTGATACCCAGAACTAATTTTTTTGTATTTTTTCCTTTATGAATGAAAACCCTAGGTTTATCTCATACAGAACTACAATATCTGGAACTCTAATATTATCAAAGAACTGACAATGAAATAACTGAAGCAATACGTAAGCAAATACAAATATCAATAACTAATTCACCGCTAGATGCTGTCTTTCAAGCATGAAGAGATGCCTTTGCTAGGAGGCCTTCATTCCCCGAAGCAGTTCCAGAGCCAAAGCTGCAGCATAACAATGCATTAAAACCAAGATACTCAAATGGTAGCCCAATGCCTTCTTTTATAGGCTTCAATTGGCATCTTCTAGAAGCTTTTCCTTAAGAGTGGCGCCCCCTTTCCATGCAATGTGGCGCCCCCCCCTTCAAGTCCCCCTCTTTTAAAATAACATTAAGTTATCAAGTCTAGGCCAAGGTCAACGTTAAAATATAACGTTTATTTTATTTTATTTTATTTTATTTTAAGTGAAATTCACTTATTTCGCCAAGACTGAAATCTGAAGCCCAAAACTGAATGAATCAACTAAAAAGGGGAAGTTAACTCCTTCGACAATCCTGCTAGCTGCCAAAAATAGAATTTACTAAAAATAGTAAATTCTTGAGAATGCTCAGAAAACTGAAACGAACATACCTCTGCGAAGCTCTTGAAAAACCCAGAAGGAATTAGCCATCAAAACTCTGATCAAAGTCATCCTAAAAAATAGGAAACCCTCAATTGCACTTTCCGAGTAGCCTACGGATTTCCGAGAATAGGCCAACGGTCATTAGGAGATCAGATTCTAGAAGGGGTCATTACAGTCCGCCCTTCCCAAAATTGCTTGTCCTCAAGCAATTGAAATCTAGGATGATGCAAAATCTCATCATTTTCCCAAGTTGCATCCTCCATAGGTAAGTCCTTCCACTTTACCAGGTACTCTCGGATGGTTCTTTTCCTCAAAGAACGTTCTCGAACATCAAGTATCTCTTCTGGAATTAGTGCCAATTGTCCCTCTTCATCCAAAGGGGGTAGCTGTGATGATGCAATCACATTATGTCCAAGTGCCTTCTTGAGGCGAGACACATGGAAGACGTTGTGCACTTTGCTATCAATTGGTAGCTCTAATTCATAAGCTACAGCTCCGACTTTTCTGATGACCCTAAAGGGCCCATAGAAGCGAGGTTTGAGCTTCTCAGCTCCACTCTTCTTGAGAGTAGATTGTCTATATGGTTGTAATCTCAAATATACCATATCTCCAACCTCGAAGGAACGCTCAACACGTTTCTGATCCGCATACAACTTTTGTTGATTCTGTGCAATCTGCAAATTATCCTTCAAGGACTTCATTATATCCTGGCTATTTTGCAACAAATCCTTAGCTAGGGGTGCCTTGCTGTCACCAAACACTAAGTCTGCAAAACTAGGTGCCTCATATCCATAAAGTGCTAAGAAAGGAGACATCTTAATAGACATATGGAAAGTAGAATTGTAGCAATACTCACCAATATGCAGCCACTTGACCCAGGTTCTCTGTTGTTCGGACACATAATTTCGCAAGTAGCCTTCCAACCACTTGTTCACCACTTCGGTCTGTCCATCAGTTTGCGGATGGTAGCTAGTACTTGGTGTAAGCACCGTGCCACTCATTCTGAAAACTTCTTGCCAAAACTTACTTAGGAACTTGCTGTCCCTATCACTCACGATGTTCTTTGGCAATCCATGCAATTTGAACACTTCTTGAAAAAAGAGATCTGCAACTTGAGCTGCAGAAAAGGTACTGGTGATGGCGAAGAAGTGAGCAAATTTAGTTAGCCGATCCACCACTACATAGATGCAATCTTTCCCTTGGGCTTTGGGTAACCCTGTGATGAAGTCCATCGAAATACTTTCCCATTTTTGATTGGGAATAGGGAGTGGTTGTAGCAACCCAGCTGGTAAAGTATGCTCATTTTTATTTGCTTGACAAACAGGACACTCCTGAATGTAGCGTTGAATCTCTCCTTTCAATCCCTTCCAAGAAAACCTTTCTCGGATCTGTCGATAGGTTTTGAAAAAACCTTGGTGGCCCGCAACTGGAATATCATGAAAATTCAAAAGAATTTTCTTCTTCAACTTAGAATCATTCACTAGAAAGATTCTTCCCTTATAGTGTATCAATCCTTCAACCACCTTGTACCTTTCATCATGAAAAGTACCCTCAAGAATGCTAGTTGCAAACTGATTTTTAGCATAATCAGCAAGCAACATGTCTCTCCAATCTGAAGTAAGCTCACTCAATGAACTAAGGTGAGGTCTCCTGGAAAGAGCATCGGCCACTATATTATTTTTCCCTTTGACATATTCAATATCAAAGTCGTAAGCTTGAAGCTTACTCACCCATTTCTGTTGCCTCTCATTTAAATCCTTTTGGTGCATGAAATGTTTGAGGCTATTGTGGTCAGTCTTAACCACGAACTTATTCCCCACCAAGTATTGTCTGAACTTGGCTAATGCATGCATAATAGCAAGCATTTCTTTGTCATAAATTGAATATGTTCTTTCAACTCCTCGTAATTTTCTGCTTTCAAACACGATAGGGTGTTTGTCTTGCATCAGGACAGCCCCCACACCTTCACCTGATGCATCACATTGCAGCTCGAAGGGCTTGGAAAAATCCGGTATTGCCAAAACCGGGCATGAACTCATGATCTTCTTGAACTTGTCAAAAACACTTTGAGCCTTTTCTGACCAAACAAAGGCTCCCTTTTTGGTAAGATCGGTAAGGGGAGCAGCATTCTGTGAATACCCCTTTACGAATCTCCGATAGAACCCACATAGACCCAAAAAACCTTTCAACTGAGTTAAGCTCTCAGGAGGTGGCCAATCAATTACCGCCTTGATCTTTTCGGGGTCCACCTTTACTCCCTCAGCACTGATTATGTGGCCAAGGTATAGTAACTCATTCATCCCAAATTCACATTTGGAAGCTTTTGCAAACAAACTCTCAGATTCCATAATACTAAGCACTTCCTCCAAATGCTTAAGATGTTCTCTCCAAGTCTTGCTGTAAATCAGAATGTCATCAAAAAATACTAACACAAACCTCCTTAAATGATTCTGAAAGACACGATTCATGCAAGACTGAAAGGTAGCTGGGGCGTTAGTCAATCCAAATGGCATGACTAAGAACTCAAAATGGCCATAGTGGCATCTGAAGGCTGTCTTCTCAACATCAGATCCCCTCATTCGAATCTGATGGTAACCCGATCTTAGATCAATTTTTGAGAAGAACTTGGCACCGTGTAGCTCATCAATGAGCTCATCTATCCTGGGTATGGGATATCTGTTTTTGATGGTGCTTTGATTTAAAGCACGATAATCCACGCACATGCGCATAGTACCATCCTTCTTTTTCACAAGAACCACTGCAGAAGCAAAGGGGCTCTTGCTTGGACGGATGAAACCCATCTTCAAGAGTTCTTGAATATTCTTCTCGATCTCGTCCTTTTGCCGCTTCGGATACCGGTATGGAGTTATGATTACCGGTTTCGCTCCCTCTTTGAGCTCAATGATGTGTTCTGATCCTCTATCGGGAGGTGGTCCAGGAGGCAAATCAGCAAACACTTTACTCTTCTTGGTGAGTAAAGATTGAATATCGGGAGGATGCTCTATTTTTGTTTCCACAGGACTAGTCGGAAGAACCATGAATTCAGCGGCCCAATCCACTTGATCATGTCTTATCAATTTCGCCATCCTTTTGAATGATACTATTCGAGGGCCACCATTTGACATCCCTCTCAACACCACCTTCTTTCCATCGGATTGAAACCTGAGTTCCATGGTTTGCAGATTTAGAGAGATGTCTCCAAGAGAACGCAACCACTGAATGCCAAGAACAGCATCCGTATCTCCAATATTCACCACATAGAAGTCATCTTTGACCTCATAGTTGCCCAATTGCATTGATAAGTTGGGCACCCTTTTGGTACAAGAAATGTGGAATCCATCCGCCACCATGACTTTGAACCCTTCAAAATCTTCTGTTTGCAACTCCTTCTTTGCCACCACAGCTTCATCTATGAAGTTATGGGTTGCTCCAGTATCAATTAGAGCAACGATACGCTGCCCTTTGATCATCCCACGGATTTTGAAGGACTCATTCCTTTGGAAGCTTGAAAGTTGAGCCAACGTGCCGCCACTTTCTTTCTCGCTTTCAGGCTCTTCAGGGACTCTTTCAACTTCACTATCTTCGGAATCAGATTGCTGGTCCGAAGAATCAGAGTTACTCTCACCAGCGGAGTAATACTCAATCTGATGGAATTTGACTCCTTTTGGGCAAACATGGTCTGGAGACCATTTATCTTTGCATCTGAAACAAAGCCCCTTCCTTCGGAGTTCATTGACAGTTTCCGGATCCAATCTTTTGCCAAGAGGTTTCTGCTGGTTAAACTCCTTTTGGTAAGGTTTTTGTTGAAACCTTCTCCCTCTATCCTTCTTGTGGAAGGATGGTTTAGGATGGAACTTAGTTTTGGGAGCCGCCCACTCCATGTTTCTAGCTTTCTTCATTGCTTCTTGCAAAGATGGTGGATCAAAAGCTTTGATCCATCCCTTGAGTGGCTCCATCAACCCTTCGCTAAATAAGATTACTAATCTTCTTTCCGTGATTCCAGTGACCATGACTGAAAGTCTTTGAAACTCAGCTATGTAGGCATCAACAGTGCCATACTGCTTCAACTGTGCCAACTCCCTAAAATGCACTTCTGGGTCCTTCTTCTCGAACCTCTCAATGAGTCTAGTGGTGAACTCATCGTAACTAGTGATTGATCCATGACCCAAAGTGACCAGGCCATGATACCACCACTCATGCGCTACTCCATCTAGGTGTAGCGTGGCGAATTTAATCGCATCTTCTTCAGCCATTGGCCTAAGGGCCAAATAGTTGTCTAATTTTTGTATCCAGGCTCGAGCAGAACTATTGTCACTTCCATCAAAGTGGGAAAGCATTAGCTTGTTGATAACTTGATGCAAGTCCCCTTGTGCTGGAGTTCTTCTGTGATCATAATTTCTCCCTTGTCCCTTACTCTTCCTTTTATGATCTATGAATTCATTATAGGACATGTCCATTTTGATTTCTTCAGGAAGAGAGTCATACTCCGCATGACCACGCCTCAATTGTTCCACAAATGAAGAATTCTCTTCAGGATCAGGTTGGGTATTGACTGGTGCTAGAAAGGAGGGTTTGAAAGGCCTTGACGAAATGTAAGTGTTGTTTGAAGCAGGTTGAGCAACACTTCCATTAAATTGATTCGAAGCACTAGGCTCTCCTCTATAGCTGGAATTGGTCTGGAGATTTGGGTTTTGACCCACTTTCCCCAACATGAGGGATACCATATCCATTAAGGCATCCATTTTCCTTTCAAATCTCTTTTCCGGACTTAAGGATCTTTCTCTACCCTTCCCACTATCATTTCTAGGATTGGTAAACCTCTCGTTACCCCCTACTGATCTCTCCCCTTCTGCCATATTTGTTTCTTGAGATGACTCCCAATGAGCCCTCAAGATCTCAGAAGCAGTTTGACCTTCGGGAACTTGATACCACTGGAACTGTTTTGCAATTTTCTTATCCTCTCTCGCAATATATCTCTTTTCGCGGTCACTCATAGATGGTTTGTCCACAGGATGGCAGGATACGTGGCTCTGATACCACTGAATTATTCCAAGCTAAATTTTTTCAACTTTTAATATTTGGATTACAACATTACAAGCAAGTTCCGTCCAGATTAAAGTTAATCTCAAATAAACTGAAATACTTTGCCACTAGGATGCAAGAAATGAACTCAACGTCCAGTATGTGCTACCCAATCCATGGCGGAGTAGGGGCGACCATAAGACGGAGTAATTACAATAAAGAACTCTACGTCAAGTATGTGCTACCCGTAAGGGGCTACCATATGACGGAGTGAGCTTAACAACAATGCTTTAATGGAAATACTGAAATGAAACTACTCCACACCCAGCATGTGCTTGCTTACCCAAAAGGGTAAGTAGCTACCATAGGGCGGATGCTCTACACCAAGAATGTGCTTGCTAACCCAATAGGGCTAGTAGCTACCATAAGGCGGAGCTGAAATCTATTACAATACTTTAAAGAAAATTGAACTAATAGAGAAGGCTGCCAGTACTACTGTCAGTTACAAAATTAATTGAAATTTGCCTTTAGAAAGAAGAAAAAACCAGCCCTTATTAATTTCTTCAGATATTCATAACTCTGGCAAAACTTAACCAATCTTCTTGATTTTTGTTGCAAATACTCTTCCTGGATGGGGCGCCCAAGTTAGCATCCATAAACTGGTGAAATCTGCATCCAAATGAGTTACACGAAAACCAATGCAAACCCCAGAGGGGCGTCCAAGTGGGAGAAGGGCGATTTGCTCTAGGAAATGAATGCAAGCTTTATTAATTCCGAAAATTTGAGAAGAGGGGCGCCTAAGCCAAACTAAAACAATGGGTTGATACCCAGAACTAATTTTTTTGTATTTTTTCCTTTATGAATGAAAACCCTAGGTTTATCTCATACAGAACTACAATATCTGGAACTCTAATATTATCAAAGAACTGACAATGAAATAACTGAAGCAATACGTAAGCAAATACAAATATCAATAACTAATTCACCGCTAGATGCTGTCTTTCAAGCATGAAGAGATGCCTTTGCTAGGAGGCCTTCATTCCCCGAAGCAGTTCCAGAGCCAAAGCTGCAGCATAACAATGCATTAAAACCAAGATACTCAAATGGTAGCCCAATGCCTTCTTTTATAGGCTTCAATTGGCATCTTCTAGAAGCTTTTCCTTAAGAGTGGCGCCCCCTTTCCATGCAATGTGGCGCCCCCCCTTCAAGTCCCCCTCTTTTAAAATAACATTAAGTTATCAAGTCTAGGCCAAGGTCAACGTTAAAATATAACATTTATTTTATTTTATTTTATTTTATTTTAAGTGAAATTCACTTATTTCGCCAAGACTGAAATCTGAAGCCCAAAACTGAATGAATCAACTAAAAAGGGGAAGTTAACTCCTTCGACAATCCTGCTAGCTGCCAAAAATAGAATTTACTAAAAATAGTAAATTCTTGAGAATGCTCAGAAAACTGAAACGAACATACCTCTGCGAAGCTCTTGAAAAACCCAGAAGGAATTAGCCATCAAAACTCTGATCAAAGTCATCCTAAAAAATAGGAAACCCTCAATTGCACTTTCCGAGTAGCCTACGGATTTCCGAGAATAGGCCAACGGTCATTAGGAGATCAGATTCTAGAAGGGGTCATTACAAAGGAGGCCCATGGTGCATGAGGAAGTTAGGGATCTTTATTAAACATTGGACCCTTACCTTTAATCCCACCAAATTTCTTCCCACAACTGTCCTTGTTTGTGTATCCTTCTTCTTGTACCCAGTGAATATTGGCAAGAAATGTCTAAAAAAATAGGTAATGCCATCTGAGAGTACATTGCCTTGTTTGACTTTACTTGAAACCCTGCAGTAGCAAATTATGTAAGAAAGAAAGAAATTTTATTAATGTCCACGACTGACCAAAATAAGTCAATGAGACTCAAGTGTATGAACAATTACAATTGAAAATTACTAGGGTAAGGACCCTAGGATCAGAACTAACTAAAAACCAAGAATTAGAGCAATGAAAATGAGCAAGAGGGAGTTAACCTAAAGTGGGGACACCCAAATTATATGATTAGGTACAAGTAGCCATATGAGGGAAGGACCATCCAATGAAGTACAAGGTCTATGAGTGGGCCAAAACAAGATCTGAAAACAATCATATATCTGTAACAAAGCTCGGACCAGACTAATCTTCAATTCCATCATCTGCCATATTTGTAACAAGGCTCAAAGTAGAAGAGCCTTCGACTCTGTCATCTATCAATGTGAAAGGGCCAATGTAGGATCTGATAATGTTCATAGGGGATTGCCCAAGGTTGAGGGGACCAGGGTGGGTGATCCTATGAGGAAGCAAGGTACTCCCCATAGAACCTCTCTTGGCATCCAAGGTCAAGGAAGCTCTTGTGGCAAAGAAAAAACTAGTCATGTGAGTCTGTCCTTGTGGCCTTGGAAGCGGGCAAGGGGGACGAAGGGGCATTTGATGTTGAAATGGAGCCGATCTACAGTACCAAGAGAGAGTGCGCCAAGGCATCCTAGAAATAGCAGTATGCAAAATGAGCGTCGTTTTAGTGACCTATCCCATTCTGTGTGTGAAGCAACAATATCCAAAGGACACTTGACACCTTGAACCTCTGCTATGGGATGAAAAAAAATGTGATCACCTTGGTAACTCTAGGGGGCCCCTGCAAGAACCCACATCGAAGGGTGACAACCTCTCGAAGAAAAAGGGCCAAGCACCGTTGTTAAGGGTACTAAAAAAGGTGGAAAGATCGCTACTCAAGTCTTTATATAGACAATGGTATCTCTCCCTAATATCCCTAATCTCATATTAAATGGGGCATCTAAAAATGAAATGATCCTTAGTCTCCTCTTCTTGAAGGGAGCAATGGTGATAGAGCTGGTCCCCATGCAGAACATGATGATTAGATTCTGCTTGCAACTAGTGGGAGCACACCATCAAACCCCTGTGTGACCAATGGTTTTGGAGAAAGTTATCGGGCCGGATATATTATTTACGGAATGACAATGAGCAATCTTTGGTGCAAGCCAAAATTGTTCTCACGATTTCTATTGAAATGAGCAAACATTACAAATAAATAAGCCAAGATATAGCTGTTCACTTCACATTTGAGATGTCCATTCATATTCCTATGGGACTTTTGAGTTATTCACTACAAGATGAAAGCATTCATACAACTAATCTTAGGAATAAGCAAATATTATATACAATAATATTACACCCCCTAATCTATAGGGGTGGTTGTGAGCCCAAGCATTCCTTTGAACTTTCAAAATTTTCTTGTCCAAGTGCTTTCATCAGGATGTCTGTTGGTTGCCCTGCTGTAGGGCAGACTGCAACTTGACATTGCCATCTTTCACATAGTGATGAATCAAATGAAATTTGGTATTGATATGCTTAGTTTGGTCGTGAAAAATTGAATTTTTTGCCATTTGTATTGCAAAAGTGTTGTCAACCATGAGAGGTGTTGACGAAACCTATTGTTCTTGCAAATTTGAAAGAACCCTTTTGAACCACAAAATCTCTCTAGTTGCCTCTGAAGTGGCCATATACTTTGCTTTTGTTGAAGAAATTGCCGGCACTGATTGCTTCTTGGATTTCCAAGTGACAACTATTGTTCCCAAGTTCATTAGAAAACTCGTAGTGGATTTCCCATCTTCATGATCACCTGCATAGTCAAAATCTGAATATCCACCTAGTTTGAAGTCTCTTGCCTTGGAATATTTGAACCCAACATTCTATGTTCCTTTGAGATATCAAAGGAGTCTTTTTGCTGCTACCCAATGACTGTCTCTGCATTGTTGCATGAATCTTAAAAAAACACCAACAACAAATGATATATTTGGTCTTTTTGTGGTCACATAAAACGAACTTTCAATGAGTTGTATGTATTTAGTGGGATCAACCAAATCTATTGTATCTTTTGATTTCAATTTTAGATTTTGTTCCATGGGCGTGCTAAGAGGCTTACAATCTTCCATTTTGAACTTGCTCAGAATGTCACCTATGTACTTTTACTGTGTGATGATTTATACTTTGGTGTTTGAATTAATTCAATACCCAAATAGTAATGAAGATACCCAAATCGGTCATTTCAAAGCTTTTCATCAACTCTGATTTGAAATTTGTAGTGTACATTTCATTGTCCCTTGTGACAAGCAGATCATCAACATATACCACTACAAATATAATTGTTTTGTCAACTATTTTGACAAAAAAAGTTGCATCTTCAAACTCAAAATGTTTGAAGTTCATGTTTATGAGGTGCTTAGCTAGTTTATCCCACCATGCTCGAGGGGCTTTTTTCAAACCATACAATGATTTTTCAAGTTAGCACGCCTTGTGCTCTTGGCTGTTTATTGCAAAACTTTCGGATTGTGTCATGTACACTATTTCCTTGAGGTCACCTTTCAAAATTGCAATTTTGATGTCTATTTGGTGATATTTTCATCTGTTGTGAGTTTCCAGTGCCAACATGGTTCGAATGGTAGTCCATTTTGCTGTAGATGCAAAGGTTTCATTATAGTCAATTCCTTCCTTTTGAGAATATACCTTTGTGACAAACCTAGTTTTATGCTTGTCAAGTGAGCCGTCGACCTTGTATTTGTTGCGGTAGACCCACTTGCAACCAATTGGTTTGCAACCATATGGAGGATCAACCAATTTCCAAGTCCCATTTTTGACCAATGCACTGTACTCATTTCTCATTGCTTTTCTCCAAGGTTCAAGCTTCTCAGCTTGTTTGAAGATGATTTTGAATCAAACGCAATATTGAGTTCTTCTTCTAGAGAATCATTCAAGGTGAGCTTTTCAATCTTATCTTGAATTTCTTCAAGGAATTTTTTGATTGTTATGCCGCTGCATGTGCACTTCTAGTACCTGTTTTCCCAACGTCATCGGGTCTGACATTGTTCAATGTCTGGGTGGTCTACTTAGGCATCTTTTTTTGTGGTATAGGTATTTCCATTTCATCTTCTAAAGTTACTTCACTTTCTGTCCTTTGTTCTTGTGGCCCCTGTTCATTGTATGATGAAGTTGAACTTTCTCCTTCAAGAGGAGTTTCATTCTAATGTATAGGGGACAATAAAGAATCAATTGATTCCCAATTGTATGTCCCCCATTCATTGTTTGGAACATCCAAATCACTTTTCTTGTAGACATCAAACTTTACATATTTCTCAAGTCGACTCAATTGTTGATTAATGTTGGCTTTGTCCTTTCTAGTTTCACAAAAGACAACTTCTCTTGCGACAAGAAACTTCTTTTTCTCATCATATACCCTGTATGCCTCGGAGGATTTAAAATATCCCAAATGGATACATTTATTACTCCTATGGTTCAACTTATTCCTCTTTTATTTTGGAATCAATGCATAACATGTGGATCCAAAAATCCGAAGATGTCGCACTGAAGGAAGATGACCACACCACATCTCATATGGAGTCTTGGAAGGGTTGTTGATGGTGATTTGTTGTAGAGGTATAATGTTGTTTTAGTTGCTTTGGCCCAAAAATGCAGATTATCCCTTTGAAGTACAACTTGGCATGAACCATATTCATCATAGTCCTATTCATCCTCTACAATTTTATTTTGTTGTGGAGTGTGAGGAATAATGAGATGATGTTTGATCCCTTTTTGCTCAAGATAGGATTCAAACTTCTTTGAAATGTATCACCACCAGTATCAGTCTTAAGTGATTTGATGCGGTCGTGAGCTTCATTTTCAATCATCATTCGAAACTTTTTGAATGTCTTGAATGCTCTAGATTTCTATTTGAGAAAGTATATTCAAGTCATTCTGCTATAGTGATCAATGAACAACATGAAGTACTTATGACCACTAACTGAGAGAATTAGAAGAGAACATAAGTTCAAGTGAACTAGTTGCAACCTTCTATCGGCTTTCCATTGTGAGTTTGGAAACTGTTCTCTTTCCTGTTTGGCCAAAATGTAGGCCTCACACTTTTCATCAAATTTTGTGTGAAAGGTAGGCAAACCAACAACACCATTCTTTTGCAACACACAAATGTTGTTATAATGAGTATGCTCGAATCTAGCATGCGACATGTTTAGAGACATTTCGTCTTCAACGAGATGAGCGTAATTCCTTTGAAACTGATGGCTCACCCTTGAGTTTGATCAATTTTCCTTCCTCATATCCAGTCAAGATGATTGCATTGTCACATTTCTTTCTGATAGTGATGTCACCATTCTCCAACAAGATGGAATGGCCTTGTTGCTGAATGAGCACAAGAGACAACAAGTTTCTTTTCAATTGAGGAAGGTATAAAACATTTTGGAGTTTGAAATCTAGAAGACCTGGACACTTGAGTCGGATTGTACCTCTTCCATGTGGTTGCAAATTTGATCTATCTATGAGGAATATTAGACTACAACTTTCTTCATCTCCTCAAATAAGTCTTTTCAGAAAGTCATTTGTAAGGTGGCACCAGTATCAAGAACCCAAGCATCAAACCATGACGAACCGATTGAGACATTGTTCGCTTCATCATCTGAACTAGAAAGCACACCTTGTTCTCTAACATACACTTTTCCATCTCCATAATGGTATGGTTTTGCCCCTCTACCATTCTATTTTGTTGTGTAAGGTGTGGTCTATTGGGATGTCCTCTTGAGTACAAAAATCAAGGATTTTTTAAGAGTAAAAATCATCTTTGTTATTTGATCTAAGGATTTTGATACTCCTTTTTTATTGTTTCTCTACCATGACCTTGAAATTTTTGAACTCATTAAATGCATTTGATTTTCACTCTAAAAAATACATCCACATTTTTCTTGAGAAGCCATCTACAAATAACAAAATATAACTGGCACTGGAGATTGATGTTATCTTCATATGCCCACATTTTAGCATGGATCAACGGAAGGACCTCCTTAGCTCTTTACGCTTGTCCTCCATTAAACAAAACCTTGTGCAACTTCCTAGCCTCATGCACTACAAACTCGTTGATTTTGAATCTCTAGATGGCCATCCACCAAGTTTTCTGTAGCCAAAAAATGAAAGATACTTCAAATTTAAGTGTTCATACTTTTGATGCCAAAGTGTGTTGTTGTCTTGACCACTCTTGGTGTTCAAAGCATGCTCTCTTTCCTCCCATGTATCAATCAATTTGAAAATCCCATATTTTTGAATACCGAAACCAATTGTCTTCTTCCGAACCTTATCAATGATATAACATTTATTATTGTTGAAAAACACATTCACATTAGGATTGAGTTTCATGATCTCATTGATTGGAAGAAAATTCTTTTCCAAACCAAGAGCATAGAAGACATTCATGAAGAATAGATCTTTACCTTGGTGTTATTTGCACATTTATTTTGCCTTCAACCTTATATTCCCCTCCTCCACCAAAAATCACAGAGTTAGAAGTAAATGTATTTGCTACAATGTGAAGATACCAATCTCTCATGTTTGTGAAATGCTTGATGGCACCGGAATCTATATATTATGCAATATTGTTTACACAATCTCTATTATCTTTAGCCATAAAAACATATAAATCGTCTTCTTTATGTTCTGCAATATTGGTTTGCTTCTTAGGTCCATGGTTAATTTTACTCATCCCATAATCATCTTCTATAAAATTTGTTCTTATTAACTACTTTTTCATGATAGAAGCACTTGTAGGCTTTGGTTTTTTGATTATTCAAATCTTGTCTTGCTTCTTCTCTCTTTGTTTATGCTATCTTTTTGCTTAGCAAACTTGCCATTGTTGTTTTGCTTGAAGTTTGCTACTAAAGCCATCTCTGAACCCTCAGTCCCGCTACTATTGCCAAACTGCGTTTCCCCTTTGTCTTACTGCAATAGATTAGTGCTCAACTCTTCAAACTTTAGGTCAGCATTAGTAGCAATGATATTTAGGATTTCAATAAAATGCTCAAACAAAGTTGGTAAACTCTTCAGAGCGATTAACACCATATCGTCTTTTTCCATCTTCTGCCCAATGACGTTCAACTGTTCTCTAATATATTTTATTTTGACCAAATGATCTTGTAAATACTCACTTTCATCCATTTTAATTAAAAAAAAAACTTGAGGAAGAAGGCTCTCGTTTCATTAGAAATTTCATGAACTCTTTTAGTTGCTTCCAAATGCTTGGCGCATCATTGCCAGTTTGCACTTCTGGTCGCATTTCGTCAGTCACAAATAGCTTTATTAGCATCATTGCTTCTTTGTTCCGCCCATCAAACTTGTCGTGGTCTTTTCTTGCATCCAATTTTCGTCCCCAAAACACGTTGATCTAAGCGTCTCTACTAAAAAATATCTAACATTATCTGTTTCCAGGAATAATAGTTCTTCCTAGAAAACTTAAGGCTACTCTCGAACATTATATGGGACAAACTAGCCATGTTATAAAAAACAATTTGCCAATAAGGATGTTAAAATAAAGAGTTACAGCTCCAAATATGCTCTTTCCTCCCCCAAACAACAAATATTGAAAAAATAAAAACAAAAACAAAACACCACAAACTTGTCCATTACTGCTGAATCTGCTGAATTTTTTTGAAAATGCTTAAAATATCTAAAATAATGCAGAAAATTGTTGAAAATATGAATCTGGAATTAAAAAAAAAAGAACTAAAAATCACTATTTCGTACGGTTCAGCATAATTGTACCTTCCACTACTATTCTGTACATATATACTTTTTACTTCTATTCGGTACAGCTATAATGTTTGACACTTTTCCTACAACAACACTATTTTTCACAACTGTACTTTTCTGTACAAACCCCCATGACTGTAATTTTCTGTACAACTCCGTACGGTTGTCCTATGTTGTTATGTATGGTTAAAAACCTTGATCTATATTTGTAAAAAAGCCTAGCTTTAAATTGAAAAAAATGGATCTTGAGTTTAAAACAGAAAAAAACTTGCTTTCTTTGCTAGAAAGCACTTTTAGTTTCTCAGTGTGTATCGTAAATAATCCCTTAGTTTGTCACTGATTTGAGCAGTCCCTAGGTCTTCACCTGTTGCTTCTTCGCTTCTCCTCACCATGGCTTTGGCATCATATTACGAAAACTGAACACAAAGAAACCAAGCAAGTACACAAGAGAACTTGAAAGAGAGAATTACTTCTTTGGACATGTTATTGAAAGAACATTTATCCCTTTATAAGAAAGCAATAACATAAACCCTGATACAAGGGTGACACAAACCGTAGACCTAAAATAACTTAAGTGAACATTAGTCATGTTTACATTATTTGATAAAGCAAACCAAATTCATAAAATGAATTTATTACTTAGCCTATCACTAAGACTAGCATGACCATTGTATCTCAATAAACCATAATCTTAGTTTTAATAAATATAACCCCTACCTAGAGCTTTCAAAAGTGAGCAAAAGCATCTAATTGGATTTTTAGTTTTTTAAGAAAATGAGGTAGGAGAACCAAGGCGTATGTAAGATACAACCCTCCATGAGTTGATTATGGTTGATTTTTCTTACAAATTGTAGATGGCATCATCGTTCATCTTGACTATCTTCGACATCATTGGTCACATGGCTTAAGTATTCCCATAAGTTATGAGTTGAAACTGACTACTTTATTTCTAGCACAATAGGATTTTTTGTCGCTGTCCCCTCAAGGAGGCAAAGACTAAGGAAAACCTTTTTTTTAGGCACTGTTATGAGATATTGGGGAGATACCTTTTTTTATATAGAGATGAGAACAATTCTTTATTCACTTTCTTTCAATACCCTTATCAAAGGTGTTTGGCCCTATTTCTATGGGAGGCTATCATTCTCACAAAAATATTTACAAGGGACCTCTAAAGTCGTCATGATGGTCACTTCTTTCGTCCCTCTATAGGATTGGAGACAAAAAGTGTACATTGGATATAGTTGTTCTTAGATGGGGATGGATCAAAGAGACCACGTTTGTCTTGATGTGTTACTACCAATGCGTCCCAATCTACTTAGTCTTACTCTAGGTGGAGTAGATCTGAATTTTAGGGCTTTCCCCTTGTCTACAACCAGGTTTACAGAGGCACGCACAAATATTATTTTTTGAATACCTCTCGAGGTTCATTTACTGTTGATGTTAGGAGAGTTTCTAGGGCGAGTATTTGAGTTTTATCGAGGATTGTCCATTGTGGCCTGGTGAGACCTAGACATTCCCTTGTAAGCATTCTTAGATACCGAATTGGCCCTTTTACGATAATATATGATGTTCCAGGTTCTTGAGGTCTGAGTCTTGATAAGACTTTTGACGTCACTTTTCTCCTACCATTGTATCCCACTTTCTGCGTATTTAGTTTGATGCTTGATTGTGGGGTCCTCTTCTCATAAAGCTATTTGTACTTGTACTTAGTTTTGTATGGTTTAGGATTTTGCAAGCGCAAATTACTATTTTTTGAATACCTCTTGAGGTTCATCTACTATGGATGTTAGGAGAGGCTCTAGGGTGGGTATTTGAGTTTTATTGAGTATTGTCTATTGTGGCTTGGTGAGACCTAGACATTCCCTTGTAAGCATTCTCAGATCCCAAATTGGCGCTTTTACAATAATATATGACGTCATGGGTTCTTAAAGTCCAAGTCTTGATTAAGACTTCTGACTTCACTTTTCTCCTACAATTGTCTCCCATGTTCATCTTCTTTAGTTTGATATTTGATTGTGGCATCCTCTTCTGACAAAGCTATTTGTACTTTAGTTTTGTATGGTTCAGGGTTAATTGTATTAGGGTTACCCCTCATGTTTATTTATGTTTCTAAAGTGCTTCATGTTTATTTTATTTTCACAACCTAGGGCCTCTTTTACCTTAAAATTTTGCTATTATGTGTCTACTCTGAGTTAGTTGCGGACATTCGTATAATTTACATCTTTCATTATTTCTTTCTCTTACAAAGCTCGTAAGATTATAAATATAATCCCAATGAGACTAGATGAAAGAGAGAACCCTTTTTAGACTCAAATTTCAATTCTAATCAAGCCAAAGGATATTTTAGGCAGTCAAGAATCAAGTCACTATTATCTCTTAGAGTTTCTTGATGTTGATGATAAAGCTTTGAGATACGAATAACATGTAGCTCTAAGATGGTATTTACATGGCAATGGATTTCCTTTTTCGAACTTTGTTTTGTTTTTTTTCATTTAAAGAACATTCCCTTCTTAGTTTTTACAAGAAGCAAGTAAAGACAGTTGTGCGAAAGCTTTGGGGTTTGTCTTTAAGCTTACATGACATACACCAGGTCTATAAGCTTCTTGTAAGGAGCCAGAAAGGAATATTTATTTGGTTTCAATGTAAGTTAATACAATTGTCTAAGGTCCTTCAATGGTTAAACTAGTCCTCTGGGAATACTTCTAAGTTGCATGTGGTCATCTTTTTAAGAATATGCATTTTTTTTAATTGGTAAAATGAGGGATTCTATCGGGGCCCTCGCTCGTGGATTAAAGCATTATAAAAAAAAATTCTTACATAAAATGTTGAGGAGAGAGAATAAGATAAAGAGAGGGGGGAGGAAATTAGGTATCATGTCGAAGGGTGGCCATGCACCACATACTATCATGCATTACTATATACAACTACATAGACTATTAAAAGAGAAAAATAGAATGCAATCCAGGTGGGTGAACCAAGAACAGATGTTTTGAAAGGATTTCACAAGGAACAAGAACACAATTATTCTAGTAGAGCAAAATGTGCCAACTCAAAACCTCTTGCTAGACCACCACTGAGGTTGGGCTTGTTAATTATATGCAAAGATGCTTGGAGTCCATAGGAGAGAATTTTGGAGCCGCAAAATTTTCCAGAAATATGTCTCCACAAGCAAAGAATTCCAACCAAACTCCTTTGGCATCAAGAATATAACTAGCATTTGAGGCCATTATTGCACACTTACCAAGATGTCAATTCTGTTGTAGAGTGAGAAGGGCAGTTTAGAATAAAAAAGATATCTATTGGGCCCTTACTGTCTTTGATCTATTCCTTTATTGTAAGTCTTCCTATCTTTTGGGGTTGCTTCCCAACATGATGCTAGTTACTAGGAATTGCATTGGAGGAGAATGTAGAAGGAGCTTTAGGTTGGGGATGTGGTGCAATGGCCTTTTTTGCTAAGCTTGAGGAGACAAGCTTCACAGGGTTTTACCCTCTTTTCTTGCAGGGAAAATGTCTGCTCCCAACTTGTTGTCTACTAAATTCTCTTCCCCAAAGTTGTCCATAGGAGGATGCTAGTGCGGTAGTTTCGCTTGCAGAGCCTTGGGAGAAAATAAGTGGTCCTCCTTGTTTTGGTTTGACAAGACAAGAGTAGGGTGACAGATCTCCCAAATTGTTTAGCTTTTCTTTAAGAGGGAAGGCATAGGGAGAGTAGATTGTAAACACAAGATACTGAAAAATATCATATGTAGGAAAAAGAGAGGCCAATTTATTGAGAAATTCATCACGAATGGGAACAACAAAGTTTATTTCACATTTATGCTCCATGTTGGTCCCCCGATTTCAGAATATGTTGGACTTGGTCTTGCCCGATGTCTCTAAGAATACAGCTTTTATGCAGGCGAGAGGAAGAGATAAATGATTCATTGGACGAGGAGGATTGGATGTGCCTACTACTGACACCCTTGTAGTGACCGAGATAGATGCAGAGAGCGGCCAAGCGCTCAGCAAAGTGAAGAGCAGTAGAGTTGTGAACAAAGTGAAGAATATGCTTGGAACACCACATCATAAACCAAGCCACATGTTCCTCTCTGAGTGCAAGACATCCTTTGTGCTCAGTACTTGAATAAATAGCAGCTTTAAGTCTTTTCCATGGGTAATGATGAAAAGGACGAGACATTGATTTAAACTTCTGCCAACTTGTATGAGGTGGAAATCATTTAAAACAATGCCCATGGCATCATTATTTGGGATTCTTCCCCATGATTTGATTTGAAATTTTCATTTTTCATTTTTTATTTTTTTCTAAAAGACTCCTACAATCATTTCAACGTCTTGGAGAGTCAAGTCCTTTCAGCCTAACCATTCTAAGGTGAGAGAGCTTTCAATTTTGGAGAAGATTCTCATATCTGCTCTTGCATTGGAAAGAAGATCTGTAGGGTTTTTTTGCTTCTTAGAAGCGACAGGAAATTGACTTTTGTTGAAAGAATCGCTGAGTGGCAATTGCTGGTTGCAATAGATGATTGAGCTTCCAACTAAGAGTTCTCTCTTTAGTCACTACGTTGATAACCCATTGTGACTCTCCTTCAACTTGTAAGTTGTTTATTCCATATATGCAGGCTAGACTAAGTCCTTAGACCAAAGCTCAAATTTTAGATTCGTTGTTTGATCCATTAAGCAAGAATGAGGAAGAATCTGCTATAAGTTGGCCTTGAGACAATCTTAAAATGCATCCCATTCCTGGAATTCCAGGATTTCCCCTATATGCAATTGCAGGAATAGTTACATAGTCGCCATAGCTACCATAAGACAAACATCAACAATACATACAAATATATAAATGTATGAAAGATTAAAACAAGACAACATGGATTTATCCAAGTAGCATTACTATCTCATTAGATTAAGAGCTCTTGACTAAATTCTCTAGTATAACAAAGGTAACTCTCATCCACAATGTACGTCACCCACTAGCCTTCTATGCTATTAATTAGATAAGAAAGGAGGCTAGGGTTAGGGTTAAGGTTTTGGAGAGTAGTTACTTGTATAACAAGTCTTGTCTATTGTTAGCGAAAGTCAGTTAAATAAATAATTAATTGATAATCTTCTCTAATAATGGGTTATAGATAAGTGTGCACCAATTAGTGCTTATACAAGAATTATATTAGAAATAAATGTTACAAGTGCATCTTAAACCATTCAATTATAACGGGTTATGGATAAGTGTGCACCAATTAGTGTTTATCCACAAATTATATTACAAATGAATGTTACAAGTGCATCTTAAACCATTCAAAAGTGTATGCAATATTAAATACACTAACATCCCCCTTAAGATGTAATTGTATAAAGGGAAGACAGAGGAATCACTAAACTATCCCCCCTTGACGTAAACTTCCTTCACTCTCAAAAGTTGTTTGTGCTGAACAAATTGGGCCTCGATCAAGGCTTTTTGAACATGTTTGTGTTAAGCACACAACACACTGAGAGGGGGAGGTGAATTAGTGTGATTTAAAACTTTGTTTTCTTAAAATTAATGTCCACATTAAAAACATTCACACAAGATTTATCTATTAGACAAGGTTTACGTGGAAAACCCAAAAAGCAGAGTTGCTTGGATCTACCGTCCAATTCTAGCTTCAAAATACAAATTATTTTATAAAATTTGTAGGCACCAACCTACTTTGAGACATCAATCCCCACCGCCAAGCACCAACTTAGCAAGAGACACCAATCTCTTCTTTATGAGGCACCAACCTCCACTGAAACAATCTTTCACCACACTATTGTTGCTTCATCAATGAATGATGGCAAATTTAATCTCCTCTCTTCTCCACAAAAATCTGCTTATACTTGAATGATAGAATTAATTCTTTACACATTTCTTTACTTTCTCTTCTCCTTATATAGACTTCAATATCTCTTCCCAAGGGAGGCGACCTCTCCAAAAGACACCCCTACACCAAAAGAGGCATCCATTCATTTAATTTTTTATTTTAACTGAGGGGCACGATTTTCAAAAGGGGGTTAGCCTATAGAGTTTTAATGAAAGTCGGCCTAGTTTAAGAGAATTGGCCCTTCCTTCATAGGCGCTTAAACACAAGTGATCGGCCCATTTGTGGGCATTGATATCTGCAAAGGTAATGCTTTTTACATTAATGATAATCCCATTGCCATTACTTATAATTTTGTTGACATCCGTTGACATCACGATTTAAATAAGAACTCCTTTGGCATCAATGACAATATTTCAACAATTTCCCCCGTTGTCATTGATGGCAATCCTGCAGAGAAATAGTATATGAATCCCCTCCTTGCTGAAGATCTCCCCCTTGTTGTAGATCTCCTCCTTTGCTCCCTCTTTCTTTAACTCTCCCCCTTTAACATCAATGGCAAAGGGACGTATGATACAATCACATGTATTACACCAAAGTATCCATGGAGCTTAAAAAATAACGTAGTGATGAGCTCCCCCTTAACCGATGCTTCTCTTGAAGATTTTAGTAACTAGATGAAATATGGATCACTCCCAATTTCTGCCTTGGAAACTCAAAAGTTTTTTTTTGTGGAGGTGCTTCATGAAGATATCTGCCATCTGTTCCTTTGTGGCAATGTATTCCAACTTTACATGATGTTTTGCAACCTGTTCTCTCAAGAAGTGATACTTGGTAGGAATATGTTTTGTCCTAGAGTGCATAACCGAATTCTTCAAAATATTTATTGCATTAGTGTTATCACAGAGAATTGAGATTGGATGATCATACTCTATCTTAAAAATTTTCAATGTCTGCTTCATCCAAAGAACTTGTGTACAACATAACACTGCTGCTATATATTTTGCCTCCACCATGGATAAAGAAACAAAAGTTTGCTTCTTTCTTAACCAAGACACTAGATTCTTTTCAAAAAAGAATGCTCCTCCACTTATACGCTTTCTATCAACATTTCCTGCCATATTTGCATCTGTATATGCTATTGGAGTTAAATCTTCACATCTTGGGTAACACAAACCATAATCCAAAGTGCCTTTTAGATATTTGAATATTCTTTTGACGACTTGCACATGAGTTTCTTTTGGTGTTGCTTGGAACCTTGTTACTAAGCCTACAACTTGCATGATGTCTGGCCTGGATGTTGTGGTGTATAGTAGGCTACCAATCATGGATCTATAAAGTGTCTGATTTGCTTCAGGAGATTCATCATCTTTACTTAACTTACATCCTGTAACCATGGATGTGCTAACTGGTGTGCAATCTTCCATTCTAAACTTTTTCAACATCTCCTTGACATACTTGGTTTGTGAGATAAATATTCTTTTGTTGGATTGATAAATTTTTAAACTAAGAAAAAATGACATTTCTCTTAGCACGGACATCTCAAACTCTTTTTGCATGTCCTTTGCAAATTCTTGGGATATTTTTTCACTATCTCCTCCAAAAATGATGTCATCCACATAAACCACAACAATCAATTGATTTTCACTTTCAGTCTTGATGTAGAGATTATTATTAGCGACTCCTCTTTTGTAACCTTATTGTTGTATGTATTTATTAAGTCTTGAATACCAGGCTTTGGGGGCTTGCTTTAGCCCATAGAGTGTTATCTTCAACCTACACACATAATCCTTGTTTTTATGATAAAAGAAAACCTTATGGTTGTTTGATAAATACCTCTTCCTTTAACTTGCCTTTGGAAAAAGTAGACTTGACATCCATTTGATAAACTTTAAAGTTCTTAAAACTAGTATATGCCAAAAACATTTTAATGGCTTCTAGTCTCGCAATAGGGGCAAAGGTTTCTTCAAAATCAATACCTTCAATTTGAGCATATCCTTTACAAACTAACCTTGCTTTATTCCTTGTCACTTAGCCTTCTTCATTCAGCTTATTCCTGAACACCAACTTGGTACCAATCACATTTTTTATTTTTTATCTTTTGGTCTTGGAACGAGTTCCCAAGTATCATTCTTCTTAATTTGATTCAGCTCTTCTTCCATAGCATCCAATCCAATGCTTGTCGTTGCTAGCTTCTTCAAAGTTTTTAGTCTCTATTTTAGACAGCAAAGAGAAGTTTACTTGTCCAGATGGACTCACTAATATTCTTCTAGTTTGCACCCTAGCATCTATATCACTAATAATTTGACTTTTTGAGTGATGCTTTTGAACAAATTTAGATGGTGCCTTTGTATCTTCCTGTTTTGCTTCCTTTTTTTTTTCCTTCTTCCTTGTAGTTTGTTTTTTCTGAATGGTCATTTACTTGTACACTCTCTTTTTGAGGCCTTGTTTCATCCATTCATACATTGACACTTTCTACAATAATTTGTAGTCTTTTATTATAACATCTATATGCCTTCTTGAGGAAAATCCAAGAAAATACCTTCATCAACTCTGGAGTCAAACTTTTCCAATTCTTCATCATCTCTTTTGATTTAACACTTACTCCCAAACACCTTGAAGTATTTAACTGATGCTGATATACCCTTGTATAGATCATAAGGTGTTTTCCTATTGTTAACTCTAATTTGTCTTCTGTTTAAAATGTAGACTGCGGTGCTAACTGCCTCTCTCCAAAAATGATCTGATAGCTTAGATTCGTTCAACATTGTTCTTGCCATCTCTTGAACAGTTTGATTCTTCCTTTCTACAACTCCATTTTGTTGTGGAGTTCTTGCTATTGAGAAGTGTCTTATACCATGATGCTCACAAAATTCTTCAAACTCATTTGAGAGGAACTCACCTCCCTGATTTGATCTTGAACACTTGATATTTGAATCGGTTTCATTTTCAACCAAGGTTTTAAAAGCTTTAAATTTCTCAAATGCCTCAGATTTTTTGTAGAAAAGTGACCCATGTCATCTAGAATAATCATTAATGATTAACATGAAATAACTGTCACCTTGTATGCTTTGCATTCTTGTAGGCCCATAGATGTCTGTATGGATTAGTTCCAATGGCTTAGTTGTTGAGTACTCCTTTGACTGAAAACTTGCCCTTGTCTGTTTCCCATGCTGACACTGCTTGCAAAGAGTTTTTGAAGGTTTTGTAATTTTTGGCATATCTCTTAGAACTTGCTTGGTGCTGATTTTCACCAGATTATCAAAGTTCATGTGGCCCATTCTTCTATGCCATAGTTAGATTTCATCAATTTGATCCATTTAGCATTTTTCTCCCTTGACTTCATTGAGTATGTATAAGTGGTTTGTTGTTCTATTAGCATCTGCAACTAGTTTTCTTGTATCTGCGTTCTTGATCTCACACCCTTGAGCATAAAATGTGAGGACATGTCCTTGATCACACATTTGACTAACACTTAGAAGATTATGTTTCAAACCTTCAACATGCAAGACATTTTCTGTTTTTGTCTTCCCATTGTCAAGACTAAGAATACCTTTTCCATCTATTTTTGCCGTAGCATTATATCCAAATTTTACAATGCCTTCACTTATTTCCTTCAAAGATAGAATTTTGATCGTCTCCAGTCATGTGACTTGAGCACCCACTGTGAATGTATCATTGCTGTCCTTTGTCTTGTGCATGAAATGTTGTTTACACAAGCATAGATTTCTTCTTCTCTTGATTATCTTCTTGTTGCTTCTTTTTCAAGATTTTTGTAAATTCTCTTTTCTGTATAGCAGGAGCATCCACTTTCTTGTCTTGTCTAGGAGGTTCTACAATAATACTTTTACAAAAATGTGCTATATGTCCATAATTATTGCACTTATAACATACAATACTATATTCATTGTAATTTGATAAAGGGGCACATGAGTTATAATTTTTACTTGGAAATCCATAAGCACTTTTGCTATTGTCCCATTCATACCTATTTCTTACACGTGTCTTACACTCCATTGCTTTATGCCCAAAATGATTGCATAAATAACAATAACCGTAAAAAGAACTTGGGTACTTGATCATATTAAACTGCCTTGGAGGCAATGATTTTCTAAAACTTTTAATGGGGATATACTCACCTTTGTTGTCTTTATGAGGAGTGTCATGCTCTTTCTTCTTATCGCTTCCATCATTCACAGACCCCTTGAGTACATTTGTGTAGCTCTTGGGCTTCTCTGCATATACTTTCTCTAGCGGTCTATAGTTTTTGAACTCTGACCTTCTTTAACGATCTTCTGGTTTCCTTCATAGCCAAGACCATGCTTAATGAATGGTGACCTTTGGCAATTTAGTATGACACCCAACATTTCGGTACTCCTTTTAAAATTTAAACTATTTTTCAGCTGAGCAATTGTCTTCTCCAATTCTTTTCTTAAAACTACTTCAGATTCTAGATTTTTGCAATTGTCTTCCTTTGTCTTTAGTTTGACTCTCACCTCCTCTACCTTTTTTGTTTCTTTTAGTTGAGTTTTAAGGCTGATGATATTCTTTTCTGATTCCTTAGCACTTTGTGACATTGTTTTTAAAACACAATCCCCTTCATATTTCTGAAGCTGTAATTTTTGTTTCAGATTCTTTTTATTAAGCACCTTTATCTCACTTAAAGCACAAATGAGTTCTTCAAGATCTACTTCTCCTACATCGTCGACATCTTCCTCTTCTAAATGTATTTTTTCTTTTCCTTGTCTTACCAAGGTGTCTTCACTTGCAGAGGCATCATTTTTTGTTTCTATAGCCATGAAAAGGGTTTCTTCTCTGTCTTTGTCTGATATACTTTCATCGCTCTCCTCAGCTGAGCCAATATCCTTTTTGAAAAAAAAACTTTGCTTGTGTTTATCGAAATTTTTCTTATATCCATTTTGTTTGTAGCTTTTCTTGTAGTGATGAGGTTTGCTCTCCTTTTTCCTTTCCTCATTATGATTTTCTTCATCATCACTATCAACCTTATGTAGACACTTAGCAACAAAATATCTTATTTTACCACAATTAAAACATTTGAAAGGTAGCTTTATCTTTGTATTTTTCGGATCGTTTCTTAAGCTTTCTTACAAAAAGGGCCTCCTTTTCATCGTTGGTGCTATCGGTTGATTTAGGCTCTTTATTTTTCAGTTTCTTTGAAGCTTTAAAAGTTGCTTCCTATTAAATAATGTAAAGGCTTAACTGCTTATTAGTTAAGCCTAATTGATAACTAGTAACCTCCATAATTGCTCTTGTAGCCATTTTGGACTGCATGAATAAGATCTTACACTGATAAAAAAATATTAAGTGCTTTCAAACATCTCTTCTCATTTGTTGACAGTGGTATCAGAGCCACAACTCGAGGAAGCCAGAAAGTTATGGGTGATTCATTCGAGGAAACCTTGGTGTTAGGGTATGAATAGGAGGAAGAGAAGATAGAAGTTTGCAGAGGTCGTGGACATTGCAGAGGTTGAGGACGTCTGTAGGTGGCATGAAGTCGAGGGTTCTAGGTCGTGAAAAACTTGTTGCAGACTCGTTGAAGGATGTCGAGGGCACAAATGTCGTTGAAGGTTTGTCCCAGTCATGGAGAATGTGGGAATAGGACACTTCGAAATTGCCAGTCATGCAAAGAAGACAATAGGGTTTGTAGTTTGCCCAACTGCAAGGGGATTTGATCACAGCTTGTCAGCCGTTTAATGGCTTTGCCTACCAGGGGGAATATATGAGGATGCTTATACTGCAAAGATGGTCACAAATCAGTTGCTTTTGATATTCTGTACTTTTTCAGGAGTGTCTTGGCATATTTTATCTGGGAGATAAAAATGTGATTCTGTTTTTGCCATATCTCCAAGCCAAGATAGTAATGGAGTAGCCCCAAATCAGTCATGTCGAAGGATCTTTTGAGGTCATTCTTCACAATATCAACTTGATCTTTTGAACTTCCAGTGATTAGAATATCATCCACATACAAAACAAGAATGACGATTTTTGTCGCTACCTTCTTTATGTACAAGTTGGAGTCCGAGCGGCTACGAGTGAAACCATGCTGCAAAAGGTGATCATCTATCTTTATGTACCATGCCCTAGGAGCTTGTTTCAGTCCATACAGTGATTTGATGAAATGACATACCTTTTTAGAATGCTTTTCATCAACATATCCTTTTGGTTGGGTCATGTACACTTCTTCTTTGACATCCATCTGCTGAAGTTTCCATCCATTTTGTGCTGCCAGTACGCAAACAACTCTGATGGTCTTGATCTTTGTAGTGGGTGCAAAGGTCTCTTCATAGTCAGTGCCTTCTTTTTCAGCATATCCCTTTGCTACAAGTCGTGTTTTGTGCTTGTCGATGGATCCGTTTGCCTTATATTTAGTTTTGAAAACCCATTTGCAGTCTATGGGTTTCTTTCTTGTAGGCAGATTGACAATTTTTCAAGTCCGATTCTACATGAGTGAGTCATACTTAGCATCCATGGCTTTTTTTCATTGAGGTTGACTTAGTGCTTCTTAAACATTATCAAGTTCGGAGCTATCAACTATTGTACTCATGAGTGCAAAATTTACCTCATTTCTTGTCTGACTCCGGATGAAGTATCTTGGAGAGATTTCACATGGGAGTTTTTGATGGTGCTTCGTACCCACTTCGGATGAGAACTCTACTGTTGATGTGAAGAACTACCTGGTGGATGTATAGTAACATTTTCCAATTCTCCAAGATCAACATACAACTCCCCTTGTAGCTCATCTTCTCTGTTATAAGTCTCCTTTTGCTCATCTTCTGACTCGGAGAGTGATTGGTGAGAGGTGGTTGGTGTTGATTCTACTTTCTGCATCACTGAGTCAAAGGATGACTTGTCACAAACCACATCTCTACTTTTGTAGTTTTTCTATCTTAGGATCCATGAGACAATATGCTTTCGAGGTAGTGCTATAGCACAATAGGATGCATAGGAGTGTTTTTGGCTCGATTTTCTTCCTCTTTTGAGTTGGGACATGCATATATGTTGTGTAACTGAACACTCGTAGATGAGAAATCGATGGCTTTTTACCACTCCATACCTCTTTTGGAGTTTTGTCTTGTAGAATCTTCCTTGGTACCTTGTTGAGAAGATAAATAGCTGTCTGGATTGCTTCTGCCCAATATCATTCCTTCAACTTTGTTGTTGACAACATGCAACGAGCCATTTCCATTATTGTGCGATTGCGTCACTCAATAATGCCATTCTGTTGGGGCGTGTAGGTAGCCGTCAAATTTTGTTTGATGCCTTGTTGGTTCAGGAATGCCAAGAACTTCTTGGATGTGAATTCCCCCCTCGATCTGAGCGGAGTATAAGAGGTTGTTTGGTTTCCTTCACAACACACTGATAGAAGACCTGGAAATGATGAAGGGCTGCACTCTTCTACTTCAGGAAAAGCACTCATGTCTTTCGAGAGAAGTCCATGAACAGTTGGAAGTACATGTATCCCAAAAATGAAGCAGGGAACGGTCCGTTCAGATTGATAAGAACAACCTCTAAACATTTCTTGGCATGAAAGGTGCTTGCCTTGAACGGATCCCTGTGTTGTTTAGTTGCAAGACATCCAGGGCAAACGGGCAAGGAACTGGACAACTTGGGAAGTCCATGTACCATCGCCTTTGAACTCAGCTGGTACAAAGATCCAACAAACATGTGACCATAACGGTAGTGCTAGAGAGCACTAGATTCTACCGTAGAGGCAGATAGAGCTACTGCAGAAGATGAAACATCTAAAGCAAATAATTTATCTTTCAAAAATGCTCTAGCAAGAACCACACCTTGTGAGATCAAGTAGGATTTGCTGCCATTATCAACAAGAAATTCCACCTTCAGATCATGATTCAAAAGTTGACTGACTGATAAGAGGTTTGATGCCAATCTCGAAACATATATAGTACCTTTGAGAGTGTACATTTTCGTGTTCCGAGAGGAATGGTGACTTGGCCTATTTCTTTTGCATCATACTCTTATCATTGACGATCCTAACCCATTCTCCAGTGGGTTGGTATGTCAGCGAATCAAATAGCTTCTTGTCACCTGACATGTGTTGACTAGTTCTTGAGTCTATCAACCAGATATTCCGTGTGGACTGCGAGGTCTGGGATACTAGCACTACGTTCTTATGTGCACTGCAATTGGCTTCTTCAGGTGTCTCTTCATCAGATCCATCATCTTGTTGGGCTACGAGATGTCCCTTCTGCTTCCTCTAGCGGGGACGTCTTTTCGATTTTTGAGAATCGTCGCACCTTGATTTGCTTTTGTGAATTGAAGATCCTTGTGTCAGGCCATTATACCAACATTTGTTTGTGTCATGAGTTTTGGTTCACATATGTGACACCACTTCTTCGATTTTTGTGATTTTTGATGTTGTGGAGACTGTTAATGTTGTTTCGGTGGTTACTTCTCCAGGGGTCCCTCGCGACACTTCTGGCCTTGTTGCTAGTTTGAGATAAGAGCTTTGTCTTTCAACTCATCCTGAACTGAGTTGATGGCTTCTTGCTGCAGCAAGTTCACAAGCTCTTCAAATGACATTGTCTACTTGGAGACGTTTAGCATCGTGACAAGCACTCTGAATTGGGACCAAGATTTAGTCCTCTACCATCTCATCGAGTGCTAACAGTTTTGTTCGCAGCTCAGCCACCCGACATAAGAATTCCTCGACTTTCTTATCAGACCCCATAGAGAGTGTGTGAAGTCTTGACTGCAGATGGAGGATATTTGTCATATTTTTCACCTCATAGATGGTTGCTAATTCATCCCATGCTGTCTTTGCTCTGTGTGCATCCCTGACATGCAACCACACGTAATCAATGATGCTTAACATAATCAATGATGCTTAACATAATCAGCATCAAGGCTTTGACATTAGTCTTTTCATACTTAATGAGTTCATCTGGATCAGTTGGAACCTGCACAGTCCCTGTGACGATGTCCCATAGTCCTTCAAATTGAAAGATGAGGCGAATTTTCATTTTCCATGTAGCATAGTTCGGCCCATTGAAAAGTTGGGCGTCGGGATAGAAGCAATTTTAGAGCAGACATTGTAAAAAAACAAATTATTTTATTGATATGACAGAAAATTACGTCATTTTACTCACTGGCGTGAGAATCGAGCTTGGAGATGAGTTCGATAATTACACGTTGAGAGACGAAGACGCTTCTTGGGGCGATCAACCTCATCTTCACAGTCTGCGTCATATTCGACTTCAAGTTCTGCTCGTATTCTCCTTGTTGGAAAGTGCATGTCAAATAAGAAATATTCTAGAAGTCCTTTATGGATTAGCTCGTCGAACTGTAGGTTGCCGCTGTCACGGAGAGCTTCTAGCAAGGCAAAGTAGAAACCGGAGCTCTCCTGAGCATCACAATGGTTTTGCATGCAGGTCGTGATGCTCAGGAGAGTTTTGATTACTACTTTGCCTTGCAAAAAGCCCTCCGTGATTGCGGTAACCTTCAGTTTGATGAGCTAATCTGCAAGGGACTTCTGGAATATTTCTTATTCGATGTGCGCTGCCAAGCAAAGAGAATACGAGTAGAACTCGAAGTCGGATATGACACAGACTATGAAGATGAGGTTGATTGCCCTAGGAAGCGTCCTCGTCTCTCAGCAGTAATTATCAAGATTATCCCCAAGCTTGATTCTCACGCCAACGAGTAAAAATAATTGTAATTTTCTCTCATAACAATAAAATAATTTGTTTTTTTACAATGTCTTCTCAAAAATTGATTTTGTCTGATGCCCAATTTTTCAAAGTGTTGAACTATGTTGTCTGGAAAATGAAGATGCACACCATCCTTCAATTTGAATGACTACGGGGCATTGTCACAGGGACTGTGCAGGTTCCTATTGATCCAGATGAGTTCACGAAGTATGAAAAGGTTAATGCCAAAGCCTTTGATACTGATTATGTTAAGCATCACCGATGATGTGCAGCTGCATGTCAGGGATGCAAACAGAGCAAAGACAATGTGGGATAAATTAGTGACCATCTATGAGGCAAAAAATGAGACAAAGATCTTCCATTTGCAGTCGAAACTTCACACACTCTCTATGGGGTCCGACGAGAAAGTTGAATTCTTACGTCGGGTGGCTGAGTTGCCGAACGGAACTGTTAGCACTCGATGAGACGGTAGAGGACCAAATCTTGGTCTCAATCACCTTGAGGGTTCTCCCTTCCCAATTTAGAGTGTTCGTCATGACGTCGAACGTCTCCAAGCAGACAGTGTCATTCAAAGAGCTCATGAACCTACTGCAGCAAGAAGAAGCCATCAACTCCATCTAGGATGTGTTGCAAGACAAAGCTCTTATTTTGAAGCAACAACGAGTTCAGAAGTCTCGCAAGGGACCCTAGAGAAGCAACCACATAAACAACAGTCTCCACAACATCAGAAATCACAAAAGTCAAAGAGGTGGTGTCACATCTGTCGAACCAACACTCATGACATGGACAACTGCTAATATAATGGCCTGACACAAGGGTCTTCCAGTCATGAAAGCACATCAAGGCACAATGATTCTCAGAAATTGAAAAGACTTCCCTATAGGAGGAAGGAGAAGGGACATTTCACAGTTCAACAAGATGATGGTTTTGATGAAGAGACACCTGAAGAAGCCAATTGTAGTGCACATAAGAACGTAGTGCTAGTCTCCCAGACCTCGCAGCCCACGAGGAGTATCTGGTTGATAGACTCAGGCGCTAGTCAACACATGTCAGGCGATATGAAGCTATTTGATTTGCTGATAGACCAACCCACTGGTGATTGGGTTAGGATCGTCGACAATAAAGAGTATGATGCAGAAGGAATAGGCCAAGTCACCATTCCTCTTGGAACACGAAAATGTACACTCTCAAAGGTACTCTATGTTCTTGTATTGACATCAAACCTCTTATTAGTAAGTTAGCGTTTGAATCATCATATGAAGGTGAAGTTTCTTGTCAATAATGGCATCAAATCTTGTTTGATTTCATGACAAGGTATGGTTCTTGCTAGAGCATTTTTGAAAGATAAATTATTTGCTTTAGGTGTTGTTTCATCTTCTGCAGTAGCTCTATTTGTCTCTATGGTAGAATCTACTGCTCTCTTGCACTACTGTTATGGTCATCTGTCTGCTGGATCTTTATACCAACTGAGTTCAAAGGCGATGGTACATGGACTTCCCACACTGTCTAGTTCCTTCTCTATTTGCCTTGGATGTCTTGCAGGTAAACAACACAGGGATCGATTCAAGGCAAGCACCTTTCATGCTAAGAAACGTTTTGAGGTTGTTCATATCGATCTGAACGAAACGTTACCTGCTTCATTTTTGAGATACAAGTACTTCCAACTGTTCATGGATGACTTCTCTTGGAAGACATGGGTGTTTTTCCTGAAGCAAAAGAGTGTGGCCCTTCATCATTTCCAGGTCTTCTATTAGCGTGTTGTGAAGGAAACCAAACAACCTCTTCTTTTACTCCGCTCAGATTGACGGGGGGAATTCACATCCAAGAAGATCTTGGCATCCCTGAACCAACAAGTCATCAAATAGAATTTGATTGCTCCCCACATGCCCCAGCAAAATGGCATTGTTGAGCAATGCAATCGCACAGTAATGGAAATGGCTTATTGCATGCTGTCAACAGCAAAGCTGGAGGACCGATATTGGGCAGAAGTAGTCCAGACAGCTGTTTATCTTCTCAACAGGGCACCAAGGAAGATTCTACAAGACAAAACTCCAGAAGAGGTATGGAGTGGTAAAATGCCATTGATTTTTCTTCTACAAGTCTTCGGTTGCACAACATATATGCATGTCTTAGCTCAAAAGAGGAAGAAAACCGAGCCAACTATACTCTCGTGCATCTTATTGGGCTATAGCACTAACTTGAAAACATACCATCTCATGGATCTTGAGACGAAGAAAATATACAAAAGTAGAGATGTGGTTTGTGATGAGTCATCCTTTGACTCAATGATGTAGAAAGTAGAATCAACACCAACCACCTCTCGGCAATTACTCTCCGAGTCCGATGATGAGAAAAAAGAGACTTCTAACAAAGAAGATGAGCTGCAAGGGGAGCTGTATGTTAATCTTGGAGAATTAAAAAATGTTACTATACATCCACCAAGTAGTTCTTCACATCAGTAATAGAGTTCTCATCCAAAGTAGGTATGAAGCACCATCAAAGACTCCCATGTGAAATCTCTCCATGATACTTCATCCGGAGTCAGAATGAGGAGTCAGGCAAGAAATGAGGTCAATTTTGCACTCATGAGTACAGTAGTTGATAGTTACAAACCTGATAATGTTCGAGAAGCACTAAGTCAACCTCAATGGAAGAAAGCCATGGATGCTGAGTATGACTCATCCATGCAGAATCGGAATTGGGAACTTGTCGATTTGCCTACAGGAAAGAAACCCATAAGCTGCAAATGGGTTTTCAAAACTAAATATAAGGTAGACGGATCCATCGACAAGCACAAAGCACAACTTTTAATAAAGGGATATGCTCAAAAAGAAGGCATTGACTATGAAGAGACCTTTGCACCCATTGTGAAGATCAAGACCATCTGAGTTGTTTGCGCACTCACAACACAGAATGGATGGAAACTTCAACAGATGGACGTCAAGAGTTCTTTCCTAAATGGTGATCTCAAAGAAGTGTACATGAACCAACCAGAAGGATATGTTGATGAAATGCATCTTTAAAAGGTATGTCGTCTCATCAAATCACCGTATGGACTGAAACAAACTCCTATGGCATGGTACATAAAGATAGATGATCACCTTTTGCAGCATGGTTTCACCCGTAGCCCCTCGGATTTCATCTTGTACATATAGAAGGTAGGGACAAAAATTGTCATTCTTGTTTTGTATGTGGATGATCTTCTGATCACTTGAAGTTCAGAAGATTAGGTTAATATTGTGAATAATGATCACAAAAGATCCTTTGACATGACTGATTTGGGGCTACTTCATTACTATCTTGGCTTGGAGATATGGCAGAAATAGAATCACATTTTTATCTCCTAGATAAAATATGCCAAGACACTCCTAGAAAAGTATAGAATGTCAGATTGTAAACCTCTTTCAACACCAATGAAGAAAGGTTTACAACTCTCTCGATTCGAGGACCCACCTCAAGTGGATGCAACTCTCTACAGACAACTTGTTGGGAGTCTCATCTACTTGACCTACACCAAACCAGACATGTTTTGCTGTGAGCTATCTCTCCAGATCCATGTAGGAGCCAAAGAAATGTCTTTTTCTTCTACAAGTCTTCGGTTGCACAACATATATGCATGTCTTAGCTCAAAAGAGGAAGAAAACCGAGCCAACTATACTCTCGTGCATCTTATTGGGCTATAGCACTAACTTGAAAACATACCATCTCATGGATCTTGAGACGAAGAAAATATACAAAAGTAGAGATGTGGTTTGTGATGAGTCATCCTTTGACTCAATGATGTAGAAAGTAGAATCAACACCAACCACCTCTCAGCAATTACTCTCCGAGTCCGATGATGAGAAAAAAGAGACTTCTAACAAAGAAGATGAGCTGCAAGGGGAGCTGTATGTTAATCTTGGAGAATTAAAAAATGTTACTATACATCCACCAAGTAGTTCTTCACATCAGTAATAGAGTTCTCATCCAAAGTAGGTATGAAGCACCATCAAAGACTCCCATGTGAAATCTCTCCATGATACTTCATCCGGAGTCAGAATGAGGAGTCAGGCAAGAAATGAGGTCAATTTTGCACTCATGAGTACAGTAGTTGATAGTTACAAACCTGATAATGTTCGAGAAGCACTAAGTCAACCTCAATGGAAGAAAGCCATGGATGCTGAGTATGACTCATCCATGCAGAATCGGAATTGGGAACTTGTCGATTTGCCTACAGGAAAGAAACCCATAAGCTGCAAATGGGTTTTCAAAACTAAATATAAGGTAGACGGATCCATCGACAAGCACAGAGCACAACTTTTAATAAAGGGATATGCTCAAAAAGAAGGCATTGACTATGAAGAGACCTTTGCACCCATTGTGAAGATCAAGACCATCTGAGTTGTTTGCGCACTCACAACACAGAATGGATGGAAACTTCAACAGATGGACGTCAAGAGTTCTTTCCTAAATGGTGATCTCAAAGAAGTGTACATGAACCAACCAGAAGGATATGTTGATGAAATGCATCTTTAAAAGGTATGTCGTCTCATCAAATCACCGTATGGACTGAAACAAACTCCTATGGCATGGTACATAAAGATAAATGATCACCTTTTGCAGCATGGTTTCACCCGTAGCCCCTCGGATTTCATCTTGTACATATAGAAGGTAGGGACAAAAATTGTCATTCTTGTTTTGTATGTGGATGATCTTCTGATCACTTGAAGTTCAGAAGATTAGGTTAATATTGTGAATAATGATCACAAAAGATCCTTTGACATGACTGATTTGGGGCTACTTCATTACTATCTTGGCTTGGAGATATGGCAGAAATAGAATCACATTTTTATCTCCTAGATAAAATATGCCAAGACACTCCTAGAAAAGTATAGAATGTCAGATTGTAAACCTCTTTCAACACCAATGAAGAAAGGTTTACAACTCTCTCGATTCTAGGACTCACCTCAAGTGGATGCAACTCTCTACAGACAACTTGTTGGGAGTCTCATCTACTTGACCTACACCAAACCAGACATGTTTTGCTGTGAGCTATCTCTCCAGATCCATGTAGGAGCCAAAGAAATGTCTTTTTCTTCTACAAGTCTTCGGTTGCACAACATATATGCATGTCTTAGCTCAAAAGAGGAAGAAAACCGAGCCAACTATACTCTCGTGCATCTTATTGGGCTATAGCACTAACTTGAAAACATACCATCTCATGGATCTTGAGACGAAGAAAATATACAAAAGTAGAGATGTGGTTTGTGATGAGTCATCCTTTGACTCAATGATGTAGAAAGTAGAATCAACACCAACCACCTCTCGGCAATTACTCTCCGAGTCCGATGATGAGAAAAAAGAGACTTCTAACAAAGAAGATGAGCTGCAAGGGGAGCTGTATGTTAATCTTGGAGAATTAAAAAATGTTACTATACATCCACCAAGTAGTTCTTCACATCAGTAATAGAGTTCTCATCCAAAGTAGGTATGAAGCACCATCAAAGACTCCCATGTGAAATCTCTCCATGATACTTCATCCGGAGTCAGAATGAGGAGTCAGGCAAGAAATGAGGTCAATTTTGCACTCATGAGTACAGTAGTTGATAGTTACAAACCTGATAATGTTCGAGAAGCACTAAGTCAACCTCAATGGAAGAAAGCCATGGATGCTGAGTATGACTCATCCATGCAGAATCGGAATTGGGAACTTGTCGATTTGCCTACAGGAAAGAAACCCATAAGCTGCAAATGGGTTTTCAAAACTAAATATAAGGTAGACGGATCCATCGACAAGCACAGAGCACAACTTTTAATAAAGGGATATGCTCAAAAAGAAGGCATTGACTATGAAGAGACCTTTGCACCCATTGTGAAGATCAAGACCATCTGAGTTGTTTGCGCACTCACAACACAGAATGGATGGAAACTTCAACAGATGGACGTCAAGAGTTCTTTCCTAAATGGTGATCTCAAAGAAGTGTACATGAACCAACCAGAAGGATATGTTGATGAAATGCATCTTTAAAAGGTATGTCGTCTCATCAAATCACCGTATGGACTGAAACAAACTCCTATGGCATGGTACATAAAGATAGATGATCACCTTTTGCAGCATGGTTTCACCCGTAGCCCCTCGGATTTCATCTTGTACATATAGAAGGTAGGGACAAAAATTGTCATTCTTGTTTTGTATGTGGATGATCTTCTGATCACTTGAAGTTCAGAAGATTAGGTTAATATTGTGAATAATGATCACAAAAGATCCTTTGACATGACTGATTTGGGGCTACTTCATTACTATCTTGGCTTGGAGATATGGCAGAAATAGAATCACATTTTTATCTCCTAGATAAAATATGCCAAGACACTCCTAGAAAAGTATAGAATGTCAGATTGTAAACCTCTTTCAACACCAATGAAGAAAGGTTTACAACTCTCTCGATTCCAGGACTCACCTCAAGTGGATGCAACTCTCTACAGACAACTTGTTGGGAGTCTCATCTACTTGACCTACACCAAACCAGACATGTTTTGCTGTGAGCTATCTCTCCAGATCCATGTAGGAGCCAAAGAAATGTCAAAGGGTTGCAACAAAGCATGTTTTGAGATATGTTCGACGTACACTTGAGAATTGTTTGTAATATAAGAAGAATACTCAGTTCTTTTTGCATGGATACACCGACTTGAACTACACTGGATCTATTGATAATAGAAAGTCAACATTAGGATACATATTTCACCTTGGATCTGGATCGATGTCGTGGATTAGTAAGAGGCAAACTGTTGTTGCCCTCTCATCCACTGAGGCAGAGTAGTGCATCGCACGTGGAGTTGTGAGAGGCGATACGGTTACGTCGCATTCTGGTTGATATGGGCATTAATGAAGAGAAGCCACCTATCATTCATTGCGACAATTAGGGTGTGTTAAAGCTTGTCAAAAAATCCAGTATTTCATGAGAGGACCAAGCACATTGAGGTCCAGTGTCACTATATTCGAGAATAAGTTTTGAACCACGACATTCAACTCCAGTAATGCCCTACAGATTTACAGGTAGCATATATACTCACCAATTCACTTGGCAAAGTGAAATTTTATCTATTTCGAGAGTACATTTGTAAAAACAATGTAATAAAGGGTGGAGTGTTAGCATAGCTAATTAATTACATTGTTATACAGTTCGGTTATGATCAACCACCAGTCAATTTCTGTCACTGGTCATAACTGTATTTGATCTTGTATATATTCACTTGCTTGCTATTCAATAATATCATCAAAGCATTCTGGTTCCCTTGTGGCATCATACTCACACTCACATACTAGTAGCTGGTTCACTGATTCCGATGCGTCTAGGGATTTTACATGTCGTAAAGATTGGTATGTCAAATTTACTGCAAGTACAAACCATTTTGATTCAGTTTCTTTAGCTGATGGCATGTCATATGCAAAAGGGATAGGAGATGTTCGTATAAAATTGAATAATGCAAAAATAATCATAGTCAAAAATGTTTTGTATGTTCTTAGCCTAAGTAAAAATGTCTTACCTATTATTCAATTAACGGAAAATCCCATTATTGCTGTAAATTTTTCCAAAAAACAGTGTGTTGTGTCTGATATAAGACATGATAAGGTAATTGCCTGGGGTATTAGGCAAGGTGGTTTGTATAGACTCGTTGACTTTACCACAGTTGATGTTGATGCACGAGTGGAGGATGAATCCACCATACAGGATGTGCGAAAGGATAGGCTTGTTGACCCTGATCTAGTCAACTTACATGCATTAGTGGTGGAGGGAATATCCACTATATAGGATGTGCAGGAGGATGCAATTCCTCAATTTCAGTCGAATGCACTAGTAATTGTGCAGGAGGATGGAATGCCTTGGTGAAACTCACTGGCTCAGAGAACCGGAAATAAGGTTGTTTGTTCAATAGAGCATGGTCATTTTGCTCTAGATTCTAACCTTGGTATGGTACTTGAATGGCTAGTTCTACACTCCATTGGATACACATGGGTGGATACGTTTTGTACTTTGCACAATTACATGGCTCATCTTGTTGTGAAAGGCTTTTTCCAACAGGGGTAAATTGGTGAGGATACTTATACTGCAAAGATGGTCACAAATCAGTTGCTTCTCTCCGAATATTTGGACGAGGAGGTCTATATGGTGCAGTCTGATGGTTTTTGGGTTCCCCATAGTGATCATTTGTTTTGTAGGATGATTGAGTCCTTGTGTGGACTTCGGTAGGGTTCACAAGCTTGGGATGTTTTATTTGATCAACATCTATAGGGTTCTGCATTCATATTTTTGGAGATTGGGCTGAAATCATTAGCCATCGATGATTAATTACGGGTCAATGAATCACTCATCAAAGACTTGGTGGACAACTTGCTACATCTTATGTCCACATGGTCGGATCTTCGTTTTGCTGTTGGCTATCATGTTCGATTGTTGTCTATACCAAAGTTCCCACATTGGACAACAACAAAATGTCAAATGACCGTAGATTTCCTATTGATATCTCTTGATCAGTTTGTATATGTAATGACTAAACTATTTGGTCCTATTTTGTTTGTAAAATTTTGTGACAAACTTGGTGTTGTTTCCGATTTAGTCATTAAGAGGGGTTGTTAAATAATGTAAAGGCTTAACTGCTTATTAGTTAAGCCTAACTGATAACTAGTAACCTCCATAACCACTCTTGTAACAAATTTTGGACTGCATAAATAAGATCTTGCACTGATCACAAAATATCAAGTGCTTTCAAACATCTTTTCTCAGTTGCTAGGATAGGCTTGTTGACCCTGATCCAGTCAACTTACATGCATTAGTGGTGGAGGGAATATCCACTACACAGAATGTGCAGGAGGATGGAATGCGTTGGTCAAATTCACTGGCTTAGAGAAGCGGGAATAAGGTTGTTTGTTTGGTAGAGATGGTCATTTTGCTCTAGATTCTAACCTTGGTATGGTACCTTAACGACTAGTTCTACACTCCATTGGATACACATAGGTGGCTAAGTTTTGTACTTTGCACAAGTACATGGCTCATGTTGTAGCGGAAGGCTTTTCCCAATAGGGGGAATAGACGAGGATGCTTATACTGCGAAGGTCACAAATTAGTTGCTTCTCTCTAGATATTATGAGGTCTATATGGTGTAGCCTGATGGTTTTTGAGTTCCCCATAGTAATCATTTGTTTTGTAGGATGATTGCATCCTTGTATGGACTTTGACAGGCTTCACAACCCTGGGATGTTTTATTTGATCAACATATCCAGGGTTCTGGATTTAGACTTTTGAAGATTGGGCTGAAATCATCAACCATTGATGATTCATTACCGGTCAATGAATCACTCATCGAAGACTTGGTGGACAACTTGCCATAACTTATGTCCACATGCTTGGATCTTCGTTTTGCTGTTGGCTATCATGTTCGGTTGTTGTCTACATTAAAGTTCCCACATTGGACAGCAATAGAATGTCAGAGGATTGTGGATTTATTGCTCATATCTCTTGATTAGTCTATTTATGTAATGACTAAACTATTTGGTCCTATTTTGTTTGTAAAATTTCAGGACAAACTTGGTGTTGTCTCCAGTGTAGTCATTAAGAGGGGGTGTTAAATAATGTAAAGGCTTAACTGCTTATTAGTTAAGCCTAACTGATAACCAATAACCTCCATAACCGCTCTTGTAACCAATTTTGGACTGCATAAATAATCTTACACTGATCACAAAATATCAAGTGCTTTCAAACATCTCTTCTCATTTGCTAGGATAGGATTGTTGACCTTAATCTAGTCAACTTACATGCATTAGTGGTGGAGGGAATATCCACTATATAGGATGTGTAGGAGGATGCAATTCCTCAATCTCACTCGGATGCACTAGTAATTATGTAGGAGGATGGAATGCCTTGGTCAAATTCACTGGCTTAGAGAACTGGAAATAAGGTTGTTTGTTTAGTAGAGCATTGTCATTTTCCTCTAGATTCTAACCTTGATATGGTCCCTGAACGACCAATTCTACACTCGATTGGATACACATGGGTGGATACATTTTTTACCTTGCATAAGTACATTGCTCATCTTGTTGCAAAAGGCTTATACTGCTAAGATGGTCACAAATAAGATGCTTCTCTCTGGAGATTTGGACGAGGTCTATATGGTGGAGTCTGATGGTTTTTAGGTTCCCCATAGTGATCATTTGTCTTGCAGGATGATTGCGTCCTTGTATGGACTTCGAAAGGTTTCACAAGCCTGGGATGTTTTATTTGATCAGCATCTCTAGGGTTCTGGATTCAGAGTTTTGGAGATTGTGCTGAAATCATCAACCATCTATGATTCATTACCGGTCAATGAATCACTCATCAAAGACTTGGTGGACAACTTGCTACATCTTATGTCCACATGGCCGGATTTTCGTTTTGTTGTTGGCTATCATGTTCGGTTGTTGTCTACATCGAAGTTCCCACATTGGACAGCAACAAAATGTGAGAAGACTGCAGATTTCCTATTGATATCTCTTGATCAGTTTGTATATGTAATGACTAAACCATTTGGTCCTATTTTGTTTGTAAAATTTTAGGACCAACTTGGTGTTATATCCAGTTTAGTCATTAAGAGGTGTTAAATAATGTAAAGGCTTAACTGCTTATTAGTTAAGCCTAACTGATAACTAGTAACCTCCATAACCGCTCTTGTAACCAATTTTGGACTGCACAAATAAGATCTTGCACTAATCACAAAATATCAAGTGCTTTCAAATATCTCTTCTCATTTGCTAGCACTTTCTTTTTTGATGGCTTCTCTTTTTCATTTCTCATTTCATACGTCGTGAGGATTCCATGCAACTCATCCATTGTTAATGAGACTAGGTCCTTTATTTGTTCAATAGCAGAAACTTTTGCATCAATTCTCAAGGGAAGTGACCTTAGCACTTTTTGAACGATCATGAATTCTTCAACTTTTTCAAGGAGCCCTCTGATAGTGTTGACAATTTCATCCACACAGAAGATAGCCCACAACAGTTTCTTCATCTTTCATCTTCAAACTCTCAAACTGTCTTCTATGAGTTTGGAGCTTGGCCTTCTTCACCTTGTTATCACCTTCATAGATGTTCTGAATTTGTCCCAAATTTCCTTTGCCGAGTCACATTGCATTACCTTGACAAATTCTGATTCTAACAGGCCACACAAGATAGCATTCATGGCTTTGGTATTATTCTCACTAGCCTTCTTTTCGGCTTGGTCTGTAGGTGGAGTTGATAGCACTTTATAACCAGTCACTATTGCTTGGCAGATATCAAAACTAAGGGCCATTAGATAGGTTCTCATCCTTATGCTACGGAATGCATAGTTTATTCCATCAAACCATGGAGCCTTATCTGTGGAGAAACCTTCTTGTACATGATGACTAGCCATGTGTGCTCCCGATATCTATCTTCTAGCGGTTAGATTGTTTTTGAAGGAACCACTCTGATACCAATTGTTAAGCACACAACACACTGAGAGGGGGGTGAATCAGTGTGATTTAAAAATTTACTTTGTTAAAGCTAATGTCCACAATAAAAGACATTCACACAAGATCTATCTATTAAGAGACACAAGATTTACGTTGAAAACCCTCTCTCAGGAAAAACCACAAAGAAGAGCTAGTTGGATCTATCGTTCTAATCCAGCTTCAAAATAAAAATTCTTTTACAAAATTTGTAGGACAACCTACTTGAGAACCACCAACTTAGCAAGAGACATCAATCTCTTCTTTATGAGGCACCGACCTCCACTGAAACAATCTTTCACCACACTATTGTTGCTTCATCAACGAATGATGGCAAATTCAATCTCCCCTCTTCTCCACAAAAATCTGCTTATACTTGAATGATAGAACGAATTAATTCTTCACACATTTCTCTACCTTCTCTTCTTTTTATATAGACTTCAATGCTTCTTCACAAGGGAGGCAATCTCTCCAAAAGACACCCATACGCCAAAAGAGGTGTCCATTTAATTTTTTATTTTAACTAAGTGGCACAATTTCTAAAATGGGGTTGGCGTATAGAGTTTTAATGCAAGTTGGCCTAGTTTAAGAGAATTGGACCTTCCTTCATAGGGACTTAAACACAATTGATCGACCCTTTCATTTGTGGGCATTGATTCCCGCAAAGATAATGATTTTTTACATTAATGATAATCCCGTTGCCATTAATTATAATTCCATTGACATTCGTTGACATTAATGATAATTCCGTTGACATCATTATTTCAATTAGAACTCCTTTGACATCAATGACAATATTTCAACAGTTTACAACCTTATCATTTGTTCAATAATACTTAAAATCAATGATCTTGTCCAATATTTGCTACCGAATTTATTGCATATGTATCTCAATGTGCTTTGTGTGTTGGCACTCCACTAGGTGGTTGCGAGAGATGTGGGTTGCACTTTGATTATCGCACCAAAGCATTGTGGGTTTGTATTGTGGAAATGTGAACTCAGAAAGAAGTGCCGAATTCAAATTGACTCACGACCAGCAGTGACAACTCCACTATACTCAGCCTCCGTAGTAGACAAAACAATAGTAGACAACTTCTTACAAGACCATTTCACAGGACGTACCCCAAGATGAAAAATATATGTTGCAGTCAACTTGCGATCATTTAGATCTTCTGCCCAATCATTGTCGATGTAACTTACAACCACTGTTTTACCACCAGTAGTGTAACTAGAAGTTGAGGCTTTTCCTCCTGACTTATATGCAATCCCATAATTAATAATACCTTGAAAATTCATTAGAGAGTGCACTGCGGATTGCTAGTGGCTATGATTCAGTTGCTTATGATATTCTGTACTTTTCTAGGAGTGTCTTGGCATATTTTATCTGGGAGATAAAAATGTGATTTTGTTTTTGCCATATCTCCAAGCTAAGACAATAATGGAGTAGCCCTAAATCAGTCATGTCGAAGGAACTTTTGAGGTCATTCTTCACAATATCAACCTGATCTTTTGAACTTTCAGTGATCACAAGATCATCCACATACAAAACAAGAATGACGATTTCTGTCTCAAACTTCTTTATGTACAAGTTGGAATCCGAGGAGCTACGGGTGAAACCATGTTGCAAAAAGTGATCTTTTATCTTTATGTACCATGCCCTAGGAGCTTGTTTCAGTCCATACAGTGATTTGATGAGATGACATACCTTTTTAGGATGTTTTTCATCAACATATCCTTCTGGTTGGGTCATATACACTTCTTTGAGATCACCATTTAGGAAAGCACTCTTGACGTCCATCTGCTGAAGTTTCCATCCATTCTGTGTTGCTAATGCACAAACAACTCTGATGGTCTTGATCTTCGCAGTGGGTGCAAAGGCCCCTTTATAGCTAATGCCTTCTTTCTGAGCATATCCCTTTGCTACAAGTCGTGCTTTGTGCTTGTCGATGGATCCGTTTGCCTGATATTTAGTTTTGAAAACCCATTTGCAGCCTATGGGTTTCTTTTCTGTAGGTAGATCGACAAGTTCCCAAGTTCGATTTTGCATGAGTCATACTCAACATCCATGGTTTTCTTCCTTTGAGGTTGACTTAGTGCTTCTTGAACATTATTAGGTTCAGAGCTATCAACTACTGTACTCATGAGGGCAAAATTTACCTCATTTCTTGCCTGACTACTCGTTCTAACTCCAGATGAAGTATCCTGGAGAGATTTCACATGGGAGTCTTTGAAGGTGCTTCGTACCCACTTCGGACAAGAAGTCTACTGCTAATGTGAAGAACTACTTTGCTGATGTGAATAATTACCTGGTGGATGTATAGTAACATTTTCTAATTCTCCAAGATCAACATACAACTCCCCTTGCAGCTCGTCTTCCCTGTCAGAAGCCTCCTTTTGCTCATCATAGTAACATTTTTTAATTCTCCAAGATCAACATACAACTCCCCTTGCAGCTCATCTTCTCTTTCAGAAGTCTCCTTTTGCTCATCATCTAACTCGGAGAGTAATTGGTGAGAGGTGGTTGGTGTTGATTCTACTTTCTGCATCACTAAGTCAAAGGATGACTCGTGACAAACCACTTCTCTACTTGTGTAGTTTTTCTTCGTCTCAAGATCCATGAGACGATATGCTTTCGAGGTGGTGCTATAGCCCAATAGGATGCACGAGAGTGTTTTTGGCTCGATTTTCTTCCTCTTTTGAGCTGGGACATGCATATATGCTATGCAACTGAACACTCGTAGATGAGAAATCGATGGCTTTTTACCACTCCATACCTCTTTTGGAGTTTTGTCGTGTAGAATCTCCCTTGGTACCTTGTTGAGAAGATATAAAGTTGTTTGGACTATTTCTACCCAATATCGTTCCTCCAGCTTTGTTCTTGACAACATGCAACAAGCCATTTCCATTACTGTGCGATTGCATCGCTCAATAATGCCATTTTGCTGGGGCGTGTAGGGATCAGTCAAATTCTGTTTGATGCGTTGTTGGTTCTGGAATGTCAAGAACTTCTTGGATGTGGATTTCCCCTCTCGATTTGAGCAGAGTAGAAGAAGAGGTTGTCTGGTCTCCTTCACAACATGCTGATAGAAGATCTGGAAATGATGAAGGGCCGCACTCTTCTGCTTCACGAAAAACACCCGTCTTCCGAGAGTAGTCATCTACGAACAGTTGGAAGTACTTGTATCCCGAAAATAAAGTAGGTAACGGTCCGTTCAGATTAGTATGAACAACCTCCAAATGTTTCTTGGCATGAAAGGTGCTTGCCTTGAATGGATCTCTATGTTGTTTCCTTGCAAGACATCCAGGTCAAACGGGCAAGGAATTGGACAACCTGGGAAGTCCATGTCCATCGCCTTTGAACTCAGCTGGTACCAAGATACATCAAACAAGTGACCATAACAGTAGTGTCAAAGAGCAGTAGATTTTACCATAGAGGCAGATAGAGCTACTGCAGAAGATGAAACAACATCTAAAGCAAATAATTTATCTTTGAAGAATGTTCTAGCAAGAACCATACCTTGTGAGATCAAGCAACATTTGATGCCATTATCAACAAGAAACTTCACCTTCAGATGATGAATCGAATGTTGACTGACTGATAAGAGGTTTGATGTCAATCCAGTAACATATAGTGCCTTTGAGAGTGTACATTTCGTGTTCCGAGAGGAATGGTGACTTGGCCTATTCCTTTTGCATCATACTCTTTATCGTCGGTGATCATACCCTAATCTCCAGTGGGTTGGTCTATTAGCGAATCAAACAACTTTCTATCCACTGAGTCTATCAACCAGATATTCCTCATGGGCTATGAGGTCTGGAAGACTAGCACTATGTTCTTATGTGCACTACAATTGGCTTTTTCAGGTGTCTCTTCATCAGATCCATCATCTTGTTGAGTTGTGAGATGTGCCTTTTGCTTTCCTTTGATAGGGACGCATTTTCTATTTCTGAGAATCGTTGCGCCTTGATGTACTTCCATGTTTGGAAGACCCTTGTGTCAGGTCATTATATCAATAGTTGTCTATGTCGTGAGTGTTGGTTCGATAGATGTGACACCAACTCTTCAACTTTATTGATTTTTGATGTTGTAGAGATTGTTGTTGTTTCTGTGGTTGCTTCTCCATGGGTACCTCTTCAACTTTTGTGATTTTTGGTGTTGTGGAGACTGTTGTTGCTGTTGTTTCCATGGTTGGTTCTCTAGGGGTCCCTTGCGAGACTTTTGACCTTGTTGCTGCTTCGAGATAAGCGCTGTGTCTTGCAACTCATCCTGGATGGAGTTGAAGGCTTCTTCTTGCGGCAGCAGGTTTATGAGCTCTTTGAATGACACTGTCTACTTGGAGACCTTTAGCATCATGACAAACACTCTTGATTTGGAAGGGAGAGCCCCCAAGATGATCGGGACCAAGATTTGGTCCTCTACCGTCTCATCGAGTGCTAACAGTTTCATCGTGGCTCAGCCACCCGACATAAGAATTCCTTGACTTTCTCTTTGGACCCCATAGAGAGTGTGTGAAGTCTCAACTACAAATGAAGGATATTTGTCTTATTTTTTGCCTCATAGATGGTCGCTAATTTATCGCACGTTGTCTTTGCTCTGTCTGCATCCCTGACATGGCGCTGCACGTTATTAGTGATACTTAACATAATTAGCATCAAGGCTTTGGCATTAGCCTTTTCATACTTCATGAGCTCATATGGATCAGTAGGAACCTGCACAGTCCCTGTGATGATTCCCCATAGTCTTTCAAACTAAAGGATGGTGCGCATTTTTTGTTTTTCAGGTGGCATAGTTCAGTGCTTTGAGAAGTTGGGCTTTAGAAGAAGCAATTTTGGAGCAGACATTGTAAAAGAACAAATCATTTTATTGATATGAGAAAAAATTACGAGTCTTTTTACTCACTGGCGTGAGAATCGAGCTTGGAGATGAGCTCGATAATTATGCATTGAGAGATGGGGAGGCTCCCTGGGGCGATCAACCTCTTCTTCACAGTCTGCATTGTATCTGGCTTTGAGTTCTACTCATATTATCCTTGCTTGGAAGCGCACGTCGAATAAGAAATATTCCATAAGTCCCTTGTGAATTAGTTCATCGAATTGAAGGTTGCCGCTGTCATAGAGGACTTCTAGCAAGGCAAAGTAGAAATCGGAGCTCTCATGCGTATCACGACGGTTTTCCACTCATGTCGTGATGCTCAGAAGAGCTCCGGTTTCTACTTTGCCTTTCTAAAAGCCTTCCATGATTGCGGCAACCTTTAGTTCGATGAGTTAATCCGCAAGGGACTTTTGGAATATTTCTTATTCGATGTACACTGCCAAGCAAGGAGAATACGAGCAGAACTGGAAGCCAGATACGATGCAAACTGTGAAGATGAGGTTGATTGCTCTAGGAAGCGTCCCCGTCTCTCAGCATGTAATTATCGATCTCATCTCCAAGCTCGATTCTCACGCCAGTGAGTAAAAAGAATTGTAATTTTCTCTCATATCAATAAAATAAGATGCTTTCTTAGAATGTCTACTCCAAAATTTCTTCTGTCTAACGCCCAACTTCTCAAAGGGCCGAACTATGCCATCTGAAAAACAAAGATGCACACTATCCTTCATTTTGAAGGACTATGGGGCATCGTCACAGGGACTGTGTAGGTTTCTATTGATCTAGATGAGCTTATGAGTATGAAAAGGCTAATGCCAAAGCTTTGATGCTGATTATGTTAAGCATCACTAATGACGTACAGCTGCATGTCAGGGATGCAGACAGAGCAAAGACAACGTGGAATAAATTAGTGACCATATATGAAGCGAAAAATAAGACAAAGATCCTCCATATGTAGTTGAGACTTCACACTCTCTATGGGGTTCGACTAGAAAGTCGAGGAATTCTTACGTCGGATGGCTGAGCTACGAACAAAATGGATAGCACTCGGTGAGACGGTAGAGGACCAAATATTGGTCTCGAGCACCTTGAGGGTTCTCCCTTCCCAATTCAGAGTGTTCATCATGATGCCGAACGTCTCCAAGTAGACAGTGTCATTCGAAGAGTTCGTGAACCTGCTGTAGCAAAAAGAAGCCATCAAGTCAATCTAGGATGAGTTGCAAGACAAGCTCTTATCTTGAAGCAGCAACGAGGTCAGAAGTCTTGCAAGGGACCCCTGGAGAAGCAACCACAAAAACAACAGTTTCCACAAACATCAAAAATAACAAAAGTCGAAGAGGTGGTGTCACATGTGTCGAACCAACACTCACGACATGGATAACTGTTGATATAATGGCCTGACACAAGGGTCTTCTAGTCACGAAAGCACATCAAGGCACGATGATTCTCAGAAATCGAAAAGACATCCCCGTCGAAGGAAGCAGAAGGGACATTTCACAGCTCAACAAGATGATGGATCTGATGAAGAAACCCCTGAAGAAGTCAATTGTAGTGCACATAAGAATGTAGTGCTAGTCTCCTAGACTTCGCAGCCCACGAGGAATATCTGGTTGATAGACTCAGTCGTTAGTCAATACATGTCAGGTGACAGGAGACTGCTTGATTCGCTAACAAACCAACCCATTAGAGATCAAGTTAGGATCGCTGACAATAAAGAGTATGATACAGAAGGAATAGGCCAAGTCAACATTCCTCTCAGAACATAGAAATTTACACTCTCAAAGGTACTATATGTTTTTGGATTGACATCAAACCTCTTATCAGTCAGTTAGCTTTTGAATCATCATCTGAAGGTAGAGTTTCTTGTTGATAATGGCATCAAACCCTGCTTGATCTCACAAGGTATGTTTCTTGCTAGAGCATTTTTGAAAGATAAATTATTTGCTTTAGATGCTATTTCATCTTCTACAATAGCTCTATCTACCTCTATGGTAGAATCTACTGCTCTCTGGCACTACTGTTATGGTCATCTGTCTGCTGGATCTTTATACCAACTGAGATCAAAGGCGATGGAACATGGACTTCCCAAGTTGTCCAGTTCTTTGCCCGTTTGCCCTGGATGTCTTGCAGGTAAACAACATACGGATCCGTTCAAGGCAAACACCTTTCATGTCAAGAAACGTTTGGAGGTTGTTCATACCGATCTGAACGGACGGTTACCTACTTCATTTTTGGGATACAAGTACTTCCAACTGTTCGTGTATGACTTCTCTCGGAAGACATGGGTGTTTTTCCTGAAGCAGAAGAGTGCCTCATCATTTCTAGGTCTTCTATCAGCGTGTTGTGAAGAAAACTGGACAAACTCTTCTACGTCGCTCTGATCGAGGGGGGGAATTCACATCCAAGAAATTCTTGCCATTCTTGAATCAACAAGGCATCAAATAGAATTTGACTGCTCCCTACATGCCCTAGCAGAATGGCATTGCTGAGTAACACAATCACATAGTGTTGGAAATGGCTCGTTGCATCCTGTCAACAACAAAGCTGGAAGAATGATATTGATCAGAAGTAGTCCAGACAACTATTTATCTTCTCAATAGGGCACCAAGGAAGATTCTATAGGACAAAACTCTAGAAGAGGTATGGAGTGGTAAAAAACCATCGATTTCTCATCTACGAGTGTTCGATTACACAACATATAGACATGTCTCTGCTCAAAAGAGGAAGAAAATTGAGCCAAAAACACTCTCGTGCATCCTATTGGTCTATAGCACTACCTCGAAAGGATACCGTCTCATGGATCCTGAGACGAAGAAAATTTACGAAAGTAGAGATGTGGTTTGTGACGAGTCATCGTTTGACTCAGTGATGCAGAAAGTAAAATCAACACCAACCACCTCGCAACAATTACTCTCTGAGTCAGATGATGAGAAAAAAGAGACTTCTAACAGAGAAGATGAGCTACAAGGGGAGCTATATGTTGATCTTGGAGAATCAGAAAATGTTACTATACATCCACCAGGTAGTTCTTCACATCAATAAGCAATTGTTCACATTAGCAGCATAGTTGTCGTCCGAAGTGGGTAAGAAGCACCATCAAAGACTCCCATGTGAAATCTCTCCAGGGTACTTCATCTAGAGTTAGAATGAGGAGTTAGGCAAGAAATGAGGTAAATTTTGCACTCATGAGTACAATAGTTGATATCTCCAAACTTGATAATGTTCAAGAAGCACTAAGTCAACCTCAATGGAAGAAAGCCATGGATGTTGAGTATGACTCACCCATGCAGAATCGGACTTGGGAACTTGTCGATCTGCCTACAGGTGAGAAACCCATTGGCTGCAAATGGGTTTTCAAAACTAAATATAAGGCAAACGGATCCATTGATAAGCACAAAGCACGACCTTTAACAAAGGGATATGCTCAGAAAGAAGGCATTGACTATGAAGAGACCTTTGCACCCACTACGAAGATCAAGACCATCAGAGTTGTTTGCGCACTGGCAGCACTAAATGGATGGAAACTTCAGCAGATGGATGTCAAGAGTGCTTTCCTCAATGGTGATCTCAAAGAAGTGTACATGATCAACCGAAAGGATATGTTGATGAAAAGTATTCTAAAATGGTATGTCGTCTCATCAAATCACTATACGGACTGAAAAAAGCTCCTAGGGCATGGTACATAAAGATAGATGATCACTTTTTGCAGCATGGTTTCCCCTGTAGCCCCTCAGATTCGAACTTGTACATAAAGAAGGTAGGGCCAAAAATCTTCATTCTTGTTTTGTATGTGGATGATCCTCTGATCATTGGAGGTTCAAAAGATCAGGTTGATATTGTGAAGAATGACCTCAAAAGATCCTTTGACATGACTGATTTGGGGCTACTCCATTATTGTCTTGGCTTGGAGATATGGCAGAAACAGAATCACATTTTTATCTCCCAGATAAAATATGCCAAGACACTCCTGAAAAAGTACAGAATTTCAGATTGTATACCTCTTTCAACACCAATGAAGAAAGGTTTACAACTCGCTCGCTTCTAGGACTCACCTCAAGTGGATGCAACTCTCTCCAGACAGCTCGTTGGGAGTCTCATCTACTTGACCTACACTAGACTAGACATATGTTTTGATGTGAGCTATCTCTCCAGATTCATGTAGGAGCCAAAGAAATGTCACTGGGTTATAGCAAAGCATGTTTTGAGATATGTCCGAGGTACACTTGAGTATGGTCTGTAATATAAGAAAAATACTCAGTTCTTCTTGCAGGGATACACCGACTCGAACTACGTTGGATCTATTAATGATAGAATGTCAACGTCAAGATAGATATTTCACCTTGGATATGGATTGATCTTGTGGATCAATAAGAAGCAAATGGTTGTTGCCTTCTCATCCACTGAGGTAGAGTATTGCGCCGCACTTGGAGCTATGTTCGAATTGATATGGTTACGTCTCATTATGGTTGATATGCACATTAATGAAGAGAAGCCATCTATCATTCATTGCGACAATCAAGGTGTGTTAAAGTTTGTCAAAAATCCAGTATTTTATGAGAGGACCAAGCACATTGAGGTCTAGTGTCATTATATTCGAGAACAAGTTTTGAACCACCACATTCAGCTCGAGTAATGCCCTACAAATTTATAGGTAGCAAATATACTCACCAAGTCACTTGGCAAGGTGAAATTTGATCTGTTTCGGGAGTACATTTGTAAAAACATTGTAATAAAGGGGGATTGTTAGCGTAGCTAATTAATTACATTGTTATACAGTTCGGTTATGATCAACCATCGGTTAGTTTCTAACTATCACCAGTCATAACTGTATTTGATCTTGTATATATTCACTTGCTTGCTATTCAATAATATCATCAAAGTATTCCGCTTCCCTTGTGGCATCATACTCACACTCACATACCAGTAGCTAGTTCACTAATTCCGACGCATTCAGGGATTTTACATGTTGTAAAGATTGGTATGTCAAATTTATAGCAAGTACAAACCATTTTGATTCAGTTTCTCTAGCTGATGGCATGTCATATGTAGTAGAGGGGATAGGAGATGTTTGACTAAAATTAAATAATGCAAAAACAATCATAGTTGGTAATGTTTTGTAAGTTCTTAGCCTATGTAAAAATCTCCTATCTATTATTCAATTAACGGAAAATCCCAGTATTTATGTAAATTTACCTAGAAAATAGTGCATTGTGTCTGATATAAGACAGGATAAGGTAATTGCCCGAGGTATTGGGCAAGGTGGTCTATATAAACTCGTTGACTCTACAATAGTCAACATAGATGCATGAGTGGAGGATTAATCCACCATACAAGATGTGCTGAAGGATAGGCTTGTTGAACCTGATCCAATCAATTTACATGCATTGGTGGTGGAGGGAATATCCATTATACAAGATGTGTAGGAGGATGCAATTCCTCAATCTCACTTGGATGCATTAGTAATTGTGTAGGAAGATGGAATACCTTTGTCAATTTCCCTGGCTCAATGAACCGGGGATAAGGTTGTTTGTTCAGTAGAGCATGGTCATTTTGCTCTAGATTCTAACCTTGGTATGGTACTTGAATGGCCAGTTCTACACTCCATTGGATACACATGGGTGGATACGTTTTGTGCTTTGCACAAGTACATGGCTCATCTTGTTGCAAATGGCTTTTCCCAATAGGGGGAATTGATGAGGATGCTTATACTGCAAAGATGGTGACAAATCAGTTGCTTCTCTCCGGATATTTAGACGAGGAGGTCTATATGGTGCACCCTGATGGTTTTTGGGTTCCCCATAGTGATCATTTGTTTTGTAGGATGATTGAGTCCTTGTATGGACTACGACAGTCTTCACAAGCCTGGGATGTTTTATTTGATCAACTTCTCCAGGGCTCTTGATTGAGAATTTTGGAGATTGGTTAAAATTATCAGCAATTGATGATTCATTACTGGTCAATGAATCACTCATCAGAGACTTGGTGGACAACTTGCTACATCTTATGTCCACATAGCCGGATCTTCTTTTTGCTGTTGGCCATCATGTTCGGTTGTTGTCTACACCGAAGTTCCCACATTGGACAACAACAAAATGTCAGAGGATTGTGGATTTCTTATTGATATCTCTTGATTAGTCTGTATATGTAATGACTAAACTATTTGGTCCTATTTTGTTTGTAAAGTTTTGGGACAAACATGGTGTTTTTTACAGTTTAGTCATTGAGAGGGGGTGTTAAATAATGTAAAGGCTTAACTGCTTAATAGTTAAGCTTAATTGATAACTAGTAACCTCCATAACCACTCTTGTAACCAATTTTGGATTGCATAAATAAGATCTTACACTGATCGCAAAATATAAAGTGCTTTCAAACATCTCTTCTCATTTGCTAGGATAGGCTTGTTGACCCTAATCCAATCAACTTACATGCATTAGTGGTGGAGGGAATATCCACTATACAAGATGTGCAGGAGGATGCAATTCCTCAATCTCACTTGGATGCACTAGTAATTATGCAGGAGGATGGAATGTCTTGGTCAAATTCACTGGCTCAGAGAATCAGGAATAAGGTTGTTTGTTCAGTAGAGCATGGTCATTTTGCTCTAGATTCTAACCTTGGTATGATACCTGAATGACCAGTTCTACACTCCATTGGATAGACATGGGTGGATACATTTTGTAGTATCTTGTTGCAAAAGGCTTTTCCCAACTGGGGGAAATAAATGAGGATGCTTATACTGCGAAGATGGTCACAAATTAATTGCTTCTCTTTGGATATTTGGATAAGGTCTATATGGTGTAGCCGGATGGTTTTCGCCATTTTGGGTTCCCCATAGTGATCATTTGTTTTGCAAGATAATTGCGTCCTTGTATGGACTTCGGCAGGCTTCACAAGCCTGGGATGTTTTATTTGATCAACATCTCCAGGGTTCTGCATTCAGACTTTTGGAGATTGGGCTGAAATCATCAACCATTGACGATTCATTACTGGTCAATGAATCACTCATCAAAGACTTCATGGACAACTTGCTACATCTTATGTCTACATGACTGGATCTTCATTTTGCTGTCGGCTATCATGTTTGGTTGTTGTCTACACCAAAGTTCCCACATTGGACAACAAAAAAATGTTAGAGGACTGCATATTTCTTGTTGATATCTCTTGATCAGTCTGTATATGTAATGAGTAAACTATTTGGTCCTAATTTGTTTGTCAAATTTCAGGACAAACTTGGTGTTGTTTCCGGTTTAGTCATTAAGAAGGGGTGTTAAATAATGTAAAGGCTTAACTACTTATTAGTTAATCCTAACTGATAACTAGTAACCTCCATAACGCTCTTGTAACCAATTTTGGACTGCATAAATAAGATCTTGCACTGATCACAAAATATCAAGTGTTATCTAACTTCTCAAAATATCAAATGCTTTCAAACATCTCTTCTCATTTGCTAGGATAGGCTTGTTGACCCTGATCCAGTCAACTTACATGCATTAGCGGTGGAGGGAATATCCACTAAACAAGTGTGCAGGAGGATGCAATTTCTCAATTTCACTCGGATGCACTTGTAATTATGCAGGAGGATGGAATGCCTTGGTCAAATTCATTGGCTCAAAGAACCAGGGATAAGGTTGTTTGTTCAGTAGAGCATGGTCATTTTGCTGTAGATTCTAACCTTGGTTTGGTACTTGAATGACCAATTCTACACTCCATTGGATACACATGGGTGGATACGTTTTGTAGTTTGCACAAGTACATGGCTCATGTTGTTGCGAAAGGCTTTTCCCAATAGGAGGGAATAGATGAGGATGCTTATACTGCGAATATGGTCACAAATCAGTTGTTTCTCTCCATATATTTGGATTAGGAGGTCTATGTGGTGCACCTGATGGTTTTCGGGTTTCCCATAGTGATCATTTTTTTTTGTACGATGATTGCATTCTTGTATAGACTACGACAGGCTTCACAAGCCTAGGATATTTTATTTGATCAGCATCTCTAGGGTTCTGGATTCAGACTTTTGGAGATTGGGCTGAAATCATCAACGATCGATGATTCATTACCGGTCAATGAATCACTCATCAGAGACTTGGTGGACCACTTGCTACATCTTATGTCCATATGGCAGGAGCTTCGTTTTGTTGTTGGCTATCATGTTCGGTTGTTGTCTACACCGAAGTTCCCACATTGGACAACAACAAAATGTGAGAGGACTACGGATTTCCTGTTGATATCTCTTGATCAGTCTGTATATGTAATGACTAAACTATTTGGTCCTATTTTGTTTGTAAAATTTCAGGACAAAATTGGTGTTGTTTCTAGTTTAGTCATTAAGAAGGGTCTTAAACAATGTAAAGACTTAACTGCTTATTAGTTAAGCCTAACTGATAACTAGTAACCTCCATAACCACTCTTGTAACCAATTTTTGGACTGCACATATAAGATCTTGCATTGATCAAAAAATATCAAGTGCTTTGAAATATCTCCTCTCATTTGCTAACACTTCATTATTTGATGGCTTCTCTTTTTTAGTTCTCAATTCATAGGCCGTGAGGATCCCATGCAACTCATCCATTGTTAATGACTCTAGGTCCTTTATTTGTTCAATAGCAGAAACTTTTGCATCAATTCTCAAGGGAAGTGACCTTAGCACTTTTTGAACGATCATGGATTCTTCAACTTTTTCAAGGTGCCCTCTGATAGTGTTGACAATTTCATCCACACAGAAGATACCCCGCAATAGTATCTTCATCTTTCATCTTCAAACTCTCAAGCTATCTTCGATGAGTTTGGAGCTTGGCCTTCTACACCTTGTTATCACCTTCGTAGATGTTCTGAAATTTGTCCCAAATTTCCTCTGTCGAGTCACATTGCATTACCTTGACAAATTTTGATTCTAACAGGCTACACAAGATAACATTCATGGCTTTGACATTATTCTCACTAGCCTTCTTTTTGGCCTGATCCGTAGGTGGAGTTAATGGCACTTTATAACTAGTCACTATTGCTTGCCGGATATCAAAACCAAGGGCCATTAGATAGGTTCGCATCCTTATGCTCTGGAATGCATAGTTTATTCCGTCAAACAATGGAGCCTTATCTGTGGAGAAACCTTCTTGTACATGATGACTAGCCATGTGTGCTCCCGATATCTACCTTCTAGTGGTTAGATTGTTTCTGAAGGAACCACTCTGATATCAATTTTTAAGCACAACACACTGAGAGGAGGGATGAATCAGTGTGATTTAAAACTTTACTTTGTTAAAACTAATGTCCACAATAAAAACATTCATACAATATCTATCTATTAAGAGACAAGATTTACGTTGAAAACCCTCTCTTAGGAAAAACCACAAAGAAGAGCTGGTTGGATCTACCGTTCAAATGCAGCCTCAAAATAAAAATTCTTTTACAAAATTTGTAGGACAACCTACTTGGGGACCACCAACTTAGCAAGAGACATCAATCTCTTATTTATGAGGCACCGACCTCCACTAAAACAATCTTTCACGACGCTATTGTTGCTTCATCAACGAATGATAGAAAATTGCATCTCTCCTCTTCTCCACAAAAATCTACTTATACTTGAATGATAGAAAGAATTAATTCTGCACACATTTCTCTACCTTCTTTTCTCCTTATATAGACTTGAATGCCTCTTCACAAGGTAGGCAACCTCTCCAAAAGACACCCGTACACCAAAAGAGGCATCCATTTAATTTTTTATTTTAACTAATGGGCATGATTTCCAAAATGGGGTCAGCCTATAGAGTTTTAATGCAAGTCGGCCTAGTTTTAGCGAATTGGCCCTTCCTTCATAGGCGCTTAAACACAAGTGATCGGCCCTTTCATTTGAGGGATTTGATTTTCACAAAGATAATGGTTTTTACATTAATGATAATCCCGTTGCCATTACTTATAATTCCATTGACATTCATTGACATTAATGATAATTCTGTTGACATCATTATTTCAGTAAGAACTCCTTTGACATCAATGACAATATTTCAACAGTTTACAACCTTATCGTTTGTTCAACAATACTTAAAATCAATGACCTTGTCAAATATCTGCTACTGAATATAATACATATGTATCTCAATGTGCTTTGTGCGTTGGCACTCCACTAGGTGGTTGCGAGAGATGTGGGTTGCACTTTGATTATCCCACGAAAGCATTGCAGGTTTGGATTGCGGAAATGTGAACTTAGAAAGAATGTGCCGAATCCAAACTGACTCACGACCAGCAGTGACAACTCCACTATACTCGGCCTCTGTAGTAGGCAAAGCAATAGTAGACTACTTCTTGCAAGACCATGTCACGGGACCAACCCCAAGATGAAAAATATATATTGCAGTTAACTTGCGATCATCTAGATCTTCTGCCCAATCATTGTCTATGTATCTTACAACCCCTGTTTTACCACCAGTAGTGTAACTCGAAGTTGAGGCTTTTCCTCCTGACTTATATGCAATCCCATAATTAATAATACCATGAAGATTCATTAGAGTGTGCTCTGCGGATTGCTAGTGGCTATGATGAGGGTCTTAACAGAAGAGTGACACCAAGTTCATAGCAAAAAAAAATTAGGATGAGTATGAGTCAGGTATAGAAGACTTAACACCAATTGCCTATAGAGTGTACCATCAACTGAAGGAGAAGAATAATTGGTGGAAAGCTTGACTCTAGATTGTAAAGCAATCAGTGTAGACTTGCAATATTCCATGTTGAAGTGGTGGAGTATGTCTTGAGTATAATTGGATTGATTGACAAAATTCCATTCTCAAACTGTGAAATACTATGACGAAGAAAATTGTGTGGCAAGCCCAAGTCGGTCATCTCAAAACACTTCATTAACCGTACTTTGACATCATGAATCTGCTTGGTGGAACTTCCTATAATGATTATGTCGTCAACATAGAGGACAGAAATCAGGTGTTGGCGGTCTACTTTCTTTGTGTAGATTGTGGGGTTAGAGACTTTATGTGAAACTAGAGTTGATTAGAAACATGTTGATCTTTTCATACTAAGTTCGAGGTGCTTGTTTTAAGCCGTACAAGGACTTCTTTAACTTGAACACATAGCTGGATTTATTGCTACTAACTGTTCTAGGAGGCTGGGACACGTATATTTCTTCCTGCAAATCGCTATGCACGAAAGCATTCTTAATGTTCATCTGATGGACTTCCCACCTTTGTGTTGTAGCTAAAGAGAGTGCTAGCCTGATGGAATTCATATTGGCAACTAGAACAAAGGTTTCATGGTAATCAACACCTTCAACTTGTGAAAAACCCTTTGCAACAAGCCTAGCTTTGTACCTATCAGTGGACCCACCCATCTGTTGCATACTTAGTGTGGTACACTTACTTGCACCTCACTAGTTTTCTTCCTTTCTAAAGTGGAATCAATTTCCAAGTGTTATTCTTCTTAAGAGAATGAAGTTCTTTTGCCATAGCTGCCTGCCATTTAGGATGCTTACTCGCCTCATGGTAAATATGTGGTTCTTGACTTATTGTCAATTGTGCGTAGTGTGGAACACCAAATTGATGTTTTGATCGTCCTGTGTCGATCGCCAGGATCCCTTGCCCATGCACCGACCTCTTTGTGAATTGTATGGACCCATTTTGGTTGAGATTGTGGGGATGCATTATGAATGTCTTATTGCACTAGCAATGGAACAATATGTTTTTCTAATGATGGAGGAGTTGGTTGTCCCCTTTGCGGTTCATCATCCAAACTGTAGTGACTTTCAAAATGGAAGTCATACAAAATGCCTTGTTATTTATAAGAAACATTAGAAGTTGTGTCCGATTGGACACAAACTAATGGACAAAGATGAGAAGATGTTGGCTCATAAGCCTGGTATTATTCATCAAACAACACATCATGTCGATAAAGCACTTTAGTGGTGCTCGGAACAAGAAGACGCTATGCCTTCACATCTTCATAGCTGACAAACATACAAGGACGGTGTAGACACCTAAATATGGTCACAAGTATTAGACTGTTAATTCTTGACACATCCTAAACCACTTGAATTGCACCTAAATACATGATTCTTGTTCGCCATTCCTCAAAGCCATTTATTTATATGTGGGCTTGACCCTCTGTTCGCCATCAATGCTACACATAAATTTCCAAGTTGATACTCAAACCTCTTTGTATCATCCTCAGACTACTGCGATTCTCAAGTAGTCGCCCTAATTCTTTGGGATAGGTTTGCCCTAAGCAAATTGGTCAACCACCATGAACTTGTCCATCTACAAGGCCCCCTTTGCCAAAAAACGACGAGTTTCCAAATTCGAAATATTCTTTTGGTTCTTCCTACATGTTTCATAAGGTTGGCTAAAGGATTTTTTAAAAAGTTGTAGACTTGTCCCCGTAGAGTGGCGTTGTCCCCAATGCCAAACAATGGCTAGTTTCCAAATTTGGAATATTCTTTTCGGTCTTCTTGCATGTTTTGTAAGGTCGACTAAAGTAAATTGTCAAAAAGTTTCACTATATAAGCAAATCAAAACCTCATTTCAAAGGGACTTGACTCCTAGCTTGACACTATCTATTGAGCACTTAGACATTATTGCACATTGAAAAAATTTGCCCTATTCTTTTCAAATTCAAGATCATTCACAAGTAGTCATAAGCTAGGTCTTAAGCATTTCAAAGCAAGTCAAGAGCTATCATTGTCAAGTATCAAAGCCATATTTATAGCGGTATACATATAGTCATGGAGAACAATTGCATAATCGCTCTAGGTGAGAGAAATACGTTATTTTTGCTCTCTCCTCAGAGTATCTAGACACATAGGCAGGGTTCAATTATCAAGGGGTTGTTGGGGTCAGCTCAACCCATTAAACTATCCCTTCTTTCTGGTAGGTTGCTAGCTCTCACAAAAACCCCTAGGGTCTCCAAAGCAAAGAGAAGGAAAACGTGTTGGAAATATTGTCATTGATGTCAAAGGTCTTTCATTATTGGTGATAAAGGCCCCGTAGCATTTAATGGTGTTTTTAATATTCATATCTTGGCTAATGTGTGTTAATATTTATTTAATATTAACGAATATATTTTTTGTTGCATATAATTCAAAAGAGGGCCCATGGAAAAGTCAAAGAGTCACGGGGTAAAGACAAAAGATGAATGAGACACATTTTCTCATGAAGAGTCATCTTGAGGAATTTCAAGAGTCACCATGTGAAGACAAAAGAGGGTATGGCACATTTTTCCATGAAGAGACACTTTGAGGAATACGAAAAGTCACCAAAATAAAGACAAAAGAGGAAATGACGCATTTGCTTATGAATGATCACCATGTGACTTTTCAAATACAAGGATACGAAAGGTCATGCAAGTTTGGTGCCATTTTCTATGAGGATTGAAGGGTCACAAAGGGTGAATGCCAAAGGTCATTTGGAAAGCTATAAATAAGGCTTGAGAAGCCATTTCTAATATGCAGGAGAGTGCATGGTTTGTATTTGTTTTCAAAGAGAGAAGTGGGAGATATTGTAGAGTTCTATCATTTGTTGAGTAAGCAACATTGAAAGATAGTTGTGTTTTATATACAAGAGGGGTTGGTGCTCACAAATCTTTGCAAGGGGTTGGTGCCCCTATGAGTTGGTGCTCACAAATAGTTGCTGTGTTGGTGCACGAAAAAGGGGTTGGTGCTCCTGCAAGTTGGTGCTTGTGAACTTTGTAATTTGAGTTGGTGCTCATTCATATACTTGAAATTGTTCTCCGTGGTTGTTCCCACTTTGGGTTTTCACATAAAAATCTGGTCTCTCTCTCTCTTGTGTGATGCATATTATTGTTTCAATTTTATTGCATATCTTGAATGTATGGTTAAGTGGTTAAAGAAAATGAATTTGATTAAGTAAAAAGATATATATAATATACCAATTCACCCCCCCTCTCAGTATATTTCGTGCTTAACAATTGGTATCAGAGCAGGTTCCTTTGAAAAAAGTTTTACAGCTTGAAGGTAGATCGAGAAAGCACGATCGCTGTATCACATGAAGGTTTTTCTACAAATAAGACACTTTTGTTTGATGGGACAAATTATGCTTTTTGGAGCATAAAGATGAAGACTTATTTGATGGCTCTTGGATTCGACATTTGGCAAGCAGTGGTGGAGGAATATGAAGAGCCACAGACACTTGTAACTACTCCGACAGAAAAGAAGGCAAGTAAAAAATAATGCTAAAGCTTTAAATGCTATTTTATGTGGTTTATGTGAATCAGAATTTGTTAAAGTTATGCAATGTAAATCTGTTCATGAAACTTGGATAAAACTTAAGAATATTTATAAAGGTGATGAAAAAGTTCAACAAGCTAAGCTTTAGACTTTCAGAAGACAGTTTGAGAGTTTGAAGATGGAAGAGGAATAAAATATAGCAACTTATCTTTTGCGGGTTGATCAAATAGTTAATCAGATTCAAGGTCTTGGAGAAAAGTTAGAAGAATCAATTGTGGTTCAAAAAGTTTTGAGATCTCTACCATTGAGATATGATGCAAAAATTTCGGCAATTGAAGAGATGAAGAATTTAGCCACGCTAAAGATGGATGAACTACATGGTATTCTTACGGCATATGAGATGCGGACCGAATAAGATAAACCCTCAAAGAAAGAAGCTGCTTTCAAGACATCAAAGAAAGAGAAGGCTAAGATTCAAGAATCAAGTGACAGTTTCAGCGATGATGAAGATGACAACGGAGCTCTATTCATTTGCAAGCCAAAAAAAGGCACAGATAAATATCAAAGAAAATTACTTTTTAAATGTTTTAATTGTGGAAAGATTGGACATTTTGCAGCTAAGTGCTCAGATAAGGGTAATGGTGACAATGAAGAAGGAAAGTCTACATACAAGAATTTCAAAGAAAAATTCAAAAAGGGCTTCGGGAAGAAGAGTTTGTATTCTAAAGATCCTAGTTCAGTCGAAGATAGTGGAGTCAATGATTCAGAAAAAGAGATTTTATTCATGGCCATACATGAAGATGCCTCCGCAAGCAAAAGTACAGATGATCAAGAAGAACGGGTCGAAGCCGAAGTTAATTTGGAAGAACTCGTTTGTGCCTTAGAAGAGTTAAAAGCTCTTAAGAAGAAGAATCGAAGATTAAAGCCCCAGATCGAGAAAAATGAAAAAGAGTCAAGGGAAACAATTGAAGATTTACAAGCACACTTTGAAGAAGCCAAGAAGAATGAAGAAGATCTAATGGTACAGTTGCAAAAAATATATAAAGAATGTGAAGGTATATTATTGAAATTGCTTTTTTAAAAGCAGATTTTGAGAAAACAAATAAAACAATGAATGATAGAGCAACCAATGATTCAAAATTTGAGAATAGCACTAATATGTTGATAATTATTCCTGAATTTTTTGAACAATAACAAGGTCCAAAATGCCCTCAACACCACTCCTTGGCAAGTCGCCCAAGGGTAGAAAATACAAATAAACTCTAGATCCTTATGCAACCATAATTTAGGGATCTTCAAGCCATATACCTATAGTGCAACCCTATATGGAGGGGTCTTCCAGATCAACAAACTCGCAACCCATGTAGTGGCTCCAACCTTAGTATAAAATGCTCCCTAGCTAGGTCGCTAGGCTATGGAACCCATGCCCAACCAGCTGAAGCAATCACTACCTTAAAGGAGGGCTTTTCCAATGTGAAGCTGAAAATTAAGCACAATTACAGCCCTTGAATAGATGTCCAATGAAATAGTATGGAGGTTTTCGTCCCCAAACTTCTTGTGTACTTGAATGGTTTTGTCCTCAAGTCACTTGTTCAAGCTTGACATACTTGAGCAATTAGATTCAATATCAAAATAGCATAACCCTCTCAATGGATGCCTTCACTTCCTTTTATAACCTCTTTCTTCCAAAGTGTGGCGCCCCATCCTTTTGAAAAAGATAATCCTTATACTTTCACTTAAGTGCATGAACGTTCATGACCCTCGAAAGAACACCTTTTAAGTGAAAATTAGAAAATAAGGTGCTTTTGCTCCTTTGTCTTAAAAGGTTTCAAAGTCCCCTTTCTTTCATCCTTCTTCTCAGCCTTTGGGGACGAATTAAGGCTAATGGTCTTCCCTCTGTGCTAGTTTGAAAAGGGGGACATGACAACTTTAAAGTTTGTGAAATTCGCATATCCCAAGTGTTTTGGAAGAAAATTTATTCTAATTGATGAGAGGATATTTTTTTTCATCCTCAAGGCCTTGTTATCATTTTATTTTAGGCAGCAAAGGTGGACATTGGGATTTTGAGGAGATAAAAGAGGTAAGTGGAAAGAACTTGAAGAACTGTTTTGAGGAGTATACACCCCCCAAATCGAACCATTTGGCTTTTCAAGAGGAGAGGTGATTTTCAACCTTACTATTAGTGAGTTCCATCGATTCTTTCTTTTGGGACCATAAAAGAAAAAGACACCTAAGTATTTGTCGAGGAGGGAATGGATTGGGAATCCCAAAATATTGGAAAAAAATTGTTGGTGCCATGGGGGCGTGTTGAAGAAGAAGACACTTGAGTTAACTTCATTGATTGCTTAACCATAGACAAAGGAGTATAGGCATAGGATTTCCTTGAAAGATCTTGCTTGTTTTAATCTACAGTTTCATCATCTGCCAAGGGGTCAAATTGAACCCTGTTAGATGAATGAAACCTTTTGTGCCTGATGTTCATGGAGACTTAGATCTCTGGGGATGTTTCTCAGACCTTGTTCTTGTTCATCTTTGACAAGTGGAACAATGGCAACACCGCCAACAAGTTCACAAACACACACGGACACACAACATATGTTCTTGGGTGACGCAAGATTGCTCATCGACCTCAAATGCTCCTCGGTTGACTACGTAGTTGTCATCCTCATAGGTTTGTACCAACATAGAAAATTGGCTTAGCACCATATGCAAAGTTGGTGTGTTTTGCAATAGGTCATTAACCTAGGAACTTGAGTTTCCAAATATTTCCTTGCAATAACAAGATTGGATGTTGGGGTTATATTCCTTGCTCAAGTTGCTTTGTTGTGGTGTCGCTAGCTTCTTCTACCATTGCTTTGAGATTCATGTCTTGCATTACACATTGCTCTTGGATGATTGGATTTGAATAGGCACCCTTTTTCACTTAAGCCCTTGTACTGACGAATGTGGCATCCTCTATTTGTACAAAGTTTACTTTGCATGTCAGGATAGCTTTCTGATTTTTCATCTAGAAGCACAACTCCAATTAAAGATAGCACTAGCACTCTTTACTCTTTTTTTGACGATGATAAATATTAGGGAGTTCTCCCTATTGCACTCTTACATTTGTCAACCTCTAGTTTTGTTGGAGCTTTAGGTTGACTTCATACATATTTTTCCTCTTTTTAGGGTGTTATGGTGGTGGATGATTTCGGCTGTTCTTCTTCTACAAGCATTGATATAGATATGAGACAACATTGGTTTCCAACCTTGCTTTCCATCTTTAGGGAACATTTGCTTATTATTTTCCTTAAGGGACCCTCCCTTTGCATGGCTATTTATATTTGTACTTATTTGTTACGGTTAGGGTTTACTAGCTTTGGATACTGATATACCTCTAGTTATGCTTTCATTGTTTTAATGTTTTAGTTCTTAGTTGCTTTTTCAGCTCCTAAAGTAAATTTTAATCCTAGCAGTTTTTTATCACTACTAGATGTACATATGACTCGCATTGTTGCCCTGTTTTGGTCACTTGTGGACTTCAATAAAATTTCTTTCTTTCTTTTGTTCTCGTATTTTTCATAAAAATATTATTTGGAACCTTCACAATTGTATGAGTATCCTAAAATTTTGCATAATATGTTATTTTAGAAGTATTTAACATTAGAACTTTCTAATTATAATGGCTTTCTCCTTGTTGAGATAAACACTCAAATGTTTAAGTAGCATTAGAATGAAAAATTTAAATGTTTTTTTAAATTTTAGATTAATTTTTTCTATTCTTTTTGGGGACCTCAGGTTGCTCGCCATTTATTTCGTTGGACCAAAGCAATGTCATATGCTGAATATTATGAGCGAGCCTTGACTAATGGAGTGCTTAGCATACAACGAGGCAATGAGCCAGGGGTCATGATTTACATGCTTCCTCTAGCTCCTGGAGGTTCGAAAGCTGTTAGTTACCATCGTTGGGGAACCCCATTCTACTCATTCTGGTGTTGTTATGGGACAGGTGACATCACTTTTTGTTGTACATGTTGGCACTTGATGTTTTCTAAATAAGATGATAAGGCTTCCAATCAATGATCTATTTAGCTGTTGAAATTTAACTGCATATATAATTTTTATCCTAGTTTTATTGCGAATTTTCCTTCTCTCAAACCATTTAGTTTCTATTTCATGGTTTTTTAATTGCCTTTTCTCAACTTCCAGGTTTCCTTTTCACAATTATCGTGTTTCATTATATGACATTTATATTTCCTTTACTTTTCTATTGGGTTTGTTTCTTATATACCTGTTTACTCATGTATATGCGTTGAGGAGAACGAAGAAAGGATAAATGATGTTATTTTGTAGTTGCTAAGTCAGTAATTAGTATTTCTTGTAGGTTTCTTCATCATATTGGCTTCCTTTGCTTCTAATTTTGTATATTTTATTTTTATATTTGAATTCCCTGAAGTGTGCTTTCAAATTTTGCACATTGTGAACCCAAACCAAACTAGCAATAGAGCCAAGTTTATTTTTTTTGGAGCAAAAGAGTGAATTTGTGATATTGATCTACGGTGATGACAGTATGTAATATAATGTAGAGTAGCAGTTGTGCTTTGTGATATTGATCTATTGTGAAAACACTATAATCTTGGATTAGGGTTAACTAGATCCTCACAAAATGTTCCGACATGGTAGGAGAGCATTAGGGTTATCCCTACCAAGGTTTTTGAAGCTTTCAAAGAGATCTAATGAGTCAAGTGAAGCGCTAGGGCATCCAACAAGGGTTTACATTTTTTTTCAATCTGTCAATATATATATATGTATGCTAGAGATAGATCGGGTCATAAGGAGCCTAGGGTTCGAATGATGTATTTCAACCCTTTATAGTTTGGAAGTGATTGTAGAATTATGTTGATTTAAAGCCATAAACACAAATGAACACAAATTATGTGGTAATCAAGCTTGCTATTTTTTTCATTCATGTACAAACAGGTATGATATATTGGTTTACAACCCTTTCAAATCCAAGAAGAAACCAAATGTCAAGTGTGACCTTTCACCTTCCAACTTCATTTGAGTGTATTTCCAATATTTATTTATTACCTTCCATTCTGTTGAAAGTATTTTCGTTATTGATATATTTCTTTGGATCAATTCCTGAACTCGTTCTCTTCAACTGAAATGATGTAGGAATCATGTCTGAAACTCTGTATGTCGCCATTCTCTAATTAAATCCTCTCAATATGTTGGTAGTACACTATCCTTTTGTGTGTCCAATGATCTAAAAATATTCCTTGCTAAGGTGAACTGTATATGCGATATTTCCATTTATATGGTATCTCCTGCTACGACTCTTCAGATTCTCCAATGTGATATCTCATATGAATATCCAAATCCTTGTGAGGTCAACTGCCTCAATGTGCTTCAAGATCACTTTTAAATGCCTGACGTCTCATGATGTCAAGCTGATGAAGAACCATTCACGTGATGGTCGCTAGAGTTGATGACTCTTATATTTGGCAAATCACGCTGATGCATAAAAATACTGCTTGTGGCAGAAAAAATGCACCGACTATCATCTCTCAATCTATGTGTAATTGCTTTCTCCTCAATTACAGTATCAACTCACAAACTCATCTCCGACATATCCAATTCCAAAAAGAAGAGTAGTCTCTAGAAGCCACCAACTAGGACAACCCAAATAAATGTAAAAAACTTTGAAATGTAAATAAATTTCCAGCTACATGCAACATCTAGAATATCCATATCAGAACTCTGATCTTCACCAATACTGGACCCACCCAAGTGCTCAATGCACAAGTCATTCAGCATGCACAAATGCTCAAATGTAAGTCAATCCAACATGAACTATGATTTGCTAGCTCTAAATCTATAAAATCATTACAATCTCAAATCCTAGAAAATATTGATCCTTTGGGACCTGTCAGGTATCTCACAACCAAAACATCTGAAAATACCAAACTGACAATACACTGAAAGTGTTCTCTCAAACTGACAATCTAGGATATATCTAGGAGCACATCTTTGGAATATGACTAAAAATCGTATATAATGATCGGCATACAATCTGAAGTGTTTAAGTACACAAAGTTGATGCAGTCAGCATACACTATTCCAATCTCTCAAAGGCAAACATGTCCACAAAATGTTTCAAGATCAGTTCCGCAACACAAAATCTGTGATGTATCAACTCAAAATCTGCATCCTCATGTTTCCCCTGTCAGATTAGAGTGGAACACCCTGTATAGAACCCCTTTGGAAGGGTAAGGGATAGTTTGAAATACAAATGCCACATCAATTCAAATTGATCATGTGCATGCACTATAATGTCTGACTACCTCATTGTCTAAAATCTTATTTTTTAGTTGTTGGTCTGAACATCACTCAAAATCTGGTTATCTAATTTTTTTTAGGATATGTCATATGTCCCTTCCTTAATGGTGGAATAATAAAAATACCAATCTCTTTTCAATGTTACAATAAGCTGCAGTCAAAGATGACCAATCTTCAGTGACTAATATAAGTAGTCTCTGAGTAGCACATTTGGAACAACTCCTTACAAATCTGAAATCACTCGAACACAATGGGAAATGTGCCAAATTCACAACCAAAAATCGACTTATGTGTCGGTCACAAGTATCCAATCGCAACATCAAATAGGTACTCTGGAAATTGCAACTCACGTGCGAATAATTCCATTAGGGTGCACAAGTAGACATCAACATCTGGTGACTCAACCAAGTGTCAACAACTACGAGTCATTCAAAATCACCCGTCCATGATCTGAAACTCAAAATCTGACTCTTGAGGTTCCTCTCTAACATGTTAGAGTGGAGAACTGTTGTAAATAACCCCCGAAAGGGAAGTAGTCTGAATCACCACTTGAAAGCAGAGAAAAATACACAACTCAATGATGCCCTTTCGTGTTTTCATCATTGGGTCTCCATTAAGTCACCCTTTTGGGTTTTCAATTTAATGAGAAGAATTCATAAGCCGCCCTTTCGGGTTTTCAACTTAATGATAAGAATTTATAAGCCACCCATTTGGGTTTTCAACTCACAACTCAAGTGCACAAATGCGGGCCTCCTAATTTGCTGTACCAATTCAACAAGAAAGAGGCAAAACTCTAATCTCCATAGCCTCAAATCACAAAATCCTCACATCAAAAATGCATCATAGTAGTAGAAACCAACATGAATAGGACCATGATTATCATGGGTTGTACATTCAACATCCTTAGTAGAAAAACAATCTCAGTGCTCAACAAATGTATTGAAACTCTCATCAAGAAGATCCTCATCATCAATGTCCTGATCAGATTGGACAAGCATAGGGACTGTAATAACATAGGTGGAAGCAACAACCACAATCCTCACTAGGAAGCTCCTTTTGATCACAAAAAATGTCAACGATCTCATCAACACCATCTAGACAACAAGTGGGTGCAAAAACGTCATCTGTGGGAATCTGGTCCAACTCCACACTTTGCTCAGCAATTGGTTGCTCATTAAATATATCAAGAGCTGTATCAAGAACATCAACATCAACATCAAATCTAGTAGAAGCAACAATATCTAGACTAGTATGATCAAGATCAACAATATCTATCAATATCAACATCAATATCAAATCTAGAATAAGCAACAATATTTGGACTAGTATGATCAAGATATCAACAATATCTACAAATTTGAGCTTATCAACATCGTGGAAAGCCAGAATGACATCAACATTATTGTCATCACTAAACAAATCATCATCATAATCTACATTGGACTGAACTCTGCTATAATACCTTGAAAAGATGCGAATCTGAGATTGGCGTTTGGAATGATCAATCCAACCAAAATGCACATGCCTCATGGACTTAGTAGGCGGATTTCATATAATGAGTGTTTTTTCCACATTCTATACAAGGATGCAGGTCAAAAGACCTAATGGAGGTATAACCTAAATGTCCACAATGAGAACAAGTATGATGACCTCTGGGAGTAGATAATGACTAAAAAACAAGAGGATTAACAACCCTACTATCACATAGGATACTAGAAACAAAGGGAATACGTATGGAACATGAAAACCAATACGACAAGCATACCCTAGAATGCCTCGTGCTTATTGACTGGAAGTGTCTCCCATACTCATTGTTGTCAACCTGGAGCTGTACCCTGAATTGAAGACGTGCTGAAATGGTCAATCCTCTCTCTGACTGAAACAATGGGATCTTCTCACGAGGGTGGGTGCCTCAATGGTGAGAACCTGCAGAGAAGGCTGGTTCCTATAAGATGTATCAATAGATCTCACTCTGTGTTGTGAATCTACCATGGAAAAGAGAGAAAGAAACTTGAAAGGAAAATCCTACCTAATGACGGTGATACACCAAAATATTGATCCACTCTACTTGGAACTGTTGTCAACCTAGAGCTGCGCCCTGAATCGAAGACGTGCATGAAATGGCCAATCCTTTATCTGGTTGAAACAATGGGATCTTCTCACGAGGGTGGGTGCCTCAGTGATGAGAAGAACCTCCAGAGAAGGCTAGTTCCTGTAAGATGTATCAATGAGGATCTCTACTCTATGTTGTGGACTACCATGGAAAAGGGAGAAGGAAACTTTAAGGGGAAATCCTACTTAATAACAGTGATACACCAAAAGATTGATCCACTCAACTTGGAACCTTGAACACTGAACAACCAAGGGAAAATGAAGACCTTTGATTTCAATTGATCACTATGCATAAGTATTTCGTGAGAGGGTTCGATCCAATATGACCAAAACATGAGGGAAAATGATGGAGAGAGATCTGATACAAAACACTTTATAGCCACCTAACATCCACTTACAGCTTTAGCAAAAGACATAAGAACACTTAGCACGACCTGCATAATACAGTAAGCTAGCAACTAGGTATGAATCAAAATTTGGGAAGGGAGAAAAATTTACCACATGCAAATTACTGAATGAATATACACTATGCCAACGCTTGAAATCTGAAAGTACAGTCCTATTGATTGAAGAGGTTACACAACTCACCAATGGCAGAGTCTGGTCTAGCCAAGAGAGAATTTTTTTAAAGGCTGAAAAGCCATTTTATAGAGAATTACAAAAACCAAAGATTGGCGTTGAAAAATTGAAGAGAAAGATTAACTTAGATTAACTCAAGGCTGACTTGGCCTTTCAATAAAATATGTTTTCCCTTTTTCTTTGCATGAAGCTCCTTGCGCTTGAGGAAGTGAACTTGTCTTTTGTTTATTGAACTGTCCACCTCTCTTTGCATGGAAATCGACGCCAATGGCAATTTTAGAACTCTACGTGAGCTGCTAGAACGTTTGAAAGCTTGAGATGATAATATCATGCATGAAATCCAACGCCAATGTCAATTTTAGAACTCTGACTTGATCCGTTGGAAGCCGAGTTGGAACGTTTTAAAGGCTGAGTTGACCGTTTGATAAGCTGAGTTGGACGAAGAGATCATTCTCCTTTGCATGGGAAACTCCTAGTAGATGTGGTGTTTAACAATTAGTTAATTCTTAATATGGAACGGTCAACTCGACGTCCGAGTTTGGAACTCCGATTGAGCTGTTGGAACGTTATGCTTGCATGGAGAACTCCTTGCTGAGTGAGAGATCCTATCTATCTATTTTCTGTTTTCGTCTCTGTGCATGCGTTGCTCTTTGGGTTTATTCCCGCAGACTTTCTCGTCTGGTTGTCTTGGATTTTCTTCGGATATTTTGTTAGTCCACTTTCCAATCAGATTATCTATTTTCTATCCCTTTTGCACAGTGAAACCTCCATTTCTTTCAGATTTCTTGTTGTCTCCTTGGCTTAATTCTTTCGGATTTCTGGCTGTGGATTTATTCCCTTTGGCTTCTTTTCCTGCAGACTTTTCTATTGACTTCTTGGCTTTACCTTTTGGAAAAAGTGGCCGAGTCTTGTTTTTTGCGGACTTTCCTCTCTTGGGAATTCTCCCTGGTCTTATTTTCTTCGGATCTTTTGTTTCACCCTGCATTTGCCTCGGGTTTATTTCCTCGGACCTGTCTTTGGACTTTCCTGTGGATTTCCTTCGGGGAAATTGCCTGAAGGAATTGACCCTTGTTGTTTCCCTCGGCCTTTTTTTTCTGCGGACTTTCTTTTGTCGGGTTTTTTGTCTTTTGGCGGACTTTTCCAAATTTCTTCGGACTTTTTGTCCAAAGGAATTCCTTTAGATAAAAAACCTGAAGATATTTTCTTTTGTCTTTGCTTTTACCTTGTAAATGCTTTATTCCACGGATTTGTCTTCCTTGTAATTACTCCGAATTTCTTCGGACTTTTTGTTCGAAGGAATTCCTTCGGACAAAAAGCCCGAAAGAATTAATCCTTTGTCTCTTGTCTTTACCTTGTTGAGCATGCCCTTCGAAAAGTGTGCAAAGGTCCTATAGCCGACCAAGTGCCCTTCGCAAGGGCTCGTGGCTCTCCTCTGTGCCCTTTGGGAAAGTTGGAATGGGCCAGGCACTGACCAAGTGCCCTCTGCAAGGGCTTTTGTCCTTCGTCTGTGCCTTTTTTAGAAAAATTGTAGGGCACTTGGGCTTTTTGTAGGGCACTCGGGCTTTTTGCAGGGGTCCTATTACTTCGAATTTTTTGATTTCTCTCTCAGATTTCTTCGGACTTTTGTCCGAAGGAATTATTCCTTGGTCTTTTCTTGCTTTTGGCAGACCTTTTCTTGCTTTGTAATTCTTCGAAGTATTCCTTTAGACAAAAAGTCCGAAGGATATCTTCCTTTGCTGTAGGCTCTTTCCTTTGTGATTTTCTGCGGGCTTATGTCCTTAGCACTTTTCTGAAGCTATGTGACATTCTGCCTTCTTTGCCCGAAGGAAATCTTGTTGTAGCCAAGGCTTTTGCAAATGAGTTATTTCAATTGGTCTACCTCTTACCCAATGTATTATTTCTTCCTTGGATGGAGATGCGAATTTTTCAAATGGCAAGAGACAATCTGTCCTGTGGAAGAATTGTCAACATTTTTGGCGACTCAGCTGGCTCAGCATGCCTGCTATGCTTGAGAACTCAGACCATATAGATGCTATTTGAATTCTCAAATGGTGAACTTGATTTCTGACTGAAAATCTCTTTTGATCATCGTTGAAGTAACCTCCTTCAATCAAGAAGGGAAACACATGAAAGTAGAAAACTAACTAAGAAGCAAATGTGCAAACAAGCACTTATTGGACAAAATTGAAGCAAACTACTGTGCTTGAACAACACTTGGAGGAAAGCAGAAACAACTATGTACATAGAGTTTTGCTCTTCAATAGCAATGTTTTAGATGTATTCCATTGACTCTGATTGGAAGCTCTTGGCCATCCATCTTAGCAAGTTGGAAGGCGTTGTGGGATTTGTAGTTGGAGATCATGTATGGGCCACTCCAAAGGGAATTAAACTTTGTGTACCTTTTTGGTTTGGCTTGGTCTTCATCCTACTTGAGGACCAAATCTCGTTCATTGAAGCTTCATGAGGAAGCTCCTTTGTCAAATGTTCTTTTCACCTGTGCCTGATGACTTTCCATGGCTAGCATGGCTTGATTTTTTGTCTCCTCCAACTCCATAAGCTCTGCATACCTGATCTCCATAGGCTTATTCTCCAATAATTCAAGTTGATGCATTAGTTCTAAAGTTGGAAACTCGAGAGAAATAGGTAACCTTGCTTCCTTACCATAGACTAGTTGTAGGGAGAGTTGGGTATTGACCTCTTGTAGGTGATCTTATCAGCCCATAGAGTTGACTTCAATTTGAGATGCCATGACCTTTGATTGTCTTCAATAGTCCTTCGTATGATCCTTAAGAGGTTCTTGTTTGTAGATTCGGCAAGGCCATTTCCTTGTGGATAATAGTTCGATGAAGTGCTGAGATAAACTCCATGTTGGACATCCCATTGGTTGATCCTAGATCCCACAAAAGTCATTGCATTGTCAGAAATAATGGTCGAAAGAACTCCAAACCTAGTGATCAAATCTTCATAGAAATCAAGGATGCTAGTTTCGTTTGCTTGTTTCAATGCAATTGCTTCCGTCCAACGTGTGAAGTAGTCTGTAGCTGTTAGAATCCACTTATGCCCTGAAGTGGAATGAGGGTTAATGAGACCAATAAAGTCCAATCCCCATTGGACAAACCGTTGATCCACTACAATTGGTTGAAGGGGCAGGGCTGCAATTTTAACTTTTCCTACAAACATAGCACATTGTTTGCACTTCCTAACCCATGTATGGCAATCTCCAAATATAGTAGGCCAATAGTACCCACCTCTCATGATTTTAAGCGCTGTAGTTATTGCGGAAAAGTGCCCTCCACCAAGTCCGTCATGGAATTCTTCAAGTAATCTTTGAGTTTGGCTTGGTTCTACACACTTTAGTAACATTCCATTGATATCCTTTTTGAACAAAACACTGTCAATGAGCAAGAACGGAATTGATTCCAATCTGAAATACCTTCTTTTTGAAGCACTTAGGTGAGAAGGGTAACAACCATTTTGCAGATAGCTTACCAAATCACGAAACCAGCTGGAAGGTGAGGTGTGAACAACAACAATCTCTTCATCATTTGACACTAAAACAACTTCGTTAGTTTCCTGCAAGTCTTGAGCTAGATGCTCACAAAGTCCTTTGCCTCTAACCAGCTTTGTGATTTTCATTTCTATGTCATATTCCATCACTTTGGTTATCCAACCAGCTCTCTTCTTGTTTATGTCATTGTTCAAAAGAAATTCTTTGATGCTTGGATGAGCAACCATTAGATGTATTTTATTATTAGACAAGTGCCTAAATTTCTTCAGAGATCTTATAACTGAAAGGACATGTTTTTCAACAAAAGAATACCTTGTCTCATACTCCTCTAAGCCTTGGCTGGAGAAAGCTATTGGCTGCTCCAAATCTTCATGATTCTACTGCATAAGAATGCCGAAAATGGTGTCCACATTAGCATACGTATACAGAATGAAGGCTTTTGTAAAATCTGGATTTAAAAGCATAGGAGCACTTGCTATGGCTTTGTTAACATCTTCAAACCCTGTTATTCCTTGGACTAGCTGAAGTTTTGATTTTTCTTTAACATGGCTATAAGTGGTTTAGCTACAGTAGCAAAATCTGAAATGTATCTCCTTATAAAATTGATCTTTCCAAAGAAACTTTGCAAAGCCTTTTCGTTCTTAGGCAAGGAGAGTGCAAGAATGGATTGAATCCTTTTAGAGTCTACGTTTAAACCGTGCTTTGAAACATGTCAAAGAAGCTTACCTTCATGAACTAAAAATACACATTTTTGGGGATTTAGAGATATCCCAAATTGCCTACACCTTTCAAAAACTTGCTGGAGGTGAACCATGTGGTCTTCTGCATCTTTTGAAAATACTGTTATATCATCCAAATAGATAAGCACAAACTTGTTAAGAAGACCTTGGAAGGCCATATCCATGGCTCTCTGAAAGGTTGCTCCAGCATTGGACAAATCGAATGGCATCTTTCTGTATGCAAATTTTCCCCACTTAGTTGTGAAAGCTGTCTTGAATTGGTCCTCTTCTTTGACCAAAATCTGATTGTAGCCTCTATATCCATCCAACAAGGAAAACCTCTCTGAACCTGCAACAAGCTGTAAAATTTGTTCTATTGATGGCAATGGATAGTGGTCTTTAAGCGAGGCCCTATTTAAAACACAGAAATCAACACACAAACGAATCTCACCATTCTTTTTCCTTACTGGAACGAAGTTCGCCACCCAAGTTGAGTGCTTGATTGGAAATATGATAGCCGATTCTATGAGCTTATGAAGCTTAGCTTTCATCAAAGACTCAAGCTTTGGATTGATTGGCCTTTGTCTGTCTTATTGGTTTAATTTCATCTTCTAACTCAATAGTGTGTTGAGCCAAACTTGGATCAAAATCTTTGAGATCACTATACTGCCATGCGAATATATCAACAAAGTTTGTGCATAATTCAATGAAAGCTTTCTTTTGTAGAGGAGTGCATACCTTGCCTAATTTCAAAATCTTACCAGCCACAATCTCTACATTGGCATAGTGCTCTTCCTTTGTTGACAAAGAAGGTTTCTCTTTCCTTAGCTCATCTTCATTGAAAACATTTTCAAGAGTGACCAATCCCTTGGGTAGCTTATTAGTTTTTAGTTGTACAATCTGATCACCATACTGCTGTAAGCGTTTTGACTGATTTTTTGAAGAAAACTCAGCCTCTTTCTGCAAAAATCTCACAATTTGATTGTCACTTTCAAACACCTGCCAATTTTTTTGGTTATCCGAGACAGAATGCCTTACAACTATATTTATATGTGACTGAAAATTTTCACTTTTTGCATCCGTTGGGATATCAAATTGTGCCCCAACAACAGCCAACCTATCAGCATGTTTATTCCTATCTCTTGGTATTGCTTTGAATATTAAAGGCTTGAAAATCGTCAAGTAGATCCCATACTCTATGTCTATAAGATTTAAGTAACATATTCTTGCATATATTCAAGCCTCTTACTTGGTGAACTACAAGTTCACTATCTCCAAACACTTGTAAACAATTTATTTTCATCTTCCTAGCCCACTACAAATCGTGAACTAGTGCTTCATATTCAGTAACGTTGTTTGAACAGCCAAACTGAAATTTAGTAGAGGAGAAATAACTTTGTTTTGTAAGAAAAATTAACATCATTCTAGCTCTGGTCCCATGCTTATTTCTTGATCCATCAAAGTATAATTGCCACAAGCCTTCATTAGATTTGTTATCTTTGACCATGGTTGGAATTGGTGCATCGTTCTCATGAAGACAATACACACCAAGACCTTCTTCAATCAGCTTGTAGGGATCATGCTCATGCAAGGTGGAAGCCCACTCATCAAGAAACAAATCTAGAACTCCATCCAAAGGTGAGTCCTTTTCTACATCACTAGTTTATAGTATTTCATCTGAGATGATACAATTTGTATTGACCACACTTGGCGTATAAGGCTTCATGTGAAAACGTGCAATAGGTTTTGAATGAATTGTTATCTTTGTGTCATATCTGGTCCTAAACAAGTAGGTCAAATCAACTGATAAATATCCCCCAATTTTTGAGGTGAAATCTCTTGAAAGGCACAGCAAAATAAAGAGGTAGGTCCACCACTACAACGTCCTGCTGAATAGTCACGTTAGGACAGGCATGTAATGTCAATTTCAAATCTTTGATAATGCCTACCGTTTTTGCTCGTGAGCGATTCAACTACAGTACCCCTTTAGCATTTGGCTCATAAACAAGGCTGAGCTTGTCTGCAATCTGTTTGGGCATCACCGTACTGCTAGCTCTAGTATCCACCATACAATTATGGACTAAAGTATCACCCACTATCAAAAAAAGATAAAAGGAAGAGTTTTTTTTGTTTTTAACTCAGTTTTGTCCACCTTAGATATCTTATCTTTTTGCTGTACCTGTTGCTTAGTTCGCTGATCCGAATTTGTCAAGACAACACCTTCTTTATCAACTGATTTTGGAGACAATTCAAGAGCTGAAAGTTCTTGAATGCGTTTATTTTTTTGGCCTGGAATTGAAAGATTATCTCACATGCTAATGCTGATGTTAGACTTCTTCCTCTGATCTATAATACTGAACTGAGATGGACTAACCTTTGATTGCGTCTTTTGTGGTACTTGCTGCTCACGAATTAGAGGTATTTGCTACACTTTACTAACCTCTACATTTTGATTTTTTTGCGTTGTGGGGGCAGCAAGCTGCTTTTTTGAACTTTGGGCAATAATACTAGGGGCACTTGAAGTATTTGCTACTGCTTGGGCTTCTTCAACAACGCTTCTCTTAGCTCTCTAATAGGTTATAGCTGCAACTTGACCATTTGAAACGTTAATTTTAACATCCTGAGTAAAAGCAACATGATCATCTACCTGCCAATTTACATGAATAGCATCACGCTGCCCTTGAACTTGTTGAGTCACTCCTTGTGGTGTCAAACTGTATCTTGATATTGACCTACTTGAAAAGAGAAATCTTCTTGTGTCATCTGTGGTATGGTGATGTTCTATGATACCAAGGCTTGGTCTTGAGCATCATTGAGATTTGAGGACTGCCACCCTGAATCCTGCACCAAATTATTTTGAGGTGGGGTTGGAACAATGGCTTTTAAAGTGGAAGGAGCATTCGGATTAAGAGCAACATATGGCTTAGCTGGAGTTATGGCTCCTTGTGCTTGATAGGGTGGTCTATTTTCTTTGAAATCTTGATAAGTAGACCTTTGATTTTTGAAGGGTTGATAGTTGTTTTGATTTTGCTGTTGATAGGGCCTATTTGACTGAAATTGCTGCCTTTTGAGCTATACTATTTCATTTCCAAAAGATTGTAACAAACTTTTCAACTCTCCTATCTCACTAGATTGACTAGTAGGGGTTGCAATAGGAAGTTGAGGTGCTGGAATTGGAGCCAAAGATGGAATTTGAGGAACTTGGAGGGCTAGTACAAAACTTCTCTCTGAAAATATGGGTATTGAAGGTCTTGGAGAAAGCTTACCTTCTTGAATCAGACTATTTTTTATTTTTATTGCAACTTCATAAGCATCTATCAAAGTTGTACCACCCATTGACTGTATCATCACACTAATATCAGAATTGAGAGCTTTCATAAAATATAGAAATGCATATTCAGGTGAAGGCCTGATCATAACCGGTATCCTGTGCCATGTCTTTTGGAATCTAAGATTAAAATCAAACATGAACTCATGAGGAGCTCTCTGTATGGTAGTTAATTGCTCAACTAAAGATAAATGATTAAATTTGTCCTCAAACTGTTTGACCAAGGCTGCACCCAATTCATCCCAAGTAGAAACGGATCTTAGTGGGAGGGTTTTATACCACTGTAATGCTTTTCCTTTGAAAGAAGTAGCTAGCAATCTAATAACAACATTATCCTCAACAACATTATGAACTAAACAGAGATTTGCTACATCCTGGATATGTTCAATAGGGGTTGTTTGATTTTCTCTTGAGAAAAATGGAATACTTTTGAGGGCAGTTATAGGAATGTCATCTAACTGTGCTAGATTTAGTGGACTTCCCCTATTGAATGGAGCAAACACTTGATTTCTAATGGCCATCTAAATGGTGGGGATTGCAGTGTCTAGAACAATAGGATAAGGGGGAGTTAAATATTCACTTTGAGGATATGGATTTGCCTTCCTAGACCTTGCTCTTTTATAAGTTACAAATTCAAAAGGAATGTCTTTGCTTGCTGATCTTGTGATAACCTTTGGCATGAACGGATTCCCTGAATGATGTTATGAACTCTGCAACTGGATGTAAATGAATATCTTCTGCTGTTGTAAAAACTTTATGTAAAGAACTTTTTCATCGTCCCACCGGGCGTGCCAAAAAACTATTGTCAACCTGGAGCTGCACCTTGAATCGAAGACATGCATGAAATGGCCAATCCTCTATCTTGTTGAAACAATGGGATCTTCTCACGAGGGTGGATGTCTCAATGGTGAGAAAAACCTCCAGAGAAGGCTGGTTCCTGTAAGATGTATCAATGAGGATCTCTACTCTATGCTGCGGATTGCCATAGAAAAGGGAGAAATAAATTTTAAGGGAAAATCTTACCTAATAACGGCGATACACTAAAAGATTGATCCACTTAACTTGGAACTTTGAACACTGAACAAACAAGGGAAATTGAAGACCTTTGATTTCAATCGACCACTATGCATAAGTATTTCGTGAGAAGGTTCGATTTAATGACCAAAACATGAGGGAAAACGATGGAGAGAGGTCTGATACAAGACACTTTGCAGCCACCTAACATCCACTTACAGCTTCAACAAAAGACATAAGAACACTTAACATGACCTGCATAATACAGTAAGCTAGCAACAAGGTACGAATCAAAATTTGAGGAGAAAAAATCTACCACATGCAAATTATTGAATGAATATACACTATGCTAGCACTTGAAATTTGAAAGTACAGTCCTTTTATTGATTAACTTAGATTAACTCAACGCTGACTTGGCCTTTCAATAAAATATGTTTTCCCTTTGTCTTTGCATGAAGCTCCTTGCGCTTGAGAAAGTGAACTTGTCTTTTGTTTATTGAACCACCCACCTCTCTTTGCATGGAAATCCATGCCAATGTCAATTTTAGAACTCTACGTGAGCTGCTGGAACGTTTGAAAGCTTGAGATGATAATATCATGCATGAAATCCAACGCTAATGTCAATTTTAGAACTCTGATTTTATCCATTGGAAGCCGAGTTGGAACGTTTGAAAAGCTAAGTTGACCGTTTGATATGCTGAGTTGGACGAAGAGATTATTCTCCATGATTCTGCTGCATAAGATGCCTGAAATGGTGTCTACATTAACATACGTATACATAATGAAATCTTTCATAAAATCTGGATTTAAAAGCGTAAGAGCACTTGCTATGGCTTTCTTAACATCTTCAAACCCTGTTATTCCCTCCTTGGACTAGCTGAAGTTTTGATTTTTCTTTAACATGGCTGTAAGTGGTTTAGTTACAATAGCAAAATCTGAAATGTATCTCCTTATAAAATTGATTTTTCCAAAGAAACTTTGCAAAGCCTTTTTGCTCGTAAGGAGAGTGCAAGAATGGATTGAATCATTTCAGAATCTATGTTTAAACCGTGTTTTGAAACAACATGTCCAAAAAGCTTACCTTCATGAACTGAAAATACACACTTTTTGAGATTTAGAGATATCCCAAATTGCCTACACCTTTCAAAAACTTGCTGGAGGTGAACCATGTGATCTTCTGCATCTTTTGAAAATATTGTTATATCATCTAAATAGACAATCACAAACTTGTTAAGAAGGCCTTGGAAGGCCATATCCATGGCTCTCTGAAAGGTTGCTCCAGCATTGGACAAATCGAATGGCATCTTTCTCTATGCAAATGTCCCCCACTTAGTCGTGAAGGCTGTTTTGAATTGGTCCTCTTTGATCAAAATCTGATTGTAACCACTATATCCATCCAACAAAAAAAACCTCTCTGAACCTACAACAAGCTATAAAATTTGTTCCATTGATGGCAATGGATAGTGGTCTTTAAGCAAAGCCCTGTTTAAATCACGAAAATCAACACAAACGAATCTCACCATTCTTTTTCCGTACTGAAACGAGGTTCGCCTTTGGATTGATTGGCCTTTGTCTTTGTCTTACTGGTTTAGTTTCGTCTTCTAACTCAATAGTATGTTGAGCCAAACTTGGATCAAAACCTTTGAGATCACTATATTGTCATGCGAATATATCAGCAAAACTTGTGCATAAATCAATGAAAGCTTTCTTTTGTGGAGTGCATACCTTGTCCAATTTCAAAATCTTACCAGCTGCAATCTCTACATTGGCATAATGGTCTTCCTTTGTTGATAAGGATGGTTTCTCTTTCCTTAGCTCACTATCTTCATTGAAAATATTTTCAAGAGTGACCAATCCCTTGGGTAGTTATTAGTTTTTAGTTGTACAATCTGATCACCATACTGTTGTAAGCATTTCGACTGATTTATTAAAGAAAACTCAGGGTCTTCCTGCAAAAATCTCACAATTTGATTGTCATTTTCAAACACCTACCAATTTTTTTGGTTATCCGGAACGGAAGGCCTTACAACTATCTTTGTATGTGACTGAAAAATGTCATTTTTTACATCAGCTAGGGGATCAAATTGTGTCCCAATAGCAGCGAACCTATCAGCATGTTTATTCCTATCTCTTGGTATTCCTTGAATATTAAAACCCTGAAAATCTTCAAGTAGATCCCAAACTCTGTCTGTAAGATTTAAGCAACGGATTCTTGCATATATTCAAACCTCTTACTTGGTGGACTACAAGTTCACTATTTCCAAACACTTGCAAACAATTTACTTTCATCTTTCTAGCCCCACTGCAAACCGTGAACTAGTGCTTTATATTCAGCAACGTTGTTTGAACAGTCAAATTGAAATTTAATAGAGGAGAAATACCGTTGTTTTGTAGGAGAAATTAACATTATTCTAGCTTTAGTGCCATGCTTATTTTTTGATCCATCAAAGTATAATTGCCACAAGCCTTCATTAGATTTTTCCTTTTTGACCATGGCTAGAATTGGTGCATTGTTGTCATGAAGACAATACACACCAAGACCTTCAATTAGCTTGTAGGGATCATGCTCATGCAAGGTGGAAGCCCACTCATCAAGAAACAAATCCGGAACTCCATTCAAAGGCGAGTCCTTTTCTATATCACTAGTTTGTAGTATTTCATCTGAGATGATACAATTTGCATTGACCACACTTGGCGTATAAGGCTCCATGTAAAAACGTGCAATAGGTTTTGAATGAATTGTTATCTTTGTGCCATATCTGGTCTTGAACAACAATTAGGTCCAATCAATTGATAAATATCCCCCAATCTTTGAGGTGAAATCCCTTGAAAGACAACAAAATAAAGAGGCAGGTCCGGGTTAGTCACGTTAGGACATGCATGTAATGTCAATTTCAAATCTTTGATAATGCCTACTGTTTTTGTTGGTGAATCGTCCAACTGCAATACCCCTTTAGTATTTGGCTCATAAACAAAGTTGATCTTGTCTGCAATTAGTTTGGGCATCACTGTAGTGCTAGCTCCACTATCCACTATACAATTATGAACCAAAGTATCACCCACTATCAAAGAAAGATAAAAAGGGGGAGTTTTTTTCGTTTTTACCTCAGTTTTATTCACTTTTGATATTTTATCTCCTTGCTGCACCTATTGCTTAGTTGGTTGATCCGAATTTGTCAAGACAACACCTTTCTCAATTGGTTTTGGAGACAATTCAAGAGTTGAAAGTTCTTGAATGAGTTTATCCGTTTGCCTTGGAATTGAAAGAGAATCCCACATGCTAATACTGATGTTAGACTTCTTCATTTGATCTACAATACTGAACTGAGATTCACTAACCTTTGATTGCGCTTTCTGTGGTAGTTGCTGCTCATGAATTAGAGGTATTTGCTGCACTTTACTAACCTTTATATTCTGATTTTTTTACGCTGTGAGAGCAACAAGCTGCTCTTTTGTACCTTGAGCAATAATACTAGGAGCGTTTGAAGTATTTGCTACTGCTTGGGCTTCCTCAACAACTCTTATTTTAGTTCTCTGATAGGTTATCGCTGCAACTTGACCATTTGAAACGTTAGTTTTTACATCTTGAGTAAAAGCGACATGATCATCTACCTGCCAATTTACATTAATAGCATTGGACTGCCCTTGAACTTGATGAGTCACTCCTTGTGGTGTCAAACCTGTATCTTTATATTGACCTCCTTGAAAAGAGAACTCTTTTTGTGTCATCTATGGCATGGTGATGTTCTATGATACCAAGGCTTGGTTTTGAGCATCATTGAGATTTGAGGGCTACCAACCTGAATCTTGCACCAAATTATTTTGAGATGGGGTTGGAACAATGGCTTTTGAAGTGGAAGGATCATTCATATCAAGAGCAGCATATGGCTTAGTTGGAGTTATGGCTCCTTGTGCTTGATAGGGTGGTCTATTTTCTCTGAAACCCTGATAAGGAGACCTTTGATCTTTGAAGGGTTGATAGTTGTTCTGATTTTGCTGTTGCTAGGGCTATTTGACTGAAATTGTTGCTTTTTGAGCTGTACTATTTCATTTCCAAAAGATTGTAGCAAACTTTTCAACTCTCCTATCTCATTAGATTGACTAGTAGAGGCTGCAATAGGAATTTGAGGTGCTGGAATTGGAGCCAAGGATGGAATTTGAAGAACTTGAGGGGTTGGTACATAACTTATTTCTTAAAATATGGGCATTGGAGGTCTTGGAGAAAGCTTATCCGCTTGTATCAAACTATTTTTTGCCCTTATTACAACTTCATAAGCATCTGGCAAAGTAGTACCATCCACTGACTGTATCATCACACTAATGTCAGAATTGAGAGCTTTCAAAAAATACAGAAATGCATATTCAGAGGATGACCTAATCAGAACTGGTATCCTGGTCCATGTCTTCTAGAATCTGAGATTAAAATCAGACATAAACTCATGAGGAGCTTTCTCTATGGTAGTTAATTGCTCAACTAAAAATAAATGATCAGATTTGTCTTTAAACTGCTTGACTAAGGCTGCACCCAATTCATCCCAGGTGGAAACGGATCTAATTGGGAGGGTTCGATACCATTGTAATGCTTTTTCTTTGAAAGAAGCAGCTAGCAATCTGATAGCAACATTATCTTCAACAACATTATGCACTGAACAAAGATTAGCCGCATCTTAGATATGCTCAATAGAGGTTGTTTGATTTTCTACTGAGAAGAATGGAATACTTGTGAGGGCAAATACAGGAATGTCGTCTAACTGTGCTAGATTCAGTGGACTTCCTCTATTGAATGGAGCAAACACTTGATTTTTGACAGCCATCTGGATGGTGGGGATTGCAGTGTTTAGAACGATAGAATGAGGGGGAGGTAAATATTCCCTTTGAGGATATGGATTTGCCTTCCTAGACATTGCTCTTTTATAAGTTACAAATTCAAAAGGAATACCTTGACTTGCTGATCTTGTGGTAACCTTTGGCATGAACGGATTGCTTGAATGATGCTATGAATTATGCAACTAGATGTAGACGAATATCTTTTGTTGCTACTAGAACTCTATGCAAAGAACCTTTTTCGTGGTCCAATCGGACGTGCCAAAAATTGTTGTCAACCTGGAGCTACACCCTGAATTGAAGACGTGTTGAAATGGCCAATCCTCTATCCGGTTGAAACAATGGGATCTTCTCACGAAGGTGGGTGCCTCAATGGTGAGAAGAACCTCCAGAGAACGCTGATTCTTTTAAGATGTATCAATGGATCTTTCTTTTAAGATGTATCAATGGATCTCCACTCTGTTCTGCGAATCTACCATGGAAAAGGGAGAGAAACTTGAAAGAGAAATCCTGCCTAATGACGGTGATACACCAAAATATTGATCCACTCGACTTGGAACCTTGAACACTGAATCAAACAAGGGAAAAATAAGACCTTTGATTTCAATTTATCACTATGCATAAATATTTCATGAGAAGGTTCGATCCAATGACCAAAACGTGAGAGAAAACGATGGAGAGAGGTCTGATACAAGACACTTTGCAGCCACCTAACATCCACTTACAGCTTTAACAAAAAACATAGAACACTAAACATGATCTGCATAATATGATGAGCTAGCAATTAAGTACGAATCAGAATTTGGGAAGGGAGAGAAATCTACCACATGCAAATTGCTGAATGAATATACACTATGCCATCACTTGAAATTCGAAAGTATAGTCCTTCTATTGATTGAAGAGGTTACACAACTCATCAATAGCAGAGTTTGGTCTTGCCAAGAGAGGAATACAATTCAAGGCTAGGAAGCCAACTTATATAGAAAAATACAACAACGAAGAGTTGGCATTGAAAAAATAGGAGAGGCTAAATCCATCCAACTCAGCCTTTACAAAAAGTCTATTTGTCTTGCATGAAGCTCCTTGACGTTAGAGGAAGTGGACGGTGAGTCCAAGCTTGGCTTATTCCGCTCCTTGCATGAGAGTTGTGCCGATCTTCAGCAATAGACTTCTCTTTAGCTACTTGGATTGAAGAAACCGTCTTTTGCATGAAAGGGACGCACAAATAGATTTAAGCAGTCTGCTGAAACGTTTGAAAGCATGAGTTTGACCGAAGATGAGCTTGACTTCAACAGCGAGTCAACTGAAGCTTGACCAGTCAACCAAAAATAGCTTTTGCTTGCATGTATTTTCTCTTATTTTGGTTTGACCTGTTCGTGGCTTGTCTATTTTGGCAGGATTCCATTTTTTGATTTATTTTGTCTATATTTCCTCGAATTTCTTGGCTATCTCCTTAGCCCTTTATTTCTGGATTTTTCGTTGACTTTATGCTTTTCTCTTTGTTTTTTCCTTCGGACTATCTCCTATCAACTCATCTTTTTTCTGCAGACTTTTGTTTCCTTTGGACTTCTGTCTTGCTTTTGTTGTCTGCAGATTTTATTTCCTGGCTTTTTGTTGACTTCATCTTGGTCTTGGATTTTTATTTTTTGCGGACCTTTTGGATTTCCTTCTTGGCTTATTCCCTTCGATTTTCTTTGAAATTTTCGTTTGACAATTTTTTCGCGGACTTCTCTGTTTATCTCCCTAGCCTTACCTTGGTTGTATTTCCTAAGGGTATATTCTCTCGGACTTCTTGTTATGCAATTTTATCGAATTAATCTTTCGAACAAAAGGTCCGAAGGATATCCTTCCTCCAATTTCTCTCTTTGCCTTTGTTTATTTTCCATTGGGTTTTTCTTTGTCCTGAATTTCTTCAGACTTTTTGTTCGAAGGAATTCCTTCCGACAAAAAGTCTGAAGGAATTTTTGTCCTATCTTTATTCTGCTACCGACAAAATGCCCTCTGCAAGGGCTTGTGTCCTTCCTCTGTACCCTTCGGGAAAATTGGAAAGGTCCTGCCACCGACCAAGTGCCCTTTGTAAGGGCTTCTATCTCTCGGAACTGGGCTTTCGAAAAAATTGTAGGGCACCCAGGGTTTTTGTAGGTGTCCTTATTCCTTCGGAATTTCTGTCTCCTTAATTCCTTCGGACAAAAAGTTTGAAGAAATTTAATACTTTTTAAATTGTCCCTTTGAAATTCTCTCGGAATTCTCCCAAGTCTTTTGAAAAATCTTTTCTCTTGGACAAAAAGTCTGAGGAAATTGTCCATTTCTTAGCCCGACAAAATTTTGAGAAGACAACACTTTGGAAAGAAAACACTTGGGAATAGTTGTTGTAAGTCTGAAAAACAAACTTGTATTCCGTAGGTGTCCTAAAGAAAACACTCGCCTTCATTCATAAGCAAACCTACAGGCTTGTAGGTTAACCTTAAGGATCGCTGTAGGTGGACATTGCCGAATCTGAAAACGAGAACGCCCCTTCGAATCCTTTGAATGACCAAAACTTTACCTGGCTGTAGGCTCTTTCCTTGGCTGTAGGTGTCTTTCCCTTAAACAGACTGCATACTTTATATGATGGGTGTAGATGGCTCCTTGGGATTTGCATGGTTGTAGGTGTCTTTACCAATTTACATAGCTGTAGGTGTCTTTTTAAGGACCCCAATGCTGATTTACAAGACAAACTGGTACCATAAGACCATCTTCCGAATAGTAAGGTTGACAATTTTGCCCTATGGGGGCAAAAATGTCAACACTCGCATGACAAGTGATGGTTCCACAATAGGAGTTTGAAGAAGTGTATGATCCAGAATGGGTTCAAACACCTGCAGCTGTTTGGAAACAGACTTATCGTTAGTTTTCTTATTAGCATGGGTGATGACACGAAGTTTAGGAATATGCATAATTATATTTTCTTTCTGCACAATATTTTGAACATTGACTTTTGGATTGACACTAGCTAGAGTTGTGGTTTGTTTCTCATTCTATTGACCTTGTAGCCTATCAAGTTCTTACGTCATAAAACTGACTTAACTACAAAATTGTAAAAGAAGGCTGGAAATATCTCCAACACAGCTATATGATCAGATTATTTTTTTTGAGTTTTAATGTATGAAGATAGGATGCTGTCAGCATAGGGAGTAGAACCCACTATGCAAAACAAACTCAAAAGCTGCTAAAGCAATGCAAAACAGGTTTGGGTAGGGTTCCACCAATAAATGCTTAGATAAAATGAGAATATATCATTTTTATTCAATTTCGAATAGGCCTTTACAAATACATACCAAATCACAAAATATTACACCCTTATTTGTCCTTTGACAAACAATATGACATATGATCAAATTCCCAGCATGCTTACAATAGGTTGCAAAGTGATAACAGCCAAAATATGCTGTTAGAACCTTCAAACATATAAACTAACTCTGTAGAAGCATTCAAAATTCCATTTCCACGAAGAATGAGTGGTCATAATTGTAAAAAAATATTAAATAATAAATATAAAAAACAGACCTATTAAAAATTTAAAATATTTAAAAAAAACCTAAAATTAATAATAAAATTATAAAATTTAAAAACTTATAATAAAATATTAAAAACTAAAAACTTAAAGTTAGAAAGTTAAGTTGTATATTAGTATAACTAAGTATTAAACTATTAATAAACATTGCAATGAACATTTTAAAAAACCATCGGCAATCCCTGTCGTGAATGGCAATGCACTGCATTGCCTATAGTGGTAGTGCCCTACACATTTTTGTGAAGGGCATTGTCGTTCACAACAATGCTTGCAGGTGCTAAAAAAATAAAAGAGCAAATAGCATTTTAGACCGTACACTTTTTTTTTGGCCCTACACTGTAATTTTCGATTACTAGGGGACAATGACTGGATCTTGATTGCAAAAATGCGTCTTTTTTTTTAGGGTGCGGGATTTTTTACTTGGAGTCAGCGGGGAGATGTCAAAAGTCTTTAACAAGCATCTCTAGGTACATGAAACGTCTCCGTACCTATCTCTTATACTGGAGACGCATCCTAGGGTGTAACAATCCTTGCCCAATCTACCCTTAATTGTCTCAATTTGCTGCCTTGTAATTTTTTCAAACACTTTGTAAGCAAAGTGCTTCTTGCTGGTTTTTGTCACAGTTATGATGATTTGTTTGAATGACGATGGATTATAGCTTCAAGTGTTTATAGAACAATGCAAGAATGACAATGCTAATTTCTAGATGCAAGAATGACTTCTTTTTTGTTCTTTTCTATGCAATTAGATGAATTCACAAAGCAAACTAATCACCTACAGCCAATGGACATTTAGTCGAACAGTTGGCATGCAACCTACTATCTCAATTCAAATGCTCAAAAGATAACTATAAATGACCAGAAACTTGTGATTCTTATTTGTATTGATGATTTGATACAATGCTCCACTAGACTAGCCAAGACTCTTGGCATAAACAAGAATTACAATTATATGGTATGTTGGTATGAAAGATGCACACCTACAGCTGCAAATATAAACTATACTAAAGGATGAATTGTATGCAATGAACCCTGGTTGGATTGAAGCGCTCTTGAGAATAGATGAAGAAGCAAGCAATGTCCAAGTGAAAGGATGATCTCCCAAGCCAAATCGAATTTTCCAAGCCAACTGCCCCTATTCTGGTCTGATCTCAAATTTAAAATAATATGCAATGAATATGCACTGTCTCAAGCATCTAATATCATCTCCATGCGCTAAGGAAGTGGGCGCACCAAGCCAAGCAAAGAATCAATGCAAATTGGAACCCCCACAAGCAAAAACGTCCCTCCTAATGGCGTCCTTCCTTGACTGTAAATATCTGATTTTTATATCAGATTTCTCTACAATGAATCTGTTCTCTTATCCAAGGAAAATCGATGCCAAGCTATATAAAAACCAACACCAAAAGATAGCTATGCAACCTCCACAAATTCACCAAATCGATTTCTCCAAAATTGGCCAATGGCCACAAATTTTGCTCCAATTGAGATGACTGAAATATCACCTCCAAAATGCAACCCTTCAAGAGATTTCACTCCCTCAGTTATGCTATCAATGGGAGTTATTATTCCCAAAGACAAATTGATTCACTACAGAAAACTCTAGGCTCCACCAGCGTACCACAATAAAGACATCAAATCTGGATGATTTATAATGGCAGCCCACACCTCCCTTTATACTTTTTTTTTTCTTTCCTTCATTTGGGAAGCTTCTAGAAACATCATAATATTTTAATATTATTTTTCCCTTTTAATATATTATATTTGCACTTTAATATAAAATAATGAATTATAACATAAAGTAAAAATATAACATCATCTTGTAACATAAGGTTTCTAAAAATAGAAACATTCTAATAAATCATTAGAAAACCTCTAGAATATGTCGAACTTCCCCAAAGAAACCAATTGCCATTTGGGTAATTGCGGAGAAGACCCTCTAACCATGCCATATTAGCCTACGAGGGCCACTGATAGGCTAATCATGCCGAAAGTACAATGTCTAGCTAGAAGGGGACATTGTATAGGGGTAGGGGACTCATCTCCCTATAACTATGCTTTTTGGAGTGCAGAAGGCTTGAACTTCAAAACTTTGGACAGCTAATGAGTGTCTTTCACCAAAGTACATGTACCATTTTGCCTATATGACAAACTTTATTTTAATATAGGCTTACGTGGATTTATTACAGATTTTTAAACTTGCCCGGTTTTGAACACATGACCTCTAGGTAAGACTTCCTTTGAATATATTTTCATTATTAATTTTTTTCTTTGGACCATTTTTAACAGATTATAGTTTTGACAAAACCTTAATTGTAGGAGCTAGAATATATTTTTAATAAAACATTTGCAGATTGGGAATCCTTGCATGAAATCGTCAAAAGTATGGGTTTGCACTTTTTCTCATTTTATTGTTTAACCCCTCAAATTTGTATCCCAAAATTTTCTCCTAAAACTTGAATTTTAAAAAAGTGAATATTCCAAATTTTGGCATCAGTAGTACCTAGGTGGAAGACTACACGTAGATCAACAATTTTGGGTGGTCGTGGCATTTTGGTGGTGTGGCGGATGGGTGGTGGTGGCATGGATGGAAAGTGGTGGCGATGACCCAAGCGTTGTTGCCAACCCTTTGTTAAAAGGACATCGTGCCCCTTGTGGTTATGGTTGTGAGCTATCTGAATTGATCATACTGGACATGTTAGGCCTTGGGGCCAAGGAGATCACAAGAGTGTTACCCTGGGTTGCTCTTCCTCTTTGATTGATACTATTAAAGTTCTTAATTAGATATTAGTTAAACATTAACTAATGGCTGATTATCAACCTTCCCAGTTGATGTAACTTCTTTTCTACTTAATAAAAGATGGACACACACAAGTGTGTGTGTTGTATGCCTTCCATTTCTCTTCATTCTTTTAGTGTTTATATTTGCTAACGTTGGTAATAGAGCCATTGTTTGAGGAAGCCTTAGGAGAAGGTTACAAACAAGTAGTTGCGAGAGTTTGGGAAAGCCCTAGTAGGGTGTGAACTGCAAAGTTGAAGATGTTTTAAAACAAAGGTGTGTATGTGTAGAGGCAAAGTTCGATGCCAGGTCACATGAGTTGAATTGCAGAGGCAAACCTTTGTAGGACATACTAGTTGGTTGTGATTTGAGGTTGTATAGACTAGGAAAATCTAGAATGATGGTAAGGTCCTGATTTGAGGGTGTATAGACTAGGAAAATATAGAATGATGGTAAGGTTGCAATTTGAGGTGGATTTGAAGTTCGAGACATTGCAAATCCACATCGTGGTGGCAGGGAGTAAGGGCTAGACTGGATTTGAAAAATGAAAGTGAAATATGGGAATCAAAATGTGATTTGCAGACCAAACTCGACATTAGGGTAACTAACTATAGAGAACGATTTGTTCAGAAGAATAGTTTCATGATTTGTAGGCCTTCATGAACAAATCATGAGGATGCAATAAAACACGAGCAAGGATGTTCACAATTTCTGGAACTTGAAGGATAATGCAAACCAGATGCAGACTAGACATGTTTTATGATGCTAGGGCATAGTCAAAGTCATTTGATCAATTAAATTAGCTTATCACAATTTTTATAGTCTCAAGTTACAATTGAAGATACAAGATCAGAAGGAGGACGAGGTTTTGAATGAATTTGCAAATAAATCGTAATTCATGCAAATTTGTAGAGAAATTGTGATTTGTTAGGGCATGGGAGAAGGTGAAACAAAAGTGTAGTTGAAACAAAAGTGCAGTCTAGTTTTCACATTTCTTAGGTAGATAAGCACAAAAAGTTGTAGGAATGTGGTACAGTACAGCCAAAATCATGAATTCTCGGGTTTGTGCTAGGGATTGGCACAATTTATAGTCATGATTTTTAGGGTTCGTGTTAGGGCATAAAAGACAACAAATTAGGAGATTGGAAAAACATGAGTAAAAGCCATTCAGTTCTAGACAATTGTGGTAGTTGACTCTACATCATGACTTTGACAAAAAATCAATTGGTATAGTCACATTTTCCATAGAAAAATTGTAAGTTCATGGAGTTTGTATTGATTTTTGGGTTAGAGGTCAAATATTGTGTATAATGGCCAATATTCAAAACTTAGCTTTGTCGAAAGTGCAAAAATTGACTGGTCATCATTACAATGTCTGGGGGCATAAGATTTTAACAAGTGCAAAATATCATGATTTTGATAAAATTATTCTTAGCACTGAAGCGAGATCTACTACGTTTTTTGCTGATTATGGCAAGCGTCATAAGGAGGCTCTTCTGCTGTTGAAGTTATTTGTCATATGATTTTATTCTTGATGTCTGGAATGCCACTGAGGCAAGTGTGCTTTGGACTAGTCTGGAAAATAAGTATCAAACTTTGGAGAAAAGTTGGGCCCCATACATGAATAATTTGCTATTTTTCTTAAAGATGACTAAGGATGGGCCCCATACATGAATAATTTGCTATTTTTCTCATAGACTTGTTGACTTGCTCCAGTCAATTTACATGCACTAGTTATAGAGAGAATATCCACTATAAAGAATGTGTTGGAGGATGCGATTCTTCAATCAAATGCATTGGTAGTTGTGCAGGAGAATGAAAATGCCTTAGCCAAAGACATTGGCTTTGAGGACCAAAAACAAAGTCGTTAATTCAGTAGAGCACAGGGATTTTGCTCTTGCTTCTAACCTATTTATGGTACCTGAACCACTAGTTAAACAACCCATTGAATGCAAATCGGTGGACAAAGCTTCTACTGCAGAGTTGTTTTTTACTCCTGTGAAGATGGTCACACTTTGCTTTCTTCTCTTCTTAACAACTTAGTTTGATTTCATGAAGGGATATTTGGACGTAGAGGTCTACATAGTGCATTCTAAAGGTTTCCGGGTACTTGGTAGTGATCATCTTGTTTGCAAGTTGATTAAGTCCCTATATAGACTTAAGTAGGTTCCACGATCCTGGTATATTTTTTTTATCAACATCTCCAAGATTATGGATTCAGAACTATGGATGTTACTATGAACTTATCACCAATCAATGAATCACTATACAGAGAATTGGTGGATAGATTGATATATCTTAGGTCCACATGACTGGATATTTGTTTTGATTTTAGCTATTCTTTTTGGTTTTTGTATGCATCGAAGCTCCCACATTGGATGATAGAAAAATGTTAGAGGATTGCAAATTTCAATTTGTTATCTAAAGAATAGTATGTAAATGTAATGCCTAAACTGTTTGATCCCACTTTCTTTGTTAAATTTCAGGACAAACTTGGAGTAGTCTTTGGTTTAGTCATTAAGAGAGGTTATTAAAGTTATTAATTAGTTATTAGTTAAACATTAACCAGTGGTCGGTTATCAACCTTCCTAATCAATGTAATTTCTTTTTTATTTAATAAAAGACAGACACACAAGTGTGTAAGTGTCATAAGCGTTCCATTTCTCTTCATTCTTTAAGTGTTATATCTGCTAATAGATACATGGTAGTTACATGCCGTATGAATTTTGCATAAAAGTGACATGGCAAAAAAATAAAAGTGAAAATCCAAGGTGTGTTGCAGTTTCATATCTAAGCAACTAGTTAGAATCTATTCAACCAACATAGTAAGGTTTAAATTAGTGAATCCAGAGGCGACACTTGATGCAAGTAGATTAAAAGCGAGGATTATTTGAAAAAAATATTAGCTATTTTGTCCTTATTATGGTTTTGATAGGGGAACTTGTGGCAGTCATATCTTTAGCAAATAGAGTTTATTTTTGAAACTTTTTGAAGTGCCAAAAAACCCATAAAGAATTTTACATAGTAGGGAGGATTTTATGATGACTTAAGATAGTTTTTATTAGTGCTTACGTAGAAATATGAACCCAAAAACATGGGGCTCAATGCTAAATGGGGACAACTATGCTAGTTGGGAACCTAAAGTGGTTGAACTGCTGAAAAGTAAGGTTTTGTGGACGACTTATTAGGGCAAAGAAGCTCCAGTAAACAAGCAATGCTTGCAGATTTCTATAGTTGGCTTGACATGGTTTTTATAACCATTTGTCTTCACGTTGTCAAAAAATTGCAACATCATATTTGTTCTCGAGGATCCAACTAGGCTTCAACGAAGGTAAAATATCTGCTTCGTCAACATGATGACAACATAGATAACAATCTATTGTATAGTGGCAAAGCAAGTCATAGAAGCACAAAAACGTTTAAATAGAATGCCTAATATTGAATAGTGCCTTGATAGGATGGAGATGCCCATTCAAGAAATGCTCTAACAACATCAAGATGTTTCAAAAGAGCTAAAAAAAGTACTCTTCAATTGAATTCTCATGACATAGAAAAGATTGAGTTTTTTTCATCAATAAACCTAGATGGTGGCATGCACTTGGCATTGATGAGCTCATAGATAGAGGATTTTTTGCCTATGTTGCTACAATTTCATAAGATGATCATATGTACCTTAAGAATATGGATATGGATGAAGAGATTATAAAGAAGACAACGAATATTAGGTGAAAATATCTTTCGAGGTACCTCTCCATTATTATGAATGTGGAGAATTAGATGATGCATAAATTAAGTTTTTAGGGTAGCCTCCCAAAGGGCTCTCCTTTTCTAAAGCAGGGAGATTTGACTCACCAAGAGAAAATTCATTCTTTCATCTAGTACACTTTTATTTCTTTTTCCTCTTTATTATGGACCCTTGTGCTTTCTTAATGGGATTACATGCTTGCATTCTATTTGTGCATTGTATTTCACCAAGTACATTGGTTTGTGGTAAATATGAATGTTTCTTTGACATTTGAAGATAACCATATCATTTCTATCCAAGCACGTCAGATAACTCCATCCTTGGCCTTTGATTAATTGGTTCAATGTCCCATCCTTCTCCTTGTGGATGACAATGTTTTCTTGCTATCTTGGCTCTTTTTGTGGATGACATATTAATGATTTTTTATGCTTGAGAGTGAGACACCATCTTCTGCTCTTGATGATGTTTAGATGTCGATATATTGGTTTTTCCGTAATTCTCTTAGTTAGATGTTGATATATTAGTTTTTCCGTAATTGTCTGAGTTCAATTGCTGATCGGGTTGGTTGTTCATGGGATATGTGGTTGGAATAAATATTCAAGATATGAAACTGAGTTGACGTTGCCAACAGGTTTGCACTACACTCATTTATGATGATGTATAGTTTCTTGTATTTCAGAGATGATGAGTTGCTGATAGGCATTGTAGGTTATGAGGTCAGAAATGATGATGACAGGTTTTGTAAATAATTCAGATGTTGCGCATTTGCATATGATGTAGTTGCTGAGAGAATTTTGTGAAGAGTTGCTGTTGCCTCGACATATAACTTTTGTACTTGATGGGCCTACACATTTCTACATTTTTTCATCAAGTTGAATTCAGTTGGCAAGTTTAGCTTGAGGAGAATGAGTTGGGATACTCATACTCTTTGGCTTACAGATGGATGCAACAAATACAATTACAAGACCTAAGATTATAGACAGTGTGAGAGCTCAAGATAGGTTTGCAGAAATGGCAATAAGTCAAGGGTCAAAATATTTTCAGGTTTTCATACAAAGTTAGAGCTCAAGATGTCCTCAAGTTTTCAGATAAGGTGATTGCATAAGATATCTTCTGGTTTTAGATAGAGAGACAACTTGAGATGCTTCAGATTTTAGAGAGCAACAACTTGAGATATTTATAGGTTTGAGATAGGGTGACAACTCAAAGATATATTTATATTTTAGACAAGGTGAGATTTCAAAATATATTGATAACATCTAATCTTCAATGGCAATATTTTGGGATTGACTTCACTTGCCAAAGCAAATTGAATATTGGTTGGATCATTGCTTAGCACAACAATTCAATACTGGTGGTGATATTTTGGGATATTTTGTGGGATTGACTTCACTTGCTAAAGAGAATACAATACTTGTGGAATCATCTCTTGACACAATTCAATTTCAGAGGTGATATTTTGTGTGATAAACTTTACTTGCAGAAGAAAATCCAAGGAGCATTGCACATTCTCGAGAATGGAGATATGCTATTTTTTCCTCTCATGTCAGGATTAAGGTGTTGAGCACATGCCACACTGAGAGGGGGGGGTGAATCAGTGTGTAATAATAATTTACTTTCTTTCTAATTAACTTTCATAAAGAAACCATTCACACAAGAACAAGTAAATGCACAACACATAATTTAAGCAGAAAACCATCAATGGGGGAGAAACCACACTTGAAACGCTGCTTGGATCTATTGTCCAAATCCAGCGATAAGATTAATAATTCTTTTTACAAAAATTCTATAGGCACCAACCTACTTGGAGACACCAATTCTCAATGCCAAGCACCAATTTAGCAAGAGACATCGATCCCTATAAATTGAAGCACCAACTTCATTGCCAAGCATCGACTTAGCGAAAGACACCGATCTTTTCTGTTCTAAGACACCAATCTTACTTAAACAGTTTCCACCTTCTCATTGTTGCTTTGTCAACAAATGATGGGAGCATCAAGTTTCGCTTTTCTCCCTCTTCTCTCTCTTCTTCCTCTTCTCCTTGTGTATGATAGAAATGTCATATTAGTATAGATAATATTGCCTAATTCCTAGGAGTAGTTGCTCTTTTATTTTGTCTTCTTGTGTGTAACTCAATAGTCTCATAGGAATATGAATGGACTTCTTGGTAGGTGAAGTGATAAGTCACATTTTTGGCTTTATAATGTATGCTTTGCTTCCTTTCAAATTGAATCATGAAGACAATTTTGGCTTGCACCAAATATTGCTCATTATCATTCCGTCAATTATCTTATCCGGCCTGACATTGGTATCAGAGCAGGAATTTTCATTGCTTGTAGACTTGTGAATTTTCATTGCTTGCAGACTTGTGAATATGCATTTCACTCTGGAATAAGGTGTTCTGCTGATGATAGGCATTTTGGTAGTTCTTGCTATTAAGGTATAATTATCAGTTGTTTCTAACATTGTGTCCGCTTTTCTGTATTTTGTTTGACCTGCATACTTCACTATTAGTCGGTTTTGTGGCAGCATACTATCTTATTATGGATTGTTATGGCTACGTGTTGTTCTACACACCATTCAGCTATTTATAGATTATTTTCTGACCTACATAAGGTTCTTTGACAGCGAATAGTTGTAAAGGAACATTCTTCAATTCTTTTGGCTGTTTGTGCTGCGTGCGTACCACCTAGTTGTTTGTGATCTGACTGAGGCGTGTTCAGTGACTTGGCAGTGGAGTATTCTATTCAAAGCTTGGCTGTTGGCACATTTCATTTTTCTACAAACTGACAAAGAAGGTATCTCCTTTATGTACATAGTAGTTTGGACTTTATGTGGCGTCAATCTCTTCTAGAGGTGCGTAGAAATCTGAAGCATAAAGTATTGAGCTATCAAACAAAGTATATATATTACAATATTGGAATTTTCAAAACAAAAGGAGAGGTAATTCATTTTTTATGCTTTTTATTAAAAAGCAAAATTTCATTTTTAAATGTTTTTTTTCAAATTTTGTAAATTTAAATTTGAAAACATTTAAAATTTGAGTAATTTTTTTAATTGCTTTGAGGCATGCTACTCTAAGCGAATTTGAAAAAATAACAACCAAATTACGCAATTCAAGGAGAAATAAGGGGAGCTACTGCTTTTACCCATTCGTGTATGTCGAAAAACGTAAATCCAAAAATGAAAAAAAAACCGAGTATATTGATGCACGAGGTTTTCTTTTTAAGCCAGTGTTAATGACAAAGCGAATATTTTTTAGTACCTTTGCGTATATAGAAAAGGGGATCATTTTGGAGTAATAAGGAACCAATTAGGGTTAAAAAAAAAACTCAACCTCCAAAAACTCAAACAAAACTCAAAACCATGCATTCCATAAAATTTATTGTTGGCACTACATTGATTGGCAAAGACAGTTGGCTAGAATGGTTTCGACAAGTGGATAACACACTCATCTTCAACGAGAGAAAAACCAAAAGGCTTTGGCCTTGATGAGGGCATCAATGGATGTAGATGTGTTTCGTCATATACAAGGGTGCAATACACCATAGGAAGCATATCAAAAACTGAAGGACCTATGACTCCCATTCAGAGTTGGAATTCATTCAGTTGCAGTTGAAATTGTTGAACCTAGAGTTGAAAGATGATGTGATGAGATTGGCCTCAGAGATATGTGTTATCAAACATGATGTTGAAGCAATAGGTGTCAAAATCGACATATACATGACCGCATTCATAAAATCTCTTACCAACTATTCAACCTATTTGGAGTCTCTACAAGCAAGCAATCAGTTGAAGACTTACATTTGCCCAGTTGGTTGAAAAGATGGCAGAAAGAGAAAAGACATTTGGAAGGAAAACAGAAACCACAACAGGGAAAAATGTGTGTTATGTCAAAACAAAATCTTTCAAACAATCAAACAAGGCCACGTCTTCCAAAAATGAAGGCAATAACCAATACAAGAACAAGTACAAGAGAAAATGTGGTAAAAATGAAAATCATGGTGGTCAAAATCAAAAACAAAATGATAAACAGATTCTCTATTTTGAATGGTGTGATAGAAAAGGTAGCCATGAGACTCACGAATGCAGGACTCCATAGGAGAAAATTGAAGCATACTGTAAAAAGAAAGAGGGAAATTAAAAAAAAAGTCAAAAAAATCAAATTCAGTCCAATTCACCAATGAATGTGTTTTCTAGTACAAATGATGAAGCAGTGTCTCGATCAGTTCCTCATGGTTTGATGCTTGGGTTCTTGATACTAGCGCCGCTCAACATATAACTTTCCAAAAAGACTTCTTTGAGGAGTACATTGAAGAAAGTTGTGGCTCAGTATATCTCACAGATAGATCAAGTTTGCAACCACAGGGAAGAGGTACAATTCGACTCAAGTGTCCAGGACTTCCAAACTAAAGACTTGAGAATGTTCTCTACCTTTCTCAACTAAAATTAAACTTGTTGGCCTTAGTGCTCATAAGGCAACAATGCCATTCCATTCTGTTGGATAATGATGATGTCATAATTAGGGGAAAAAGTGACAATGCAGTAATCTTGACTGGATATGAGGAAGGGAAACTACTCAAAATGAAGGGTGAGCCATCAAATTCAAAGAATTATGCTCATCTTGTGGAAGAAAGATTGTCTCCAAACATGTTGTGGCATGCTTGATTTGGGCACACTCACTATAACAACATTCATGTATTGCAAAAGAATGGTGGTGTTGGCATGTCTACATTGCCCGCAAAATCAAATGAGAAGTGTGAAGCTTGCATCTTGGCTAAACACGCAAGAGAACCATTTCCGAAGTCACAGTAGAAAGCAGACATAAAATTGCAGCTTGTTCATTCAGACTTGTGTTCTCTTCCGATCCTCTTTGCTGGTGGTCATAAGTACTTCATGTTGTTTATTGATCACTACAACAGGATGATATGGATATACTTTCTATGTAATGTCCCCTCCTAGTCGACATTCATACTTCAGCACGATTAACCTATCATGGGGTCCTCGTAGGATATACTTGATGTTGCAGTGCTATCGACAGTACACTCTTAAGAAGAGTGGTGCAGAGACTCAATCCATGATAATATGAACCGTTTAGGATCATTAGACATGTTGGTGAGGTGGCTTATGAGTTGGAGTTGTCGGCAGACAGCAAGGTGCATAATGTCTTCCATGTGTCACGCCTAAAGAAGGCGTTAGGACATCGTATTGTTCCTTCCACAGCTTTACCACCCCTAGATGATGAGGGGAAGTTGATAGTGGTCCCTGAGGCTATTTTGGATGTTAAAGAGAGACAAGTGCAATGACGGGTTATTAGAGAGTATTTGATCAAATGGAAGGACTTGTCGGTTGAGGATGCTAGATGGGAGAGTGAGGAGATTCTACAGCATCCTAAGTTGAGATTGCTTGGGGACAAGCAATTTTAGGAGGGGCAGACTATAATGTCCCCTCCTAATTGACATTCATACTTCAACACGATTAGCCTATCATGGGGTCCTCGTAGGCTAATGAGGCATGGTTAAAGGATCATTTGTAGCAGTTACCCAGTTTGGTCTCCATTCTTGGATTGGTGGAATTGGGAAAATAATTAAATTAATTATTTGTAAGGTTATTAAATAAATAAATATTAAAAGGTAACCTTATATTTAATTAATTTAATAAAAGTGACTTAAATAAAATATTATATCCTAAAGTCACAAAATAAAATAAAATAATATTCTAGAAGCTTCTTGAAGTTGTTGGATAAAAGAATAAATGAAGGCATTGGCCAAGTTTCTTATCATCCAGTTGTTGACATATCTATTTGATGAGCATCTTGTGGAGCCAATGGTTTCTGTGGAGTATTTGCATTTGTCTTTGGGAACGAAAACTCCCATTGATAGCATAACTGAGGAAGTGAAATACCTTCTGAAGGGTTGCAATTGTTGGAAGTGGCATTTCAGTCATTTCATTTGGGCAAAATTAGTGGCCAAGGACCAATTTTGCATGGTACGATTTGGAGGAGTATTGGAGATAACACATGCTTGAATCCACATCATTGGAGGATTGATTCACATCATCAATAGTTGATAATAAGTTCTGATATATGCATTTTCAGGCACTGCTACTAGCTTGTGGGAGGTTCGATTTTGCTTGTGGCAGCTTGCCATTGCAACGATTTCACTTTTTGACCTAGGCACACTTCTGGAGGGAGTCTATTGATGATATTTTTTTGCTTAAGAGGAGTGAATGAAGCTGCATATTATTTATTTTTTATATCAGACCATAACGGGGGCGATTTGGAGATAAATTCGATTTGCACTGAGGGAGCTTCCAATTCATTGGGTTTTGCTTGTTGCTTCATCTACATGGTTGGGACCCACTTCTACCAGGTTCTCCTTGCATTCTTTGGTGTCTAGCATTAGCAATTTGTTATTGTAGCATCGCTGCCATTGGTGGCCATTTTCATATCAGACTTAAGCTATTTATATGTTGCACATTGTAAGCCAAGAGTCTTGGCATATTTCGTAGCATCTTTATAGTAGAGTAAATAAAGAAGCATTCAATTGGAGTCATCTACATGATATATTGTATTCATTTGCATTATCAAATAACTAGCTCCTTAGGTTGCATGCCAAGTGTTTGACAAAATGTCAATTGGCTGTAGATACATTCCCTTATGTAGTTTCTCATTTATTTGCATTTGTAAATACAAAAAAAAATGTTGCATTGCATTTGGTTCCTTGTTTAGACATCATAAAGGTTATTACAAGCTATCAACTCACTTTAGCATTTGTCTCAAACATCATCCATAAACTGAAAACTCAAATCAGCAAACAAGCACATTGCACATCAACTGTTTGATGAAATTACAAGGGCAGTAAATTGGAAAAAAATCAAGTCATATTGGGTTAGGCTCATTACATTCTGAAAAAGAAATTGATCTAGAAGGTGAACTTGTTTGTGCTCTAGAAGAGATTGAGAAACTAAGAAAAGAGAACTCAAAACAGAAGAAGCTTGGGCAAAAAGAACTTGAGAAATCCGATCAAATGATAGTGATTCTATAAACTCAATTTGAGGAGGCTAAAAGAATAGAAGTAGTAGTCAAGATGGAACTATCAGTCCAAATCTGAAGGATGCATGAAGCTTGAGGTAGAAATAGTAGCCTTGAGGAAAGAACTTGAGAAGGCAAAAGGCCAATTAGATAAAAGTCTAAAGTTGACAAAAAGATCAGACATTCTTAATGAGCTAATCATCGCTCAAAAGCTCTCAAATGAAAAATCAGGTTTTGGATATGAGAAAGGAAAATGTTCCTCAACTAGTACGTTAACTAACCATATGATAATTTCAAGATAGGAGGAGAAGCATAAACAAAGAAAGAGAAGGTCAGCAAGGACACTAAGAATGATCCAAACAAAGATAAGGTGAGGAGAATAAATTCTGAAAAGAAGTCTGTTGAAAGGAAAAAGACAAAAATCAAAGATGCAAAAGGATATACTAAAGTGGCAGACTTGAAGAAACAAAAGTGTATGAAAGTTCAATATATTGCACCAAAATGTATTATGACCAGGTATTATTCATCCTTTTATGGTTATTGTTATCGCTGTAATCGGTTTGATCATAAGGCTATTGAATGTAGAGTTGTACCTAAGAGGAGAACTAATTTTGTAAATAGAAACTCATTTGCTCCTTTGATAGATTCAAGTACAATGTGTTACAATTGCAATAATTTTGGTCACATAGCTAGGCATTGTAGGACTAACTTTGCAATGTCAAAAATATACAATGTAAAGAAAGGCAAGTCTCCTAATGAGAACAAAGGTTCACAAGTCATTGATAAAGAAAAGAAAATGTGGAAAGGGAAAAATCAATCCTTGATTGCTCAAACAACACTCCACGCCAAAGAAAATAATTTGTGGGTGATAGACAGTGGGTGCTCAAAGCATATGACTGGTGACAAGAGCAAGTTCACCAAGTTGAGCAAGTGCAAGGAAGGAACTGTTAGTTTGGGAGACAATACAACAGTAAAAATCAAAGGCAACAAAACCTTGCACATAGATAGTAAGCTTCCTACACATGACGTTCTTTATGTTGAAGGACTGAAGCATAATTTACTGAGTGTCAGCCAAATGTGACAATGGATATAAGGTCATATTTGATGTCGAAGGATGCAAGTTAAAGAGATCTGACAAAACAATCGCAGAAGGAAGGACCGAGGGTAATATCTACAATTTTGTTGAGGTAAACGGTAATAGTTGCCTCATAGGAAAGGTTGATGAAGGCTGGGTGTCGCATAAGAGAATGGGTCATGTCAATTTTGATAATTTAGTCAAAGTGAGTTCAAATAAGTGTGTAAGACATATGCCCAAAATAACCAAACCCGCAGATACTACATGCAAAAAATGTCAATTAGACAAACAAACAAGGGTCAAGTTTCAAACAAAAGAATATGCAACTACAAAGCCTCTACAACTAGTTCATTCTGATCTTTGTGGTCCTACCAAGACAAAAGGATTTAAAGGAGTTCATTACTTCATGTTGTTTGTAGATGATTACTCAAGGATGACATGGGTAACCTTTTTGAAGGACAAATTGTAATGTTCTGTTTTCCAGCTTGATCTTTTACAGTTGACCATTGGCCTATTTCGGAGACCCGTAGGCTACTCGGAGGTTGAAATTGGGGTTTCATGTTTTGGTGGTCTCTTTTTGGGGTTTTTAGTGAGCTTTGCAGGGATGTGTTTTTCTCAACATTCAGGAATTTACTATTTTTAGTAAGTTTGGGATTGGCATCGGAACGGGATTTTGAGAGTGGGGTTGGATTCGTCTTGTCAAGACCTTTCCAACGAGCTATAGATCATTGGTTTTCGACATCATCTTGGCCTCCGTTTTAAAGTTCGTAAATTAAACATTATTATTTAATTTTGGACCTTGGTGCCTAGGCTCAACGACTTAATGTTGAGGTTGAAAAAGAATTAAAGAGGATTATATTATTTTCCCTCTCATGTTTTATCCCATATGCAAGAAGATTTTAGAGACTCCCAGTTGGAAAAGTATAAAAAGAGGAACAGTGCTCTCATTTCGGATGGAAAAAAATCTTGATATTGTTATGCTGCCGGGATTAGCCTTAAGATTGCTTCGAGGAATGTATGCCTCCTAGCTTGGCATTGCTTCTCACTTGAAAGATAGCGACTAGTGGTGAGATCGTATAGTTTGATTGTTTTGTATGCAGGATTTGTGCATGGTATTCAGTGTTTGTTTTATAGATTAGTTTATGAGAAATTCAGGGTTTTCTTATTCAGTACAGCAGGCTGAGTTTTATTCATAAATTAAAAAAAAACTAAAAATTTCATTGTGGGTATTGGCTAATCCTATTTGTTGGTAATGGACGCCCTTATTCTGTAATTTGTGGAATTTTTGATGACTGCTGTGAATTTTAAAAGCAAATCGCCCCCTTTGCTGGACTATACTTGTGTGGACATTGGGATTCGTGCATAAATTAAATAGAGGGTTTTGATCAGTTTTCAGTGTTCTAATTGGTTCGCCATCATATTAGGATCATTATGCAATCCGTCTCATGAGATTTGATTAAGTTTGGAGCAAGTTGTGAATGAATCTGTGAGTTTCAGGGCTGCTGTTCGTGCTCAAGGAATACATGACTGTCAAAAATCAGATTATCAGGTTGGCCTCAATATTGCAGTTTCTGATTTAATCTTCTTTATTCATTGAACAGAATCCTATAAATATTGTTGCAGCTCTATTACTTTCCGATTGTATTGATAGCAAGGCATTGTCTAACATATTGTAAGCTGGCAGTAGTACTGACAGCAGTTTATGATCTTGCTCTATCAAATTGTAATGCTCAACTCTACTTTCAGTATTTGCTATTGTATTTACTTTATCTCCGCCCTATGGTAGCTACTTTCCCACTCCGGGTTAGAAAGCACATTCTGGGTGTTGAGTACTTTCAGCATCACAATTATTTCTTTCAAGCATTGTAATTTGTAATACTCCGCCATATGGTCGCCTCAACTCCATACTGGATTGGGTAGCACATACTTGGTGTTGAGTTTCTTTAAGTATTGCAATTTTTATTACTCCACCATATGGTCGCTTCAACTCCATTTCGGATTGGGTAGCACATACTTGGTGTTGAGTTCTCTTTCAGCACTTGTAGTAGAAAACCCTCTGACCATATGCTCGCCATCATCGGCGCCATTTTTGGTTAGAGTTCATTCCAGTTCTGTTTCTGCATTCAGATTCTGGTTAGAGTTATTTCAGCATCGTTTGGGTTATAGACTAACTCTAACTATTGTGTATTGCCCTACTGATTGCAATTGGAAATTATTAAAAAAAAAAAAAAATTGGCTCGGATTATTTCAGTGGTATCAGAGCTAAGTATTCTGCCATCCTGTGAACAAACCATCTATTTGTGACAGAGAAAAGAGATACATAGCAAGGGAAGATAAGAAAATTGCAAAACAATTCCAGTGGTATTAGGCTCCAGAATATCAGACAGCTTCAAAGGTCTTGAGGGCTCATTGGGAGTCTTCTCAGGAAATAGATATGGCAGAAGGTCAGAGATCAGTCGGGGGTAACAAGAGGTTTACCAACCCCAGAGATGATAGTGGGAAGGGAAGAGAGAGATCGATAAGTCCCGAAAAGAGATTTGAAAGGAAGATGGATGCCTTGATGGATATGGTATCTCTCATGTTGGGGAAAGTAGGCCAGAACACAACTCCACAGAACAACCCAGGGTATAGAGGGGAGCACAGTGCCTCTAATCAGCTAGATGGAAGCGCTGCTCAGCCTGTTTCAAACAACACATACATTTCGTCAAGGCCCTTCAAACCCACCTTCTTAGCACTAGTAAACACCCAACCTGATCCTGAAGAGAATGCTTTATTCGTGGAACAATTGAGACGTGGCCATGCGGAGTATGATTCTCTCCTTGATGACATCAAGATGGACGAATGAATTTATGGATCGTAAGAGAAAGAGTAAGGGACAAGGGAGATATTATGAGCAAAGAAGAACAACAGTTCAAGGGGATTTGTATCAAGCTGTCAACAAGATTATACTTCCACACTATGACGGGAGTGATAACAGTTCAGCTCGAGCTTGGATACAGAAGCTGGACAACTATCTAGCTCTTAGACCCATGGCAGAAGAGGAGGCGATTAAGTTCGCTACGCTACACCTTGATGGGGTGGCGCACGAGTGGTGGTATCATGGCTTAGTCACCTTAGGACATCGGTCTATCACTACCTATGATGAGTTCACCAATACGCTCATCGAGCGATTTGAGAAAAAAGATCTTGAAATACATTTCAGAGAATTGGCACAGTTGAAGCAGTATGGCACAGTTGATGCCTACATAGCTGAGTTCCAGAGACTTTCAGTGATGGTCACTGGCATCACAGAGAGGCGGTTAGTGATCCTTTTTAGTGAAGGATTGACGGAACCACTCAAGGGTTGGATTAAAGCCTTTGATCCACCATCCCTACAGGAGGCAATGAAGAAAGCAAGAAACATGGAGTGGGCTGCTCCTAAGGCGAAGTTTCAATCCAAGCCGCCCTTTCACAAAAGGGATAAAAGAAAAAGACCTCATCATAGAACTCCTTTAAGACCTCAGCATAAGGACTTCAATCAGCATAATCCTCATGTCACAAGATTGGATCCTGAGACATTGAACGAACTCAGAAGAAAGGGGATATGTTTTCGGTGTAGATAAAAATGGTCTCAAGAGCATGTTTGCCCAAAGGGAGTCAAATTTCACCAGATTGAGTACTATTCAGCTGGTGAAAGTAATTCTGATTTTTCAAACTAGCAGGCTGATTCTGAAGATAGTGAAGTAAAAAGAGCTCCAGAAGAGTCCGAAGATGAGAAGGAAAGTGGAGGCATTTTGGCTCAACTTTCAAGCTTCCAAAGGAACGAATCCTTCAAAGTTCGAGGGATGATAAAGGGGCAACGAATAGTTGCTTTGATTGACACTGGAGCAACACATAACTTCATTGATGAAGTTGTGGTGGCAAAGAAGGGGATGCGAATAGAAGAGTTTGAAGGCTTCAAAGTCATGGTTGCTGATGGGTTCCACATCTCATGCACCAAGAAAATCTCAAACATGACTATGCAATTGGGAAACTATGAAGTCAAGGATGACTTCTATGTAGTCAACATTGGAGATACGGATGCCGTTCTAGACATTCAATGGCTGCGTTCACTTGGAGAGATCTCCTTAAATCTGCAAACTATGGAGCTCAAGTTTCAATCTGATGGGAAGATGATAATACTAAGAGGAATGTCCAATGGGGGACCTCGGGTCGTGTCATTCAAGAGAATGGCAAGGCTGATCCGTCGTGATCAAGTTGAGTGGGTTGCAAAATGTATGATTCTTCCTGCTAGTCCGGTTGAAACTAAGAGAGACTATCCTCCTGATGTTCAGTCTCTACTCACAAAGAAGAGCAAGGTATTTGCTGATTTGCCTCCTGTACCACCACCTGAATGGGGTTCGGAACATATCATAGAGCTCAAGAAAGGAGCTAAACCGGTTATTACAACTCCATATCGGTACCCCAAGAAGCATAAGGATGAGATTGAGAAAAACATTCAAGAACTCTTGAAGATGGGCTTCATTCGCCCAAGCAAGAGCCCTTTCGCTTCAGCAGTAGTTCTTGTGAAGAAGGATGGTACCTTGTGCATGTGTGTGGACTATCGGGCGTTGAATCAAAGCACCATCAAAAACCAATACCCCATTCCAAGGATAGATGAGCTACATGGAGCCAAGTTCTTTTCAAAGATCAATTTGAGATCGGGCTACCATCAGATTAGGATGAGGGGGTCAGATGTTGAGAAGACAATTGTTAGATGTCACTATGGCCACTTCGAGTTTCTAGTCATGCCATTTGGGTTGACTAATGCTCCTGCTACTTTCCAGTCTTGCATGAACTGAGTCTTTCAGAAACAGTTGAGGAAATTTGTATTGATATTTTTTGATGATATCTTGATTTTTAGCAAGACATGGAATGAACATCTCAAGCACTTGGAGGAAGTGCTTAGTATCCTAGAATCTGAGAGCTTGTTCGCCAAAGCATCCAAATGTGAATTTGGAATGGAGGAGTTACTGTACCTTGGTCACATAATCAGCGCTGAGGGAGTGAAGGTTGATCCGAAAAAGATCAAGGCCGGTGTTGATTGGCCACCTCCTGAGAACTTGACTCAATTGAAAGGGTTCTTAGGTCTTTGTGGATTTTACAGAAGATTTGTGAAAGGGTACTCACAGAATGCTGCTCTTCTTACGGGTCTCACGAAAAAAGGGGCCTTTTGTTGGTCAGAAAAGGCTCAATCTACCTTTGATAAGTTTAAGAGGATCATGAGCTCTTGTCCGGCTCTGGCTATTCCGGATTTCTCCAAGCCTTTCGAGCTACAGTGTGATGCATCCAGTGAAGGAGTTGGGGCTGTTTTGATGCAAAACAAACATCCCATAGTGTTTGAGAGTAGAAAGCTAACATGTGTTGAAAAAACCTACTCTATTTATGACAAGGAAATGCTTGCTATTATGCATGCATTATCTAAATTCAGACAGTATTTGGTGGGAAACAAGTTTGTGGTCAAGACTGATCATAACAGTCTCAAGCACTTTATGCATCAGAAGGATCTGAACGAAAGGCAACAAAAGTGGGTGAGTAAGCTCCAAGCTTACAATTTTGACATCGAGTATGTCAAGGGGAAAAACAATATTGTGGCTGATGCTCTATCTAGGAGACCCCATTTAAGCTCACTGTGCGAACTTACTACTGATTGGAAGGACATGTTGCTGATTATGCCAAAAATCAGTTGGCAACCAGCATTATTGAGGGTACTTTTCATGATGAAAGGTACAAGGTGATTGAAGGGCTGATTCACTACAAGGGTAGGATCTTTTTGGTGGCTGATTCTAAGCTCAAAAAGAAAATTTTGTTGACATTTCATGACATTCCGCTTGCTGGTCATCAAGGCTTCTTAAGACATATAGGCAGATCCGAGAAAGATTCTCTTGGAAAGGGTTGAAAGAGGAAGTTCAACGCTACATTCAAGGGTGTCCCACTTGTCAAATGAACAAAAATGAGCATACTCTACTAGCCGGTTTGCTGCAACCTCTCCCTATTCCCAATAAAAAATGGGAAAGCATATCGATGGACTTCATCACGGGCTTGCCCAAGGCCCAAGGGAAGGATTGTATCTATGTTGTAGTGGATAGATTAACCAAATTTTCTCACTTCTTCGCCATTACCAGCTCTTTTTCAGCAGCGCAAGTTGCAGATTTGTTTTTTCATGAGGTGTTTAGGTTACATGGGCTGCCAAAAAACATTGTGAGTGATAGGGACAGCAAGTTCCTTAGCACTTTTTGGCGAGAGGTCTTCAGAATAAGTGGTACTGTGCTTACTCCAAGCACTAGTTATCACCCCCAAACAGATGGACAAACAGAAATAGTGAACAAGTGGTTGGAAGGCTATTTGAGAAACTATGTTTCCGAGCAGCAAAGAGCATGGGTGAAGTGGCTTCACATGGGCGAGTATTGTTATAATTCTACTTTTCACTTGTCAATAAGGATGTCACCTTTCATGGCTCTTTATGGTTATGAGGCTCTTAGCTTTGCTGATTTGGTGTTTGGTGATAGCAAAGCCCCTCAGGCCAAGGATTTGTTGCAGCAGAGTCAAGATATCTTGAACTCATTGAAGAACAATCTTCAGATTGCATAGAATCAGCAGAAGATGTACGCTGATCAGCGGCGTGTTGAGCGCTCTTTTGAAGTTGGAGATATGGTTTATCTTCGACTACAGCGTTACAGACAGTCTACTCTCAAGAAAAATGGAGCTGAGAAGCTCAAACCCCGTTTCTATGGGCCGTTTAAGGTCACTAAGAGGGTGGGGGCAGTAGCTTATGAGTTGGAGCTACCTTCGGATAGCAGAGTGCACAATGTATTCCACGTGTCTCACCTCAAGAAGGCACTTGGACACAATGTTGTTGCTTCATCACAGTTGCCACCTTTGGATGAAGAAGGACAGTTAGTTTTGATTCCAGAGGAGATTCTTGATTCCAGGGAGCGTTCTTTGAGGAAAAGAACTATCAGAGAGTATTTGGTGAAGTGGAAGAACTTGCCTATAGAGGATGCGACTTGGGAGAATGATGAGATTCTGCAGCATCCAGGCTTGCAATTGCTTGAAGACAAGCAATCTTGGGAAGGGCGGACTGTAATGTTCTGTTTTTCAGCTTGATCTTTTACAGTTGACCATTGGCCTATTCCGGAGACCCGTAGGCTACTCGGAGGTTGAAATTGGGGTTTCATGTTTTGGTGGTCTCTTTCTGGGGTTTTCAGTGAGCTTTGCAGGGATGTGTTTTTCTCAACATTCAGGAATTTACTATTTTTAGTAAATTTGGGATTGGCACCGGAATGGGATTTTGAGAGTGGGGTTGGATTCGTCTTGTTAAGACCTTTCCAACGAGCTATAGATCATTGGTTTTCGACATCATCTTAGCCTCCGTTTTAGAGTCCGTAAATTAAACATTATTATTTAATTTTGGACCTTGGTGTCTAGGCTCAACGACTTAATGTTGAGGTTGAAAAAGAATTAAAGAGGATTATATTATTTTCCCTCTCATGTTTTATCCCATATGCAAGAGGATTTTAGAGACTCCCAATTGGAAAAGTATAAAAGGAGGAATAGTGCTCTCATTTCGGATGGAAAAAAATCTTGATATTGTTATGCTGCTGGGATTGGCCTTAGGATTGCTTCGAGAAATGTATGCCTCATAGCTTGGCATTGCTTCTTGCTTGAAAGATAGCGACTAGTGGTGAGATCATATAGTTTGATTGTTTTGTATGCAAGATTTGTGCATGGTATACAGTGTTTGTTTTATAGATTAGTTTATGAAAAATTCAGGATTTTCTTATTCAGTACAGTAGGCTGAGTTTTATTCACAAATAAAAAAGAACTAAAAATTTCATTGTGGGTATTGGCTAATCCTATTTGTTGGTAATGGGCGCCCTTATTCTGTAATTTGTGGAATTTTTGATGACTGCTGTGAATTTTAAAAGCAAATCGCCCCCTTGCTGGACTGTACTTGTTGTGTGGACATTGGGATTCGTGCATAAATTAAATAGAGGGTTTTGATCAGTTTTCAGTGTTCTAATTGGTTCGCCATCATATTAGGATCATTATGCAATCCGTCTCATGAGATTTGATTAAGTTTGGAGCAAGTTGTGAATGAATCTGTGAGTTTCAGGGCTGCTGTTCGTGCTCAAGGAATACAGGACTGTCAAAAGTCAGATTATTAGGTTGGCCTCAATATTGCAGTTTCTGATTTAATCTTCTTTATTCATTGAACAGAATCCTATAAATATTGTTACAACTCTATTACTTTCCGATTGTATTGATAGCAAGGCATTGTCTAACATATTGTAAGCTGGCAGTAGTACTGACAACAGTGTATGATCTTGCTCTATCAAATTGTAATGCTCAACTCTCATTTCAGTATTTGCTATTGTATTTACTTTATCTCCGCCCTATGGTAGCTACTTTCCCACTCCGGGTTAGAAAGCACATTCTGGGTGTTGAGTACTTTCAGCATCACAGTTATTTTTTTCAAGCATTGTAATTTGTAATACTCCGCCATATGGTCGCCTCAACTCCATACTGGATTGGGTAGCACATACTTGGTGTTGAGTTTCTTTAAGTATTGCAATTTTTATTACTCCACCATATGGTCGCCTCAACTCCATTTCGGATTGGGTAGCACATACTTGGTGTTGAGTTCTCTTTCAACACTTGTAGTAGAAAACCCTCTGACCATATGCTCGCCATCATCGGCGCCATTTTTGGTTAGAGTTCATTCCAGTTCTGTTTTTGCATTCAAATTTTGGTTAAAGTTATTTCAGCATCGTTTGGGTTATAGACTAACTCTAACTACTGTGTATTGCCCTGCTGATTGCAATTGGAAATTATTAAAAAAAAAAATAAAAAAATTGGCTCGGATTATTTCACAAATCTCAAGCCTTTGAGAGATTTAAGATCTTTAGAGCCATGGCTGAAAATAAAATGGGAAGAAAGATGAAATATTTGAGATCTGATAAAGGTGGAGAATTCACCTCCAATGAGTTCATAGAATATTGTGAGAAGCATGGGATTAAAAGACACTACTCTATTGCAAGAACTCCACAACAAAATGGAGTTGCTGAGAGAAAGAATATGACTGTTAAGGAGATGGCCAGAACAATGTTGAAAGAGGCCAAACTATCTGATGGATATTAGAGAGAAGCAATCCAAACAACAGTATATATCTTGAACATAATTCTATTGAGGGTGAAGATTGATAAAACCCCATATGAACTATGGCATGGAAAGCCTGCATCTGTTAAGTACTTCAGAGTGTTTGGAAGCAAATGCTACATCAAAAAAAAGGACAAACTAGGAAGTTGAGTCAAGATGTGGTGAGGGAATTTTTCTTGGGTTCTCCATCATAGCAAAGCCTATGTGTGTTACAATAAGAGGCTGCATAAAATAGTTGAGAGCATCAATGTCAAGGTCGAAGAAGGATTTAAACATGTTGATCCTGATGAGGAGATCAGACTTGAAGAACTAGCAGTAGAAAATGAAGAAGATAGTGAAGAGGAGGAAGAAAAGACTGAAAATGCACCCCCAAGGTTTGTTCAAAAGGAACATCTCAAGGAACAAATAATTGGCAACAAAAATGAAGGAGTTCAGACTAGGAGAAGAGCTGCAATGAACAAAGAGCAAGTAAGTTTTGTTCCATTTTTAGAAATTGAGCCTAAGACTTTTAGTGAAGCTAAGAAGGATGAAAACTGGTTAAAAGCCATGGAAGAAAAATTGAGCCAAATAGAAAAGAACAAAACTTAGGAATTAGTTCCTAGACCCTCAAACAAGAATGTGATAGAAACAAAATGGGTTTACAAAAACAAACTCAATGAAGATGGAGCTGTTATAAGAAACAAATCAATGTTGGTGTGCAAGGGATATGCACAAGTAGAAGGCATAGAATTTGAAGAAACATTTGCTCCAGTGGCAAGATTGGAAGCTATAAGAATGTTTTTGGCATTTTCTATTCATAAAAAGTTCAAAATATATCAAATGGATGTAAAGTCAGCTTTCTTGAATGAAAATTTAGAAGAGGAAGTCTACATTGAACAACCAGAAGGTTTTCAGCTAGTAGATGAAGAAAATTATGTGTGCAAACTGAAGAAGGCACTGTATGGTCTGAAATAGACACCTAGAGCATGGTATTCAAGATTGGATCAATACCTGCAACAAGGTTCCAATAAAGGGTGTGCAAACAACAATTTGTACTTTAGATCAGAAGGTGAGCATATGTTGATTATTGTTGCCCATGTAGATGATATCATTTTTAGAGGTAGCACTAGTGAAATGTGCAAAGAATTTGCTACACAAATGCAAAGTAAATTTGAAATGTCTATGCTGGGAGAACTCTCCTTTCTTGGTCTACAAATTGGACAATCCAATGAAGGGATATTCATATCTCAAACTAAGTATGCAAAGAAGATGCTCAAGAAATTCGGAATGGAAGATGACAAACCAGTTAGTACTCCCAAGATAAATGGATGCAGGTTGAGCAATGAAGATAAGTCTCCTGATGCAAATAATACCATGTACAGATCAATGATAGGTAGCCTGTTGTACCTAGCTGCATCTAAACCAGACATCATGCAAGGAGTATGCATGGTTGCAAGATTTCAAGCAGCTCCTAAGGAATCACATGTCAATGCTGTAAAAAGAATCCTCAAATACATGAAGAGCACAATTGATTATGGCCTGTGGTACCCTACAAGTGAAGATCTCACTTTGATTGCATATGCAGATGTTGATTGGGCAGGAAGTGTGGATGATAGGAGAAGCACTAGTGGTGGTGCATTTTTCCTTGGAAATAGACTTGTATAATGGCTTAGCAAAAAGCAAGAGTCGGTTACGCTTTCTACAACAGAAACAAAGTATATAGCAGCAATAACATGTTGCATCCAAGTCTTGTGGATGAAGCAGACTCTCAAAGACATTAAGGTAGAATATCAAGTACCTATTTTTATCTTCTGTGATAACTCAAGTGCCATAAACATATCCAAGAATCCAGTGATGCATTCCAGAACCAAACATATATCCATCAAATATCATTTTTTGAGAGAAACAGTTGCAAATCAAGAGATCACAATGGAGTATGTGCCAACAAATGATCAAATTACAGATATATTCACCAAGCCTCTTCCCAAGGTGCAATTTGAGTATCTAAGAGATAAGTTGGAAGTGGTGGCTCTCACACCACATCACTAGATTCTAGTGATAGGGCATGAGTCCAGAAGGAGCATTGTAGGATCATCATTAACTCCTGGATTAAGAGAAAAGACAATCTGGTGAGAAAGTTGCAGTCCCTTTGCCATTTGATGTCAAAGTAGGAGACAAAGGTGTGTTGGCTCTAGATCATTATGCCTATCTATATAGAGATATGTAGATTATTGATTGGTCTTTCAGACCAATGCTATATAAATGATCATTTGTAGAACAATGGAGTTAGGGGAGCTAGATTTGAATGTGTTCGAGTAGAGTTGAGGCAAATGTGTCGTTGCCTAAGGGAAGTTCCTTGCTCTATGTTCCAGTCTACCAAGTCCCAGGATCAAGGTGGAGAAAGCAAATTACATGCATAATCAAGCAGTTGTTGACATATTATTGTTGGAATATTGTCATTGATGTCAAATGAACTATTGCCGAAAGTGAACGGAATTGATTGCCAGAAGCGAACAGAATTGATGGCCGTAAGTGAACGGAAATGTCGACGGAAGTGAACGGAATTGTTGACGGAAGTGAACGGAATTGTTGCCGGAATTGAACGAAAATGTCGACGGAAGTGAACGGAATTGTTGACAGAAATGTCGACGGAAGTGAACGGAATTGTCGACGGAAATGTTGACGGAATTGTCAACCTTGGCCGACCTATTGGGAGGAGGTGTGACCGTTCGAAAGGACCTTTTCACTTGAAGAGTCACAACCTTAATTTGTGGCTTTCCGTGGGTTATAAATAAGTCCATAACGAATGGCAAAAGAGTAGATTCGAAAGTAGAAGATATATAAAAGAAGAGCAGAATTTTTAAAGGCAAATTTTTGTGAGAATATTGAAAAGAAAAAATCAGCAAGTATAAGAAAGAGTATAGCAGCGAAAACACTAAAGTGTAGATCGAATCTAAAGGAGATAAAGCAAGTGTTCTATCATCTGTTGTTTTGACAACAAATTTGAGATAGAAGAGTGATTTTTTCTGAGAAGGTTGGTGCCTTCGTTTTGAAGAGATTGGTGTCTCTTGCTGAGTTGGTGCTCAGTGAAAGGGGTCGGTGCTCCTGTAGGTTGGTGCCTACAAAATTGTTTTTGGGGTTGGTGCTCCAGTAGGTTGGTGCCTACGAATATTTATATTAAGAGAATTTCTCTGTGGTTTTCTCCCGAAAGGGTTTCCACGCAAATCTGTGTCTATTTGCATTGTGTGGTTTTGCATTTGATTGCTTTGAATATATTAATTGCGGAGTAATTTGAGGTTTTGAATTTAAGATTAATAGCCGAAAGTTAAAAAATATCTTATACTGATTCACCCCCCCTCTCAGTATAAGCTTGTGCTTAACAATTATGGCAGAGACTCTTTGTCATTAATGTCAAAGGGGGAGAAAGCAAAATGAAGATAAAGAAGTGAAGTCATTCTGATGATGTGTTGCCATCAATGACAAAGAGGGAGATTGTTGGACATAGTCATTGATGTATGAAGGATTGTCATTGATGTCAAAGGCAACATGTGTTAATATGCATTAATAACAAAGGTGTTGAGTTGAATGGTCAAGTTGTCGAGACCTCATGGAGTTGTGTGTGTACCTTGAATTCCACGAACAGTCATATAAATGCCTTTGCTATTTTGTTTGGATATGGCTGAGTACATAGTTTGTTTGTGACAACATTTGCATACTTGACAACATCTAGAGGGAACAATCACACCAGGCCACTCAAGGTTCTGGATGAGAGAAGCAAAAGTTATGTAGGTGTAAAGTAGGGCTTAGTCGTTTTTACAAATTTGCATGTATTTGGAAAGAGTGCTTCGGAAAATGTTTGGTCTCCTCAGTCGATTTTGCAAGCTTGGGAATTCTTTCGAGAAAATGGTCTGGACTTTGTTGGACAAAATGTCCGCAACAAAGTTTCTGAAGGAAATAGAACCTGATGAATTTTGTCTAAGTCCCCCTGACACAAAGCCCACAATAGTTGTTCCGAAGGATATGCTTCGAAGGGTATGTGCCCCAAATACAAGTCCTGAAGGTTAATTGCGGGATATTTGAAGGGCATTCTCACAAGTGCTGAAGGGTAAGTTCGGATGGATCAAGGACCATTTCAAAGTCCCCGAAGGATAGTTTCTAAGGACATAGGGCACTTTCACAAGTGCTAAAGGATCAAGGCAAGATAAAGGTCGAGCAAGTCTGAAGAGATCAATGGCGCAAAAGTGATACATAGACGCCAAAGAAAATGAAATGAAGTCAACATACCGAAGAATAACGATTAAGACAAGATAAAGATCATGCATCTTCTGAAATCGGATGACATGCAGAAGCTTGATAAGAAAAATCCAATGAAGCGAGTGGAGTCAGTGGAGCAAAGTGATCTATAGTTAACGGCACAATAGAGAGCTAAAGATCGACCATATCCGAGACAATCGAAAGGAGCGAAAGCGACCCAATTACATAGGAGATAGCGAGATGCAAAAAGGAGCTCGACGGTTAATGAAAGAGTGAGGTAAAATTAACGCTATTTTGGAAATCCATTGACTTGTAGGATCTTGGATAAAGAAATTGATAGATGTGTTTCAAAAGTTAAACTAATGCTACAAAAGATTTGACGGAGCAAGATAGACTGTGGATGGTGCCAAAGACAAGGTCAATGATCCTTATTTATAGACATGACCAGATAAACAGTTAGCTCGATGTGTTGACACAAAGGCTAAGATTGATCGATCCAACCGATCAATATGTGATTAAAAGACATGCACATTTAAGATTTGGCAAAGATGATTACTATAGAAAATAAGAAAGAGAGGCAGGTTCCCTTGAATTGAGATGTAGAAAGCGTACATGTCAAGTCGCATTAAATAAGAATCTAGAACTGGGACCAGAAGAGTAGTCTGAGTGTGAACACTATGTGGTGGCTAACCCTAAAGAAAAATCTGTCATATATATTAACTTCATGAAAAAGTTGAGGTAGTGGCTGTCACTATTGCATTTGCTATTACTATTGCTGAAGGCAAGCATCAATGCAAGATGAAGGGTATCAAACAGAAGATGCAGACACAGTGTAAGACATCATAGAGAAGATGAAGAGAGTGTAGAAAGCAAGATAAAGTGTGTCAAATAGATGAACATACAGACACAAAGTAAGATAGAGGTAGATTTGAAGAGAGGCACTTAGAGATAAGGTGCGTAGTGTGAGCAGTTACAGACAAGACTTTGTAACAAAGATATAGAGTTTGATTCTGTTGTATCTTGAAGTTGTAGCTTCTTAATTCTGATTGGTTGGTGCCATCAGATAAACTGAGTTGGTGCTCAGTTAGGGAGTGCGTGTTTCCTTAGAGTGGGTGCTCTTGAATGTAACCAGTGAGGTTTGCCAGTGAGGCATTTTTAACTGTGAGGTTGGATTAGAACAGTAGATTCTAGCAGCTTTTCTCGCCGTGGTTTTTCTTCCCCTTTGGGTTTCCACGTAAAATTCGTGTGTAATGAGCTCTTGTATATGTGAATGATTTCAGCATTTGTTTTTTGTATTGCATATACTTTCATATTTGCATTAAAGAACTAATTTTTAGCTTATCTACTGATTCACCCCCCCCTCTCAGTAAATAGTTGTGTTCCACATCCAAATCTTTTAATAATGTCATCTTTTCCTCAATGAATCTTCGTATCACCTCTTGAAGTTTCTGTACCTCAACTTCTAGCATTTCTAATTTTGCATGACATAGCCAACAAAATGATTCCTATGCTGACTTTACCACCTATTCAAATGGTTGTGTTGAGTTCAGTAATGTGCACCTAACATTATGGTGAACATCATTTGCTGTTTGGACAATACCAGCAGCTGCAACTTCTAAAATAACTCATTTCATTCCCTTTTTAACAGCAACAAGGCATGACTGTAGTGGAGGACAACCTTCATTCAACATATTTGTAATTCTTTTAACATCTTCAGGTCTGCAGGTTAGTATACTTTTCCCTTTTATATCTATTCCTAGGACTTCAATAGCTGTTTCACTGTAATCTTCATTGTTGTGTATAGATGAATAAGATCCATCAAAATCAGCCATCCATTTTGAAGAAGAGCTTAAGTGGATCTTTCCAACTTGCAAGTTCTTTTGATTGTTCATCAGGTTTATGATGACATCTTCTAAAGCCTCAGTAAAATGTCTTTTATCCATGGATTTAAGCTTGATTCCAATCTCACCAGATGCTTCAAAGTTCTTTTTGAATAATTACAGGCAGACTTGAGATTATACTCCCCTGACTTTCTATTCTCATCCCACATATATCTAACCTCCAAACAATCTACAAACATGTCATGAAATGCTACCTGAGCCCCCTTCTTATCTCCTGCACTTAAATGGGTTTCCAAAAGTGCAAGGGCATTCTGTAAACACTGTTCTGGGAAAGTGAGGTCCTCGAGCACGAGCAAATCCCTTCATAATTGGATTGTCTAAAAGAATTTCAAGTTTTTTGGTTCTTTCTTGCCCCATGGTCCCAAAATCAGATCTGCTAACATTGAAAGGAAAATATAAAGATTGTAGATAAGATTGAGCAATCTCTTCCAACTCCCTAACTGATGAATCTATTTTTTCGACATCGCTGCATGAACTCTTTTTTGATTTTTTATTTCTGCTCTTAGATGGCACATCAAACATTATCACCAGGGAATAAGAAATTGTCTTCTCCAACTGGGCTCTGCGCTTAAACCAACCTCTTCCATGACAAAAAGACTTGGCTTTGTCAACAATGATTCTAGCTTGTTCTTTCTTATATGTTGACAAAGCAAATGGATTGTTTCCTTTTCCAGAAAGTGAATAATTCATCAGAGCCTGATTGCAGTCAGTTCTAGCTATACCAGGAAGAGAGTTCTCAATACTAATAGCTTTTCTATGATTTCCTATGCCATTCCTATTCAACAATGCTCCGATCATATGCCAATATTGTTTGGGAACAGCTGGACCATTATATACATAAGAAATGTTAACTTCTTGGAGCTCATTCCCTCTTACCTGCCAACTCTGGCATAAAACATTCTTTGGAAATCCTTCACCGTTTGTTGTGACTGCAGAAACACAGTAAGCTCTACCAAATTTTAGGTTTGGTTGTCCATCCTTCATATAGTGCTTACTGTTGTCTATTTCATTAATCAATCGAGTCCATTCAGTGAGATTATTGCAAGTACCCAGAGGATGATCAACTCTGTATAATATTTCTTTTGCTATGACAATATCCATAACCTGATATTGATAATCAGGGCAACTGTGGAAAAACTTAAGATCTTTTTCCTGATCACACTTTAATTCTGGAACCATATTTGCAACAGCACCCGAGTCTCGTAGGTCCAAGCTCTTCCATGGATAATTTTTACCCTGGGCTGAAGTACTCATATGAAAAGTTGGCTTACAATTGCCCTTAATGCATACATAGCATAAATTTTATTCTATTTTGCTTACCACCTTTCAACATCAAAGATCTCGCTGCCCCGACAACTGTGACTATCTCCATAACCTTGTTTTCAATTGTAGAACTTGGCTCCAAGGAGTGATCTATGAATCGTGAGTATTGATCCTCCACAACTTTGTTAGAATGCACAACATGCTCTATATGATTCCTTACGAACTTTCTTTCTATCCAAATGCATGGGATGAAGAATTCACTAGAAATAGTAATATTGATCTCATCAAAGCCTTTACCTTTATTGTATCTCAAAAGATCACCCGGATCCCATATGCAACAACAATTTTGAACTTGAATCAAAGAATCTATATGCCCTCTGCTTCAAGTTGTATCTTTGACCCTATCACCATTTTTAGAATGCTTTCCATGATGACAAGAATCTTGCAATGGCGTAGTATGAAATAACAAATATGAAATATGACCATCCTTTCAAAGTGTTCAACTTCCTTTGCTGAATTAGGATTTGTTGAGATACCCTCAACACCTCCATCCTTGTGATTCAAAATTTATGAGTTAGGATCAACATTCTTCTCAATTGCATGCTTATCATCCTGGTTATCCTGAAATTTAATCATATATGACAATGACTCACCTTTTGGAAGATTGTTGGGTGGCTCATGGATTGGCACATCTATTTCCATCTTTGTTTCTTTGCATTTAGTGATTGATGCCTTTTTCTCCTTGATTTTTTGTAGGTGTTGTGTTGCTTGAGTGACAATCAACTTAGCTTCCTTAGCTCTACTTAGCCATTCATCACACCTCTTCTGGATTATCATTACATTCTCAACGCTTGTCCGTAATGTGGCTAATTTTTTTCAACCACATTCTCTGGGGCCTTTTCAGATAAGATCTCCTTACCTTTGACTTGCATACTTTTGCTCTTCAGTAGGGTTTTGAGGTTCGAACCTTGAATCTTTCTTCCCTTTTACAAACAATATCAGGCCCATGGAAAACTTGATCTAGTGCATACTGATCTATGCGGACCGATGACACCTAGTCATGTTGAGTTTAAGTATTTCATGCTCTTTGTTGATGATTATTCCAGAAAAATGTGGGTCTACTATGTGAAAACAAAGAGTCAAGCCTTTGAAAGTTTCATGAAATTCAAAGTGGCCATTGAAATAGAATCTGGTCAAAAAATCAAGACCCTTTGCTCAGATCATGAGGGGAATTCACCATTAATGAGTTAAAACAGTTTTTGCAAGAAAACGATATCCGTCGTCAAATTTCACCTCGACATACACCACAATAAAATGCAGTTGTTGAATGTATGACTTGTACCAGCAAAAAATCTACCAACTACAGAGATTGGTGAAAGATAGATTGCAGGCGTCCAAAGGATGGTACAGCCTGATGCAAAATTGTACATCCTGATTCCATAATGTCCTTAGGGGAGAGACAGAGGTTTGGAAAAAATTTTAGATCCAAACAATGGTTCTGTGAAAAGATATGAAGAAAAAGTAAACAGCAATTGCTTGCAAATTTTATGACAGAAAGGGACTAGGAAATGGTTTTGCCTCCAAAAGATTGTACAACCTAGTCCAAATGAAAGCTGCTGATTATGACAAGTGAAGGATAGAGTAATTTACCACCTCCAATTGGATTCACCTTCTTGTGACTTGTGTACGACTCATACTGAAGAAAACCATACGGAAAAGTGCAAAAAAACAGGTTTTCAAAAACTTTGCAAGTGCACTAAAATTATTTTAACAAAGTTTTAACTTTGAAGAAATATATTACTCCTTTTGCAAGCTGGTTCAAACGTCCGTGGAGTGCATAAGCTTCTCCCAGATTCATCATAGGTTCATAACGTTTAGCTATGATACCGGATATTATGGAGAAATATTTTTATTATATTTCATAACAATGGAAAATGTTTACAAACATGAATTTATACAAATATTAATGCCAAAAATATTCTTTATATAATAGGGTAAGCATTATCTTATCCTGATGCAAAAGCTATGCAACCTCAGAGATAAACATTTTACAAACGAACTATAGAAAGTTCGAATAAACAAACTTATTTAATAATCCTAACTACCATGAGTAATAAAACATTACTTAATTACACTTATTTTAAATAGTGAATTAATCACCCCTTAGGCTAAACCTAATAATCTGACCACACTTCCTCATAGTGCCCTTTTCCATTCTATGATTCAATCAACTCTATAAATTCTGTAAAAGGGATTTTTGTTCGAATCTCTGTTAGAAGAGTTTTGTATAAATCAAAACAGGCCATAATATCCTTATGTATTGACCCCATGGTTCACAGGCTGGCAAGAAAATGGCTCTGATACCACTGTAATATCCCTTTTTGAATAAATATGAACAATTTTGGATTTGCCATGAAACCCTTGTTTTGTTATTCAATTCAAATCTGGGATTTCACCCAATATGGATAATGGCACAAAGCAAACTGATAACTAGAAACCAAATTGAATCTTTATTGAATATTGAAAAGTACAACATAATAAGTCATATACTAATTATTTTTGAATTTTTTATCAAACCCTAACGTGACAACTTGAAAATGCATAAAGGTAGAATCTTTTATTGAAACCCTAATCAGAAATGTCCCAAAACAGTACAACATCAAAAGTTATAAAGATTGAATTTTTCTTGAAAACCCTAGCTGAAAATAACATCTGAATAGTATGACAACAATAAGCCCTAGTTATAGTAGTACGACAACCCTTAAAAACCAACAACCAACTCAACAAAGTCAAACCTTAGCATATAAAAGTCAACACCTAGGTACATCAATGAGTAGTGACATGAATAGTGACATGTAAATGGTGATGTCAAGCTGAAATATCAATGTAAGAATATTTTCATAATTTTTTGAATTGACAACCGCATACACAACCATAAATAAGCTTTCGGCACCCATGTGATGAATTTTCTCTGAATCTAAAAGGTCTGGTGTAATCTTTGTATGGAATTACCAAATGAGTTTGAGGGTTTTTGTCCCCAAGCCTGTGCACAAGAGGGATTTCATCCTTTGTGTAAAATATTGAAGCTGCTGCCCCAAATTTGGAAAACAAAGGTTTTATATGTGTTCGAATTAATGAATGATTTCTTTTCCACCCAATTCTTTTATTATTCACTTTTTCATTCCAACTCTAAATGAAATTAATATTTTTTTTAATTGAATATTCACTTTTTTCCAACTTTTGAATATTAATTTCTTTTTGGCCATGTATCCAATATTTACGTTTGGCTCCATTTAATAATAATAAATTGTCATTTTTCAAAATTATAATTTAAAGTACCTTTTTGGACAACTTAATAAATTATTATTATAGATTATTTTCATTTTTAATTCCCTTTTAGCCCACGAGAAATAAAAAATAGGCTTCGGGTCCTTTGATTTAATTCATTCAAAAAATGGGACATTACTGTTGACATTTTTGCCCTAACCTTACTATTTGGAAGATGGTCTTATGTTCCAGTTTGTCTTGTGAATCAGTTTTGGGTACTAAATAATGAAAAGGAAAAGGTTTTGCAAAGTTCAATCAAGACTAAATGCATATTTACAGCGACCCAAAGAGCCATCTACACCCAGGTAGAAGCCAAGGAAAGAGCCTATAGCAAAGGAAATTACAAAGGAAAGAGCCTACAACAAAGAGAATAAACAAAGAAATGTCTGCCAAAAACAAGTGCCCAAAGAAAATACCTTCGGACTTTTTGTCCGAAGTAATTAAAGAAAAGGAAAAGGTTTTGCAAAGTTCAATCAAGACTAAATGCATATTTACAGCGACCCAAAGAGCCATCTACAGCTAGGTAGAAGCCAAGGAAAGAGCCTATAGCAAAGGAAATTACAAAGGAAAGAGCCTACAACAAAGAGAATAAACAAAGAAATGTCTGCCAAAAACAAGTGTCCAAAGAAAATACCTTCGGACTTTTTGTCCGAAGTAATTACTTCGGACAAAAAGTCCGAAGGTATTTTCTTTGGACACTTGTTTTTGGCAGACATTTCTTTGTTTATTCTCTTTGTTGTAGGCTCTTTCCTTTGTAATTTCCTTTGCTATAGAATTCCTTAGGACAAAAGTCCGAAGAAATCCGAGAGAGAAGTCAGAAAATCCAAAAAATTCAAAGGAATAAGGACCCCTACAAAAACCCTGGGTGCCCTACAAAAAGCCCGAGTGCCCTACAATTTTTTCGAAAAGGGCACAGATGAAGGACAAAAGCCTTTGCGGAGGGCACTTGGTTGGTGATAGGACCATTGTGACTTTCCCGAAGGGCATAGAGGAACGACATGAGCCCTTGCGGAGGGCACTTGGTCGGTGATAGGACCTTTGCGTATTTTCTGAAGGGCATTCTGCCGGTGGTAAAGGCAAAGACAAAAGAAAATACCTTCGGACTTTTTGTCCAAAGGAATTCCTTTAGACAAAAAGTCCAAAGAAATTCGAACAATTTACAAGGAAGAAAAAAACCCGTGGAATAAAGCCAACAAGGCAAAAGAAAAAAAAAGGAAGGAATCCTTCGGACATTCTGTCCAAAGGATTAATGCAGAAAAGTTGGCGAACACAAAGTCTGCAAAAATTCAAAGGGTTATGCCACGCAAAAAGCCCATAGGAAAAAGTCCGTAGGAATTCAAAGAAGACAAAAACCCGCAGGAAAAAGTCTGCAGGAATTCAAAGAAGACAAAGCCCGCGAAAAAAAAAAAAGTCTGAGGAAGTCATAGACAAATGCCAAAGAAAAGGAAACCCTAAAAATCAGAAAATTTTGAAGGAGCTTGAGACCAAAGGGAAAGTCAGACAATTCCCGTGGACATTTCATCCACGAGAAAGTAGAAAAAAAAAAAGCCCGATAGACAGCCAGCCAAGTCCGCAGGAATAAACCCAAGAGCAATGCATGCACAGATATAGAAACAAAAAATAGATAGCCAGGAAATAAATTCAACTTGAATTTATCTCTCACTCAACAAGATGGTTTTCCATGCAAGCACTTTCCTCCGTCTCAAGCTTGTAACATTCCAACAGCTCAACCAGAGTTTCAGATTCGGACGTCGAGTTGATTGTTCCAGATTTAGAATTGACTAATTGTTAAACACCACATCTACTAGGAGTTTTCCATGCAAAGGAGAATAATCTCTTCGTCCAACTCGGCCGTTCAAACGTTCCAACTCATCCTTTCAAACATTCCAACTCAGCTTTTCAAACGTTCCAACTCGGTTTCCAATGAATCAAGTCAGAGTTCTAAAATTGACATTGGCATTGGATTTCATGCATGATATTATCATCTCATACTTCTAGACGTTCCAACATCTCATGAAGAAGCTAAAATTGACATTGGCGTGGACTTCCATGCAAAGAGAGGTGGGTGTTTCAATAAACAAAGACAAGTCCACTTCCTCTAGCGCCAAGGAGCTTCATGCAAAGACAAAGGGAAAACATATTTTATTGAAAGACAAAGTCAGCTTTGAGTTAATCTAAGTTGATCTTTCTCTTCTATTTTTTAACGCCAATCTTTTGGCTTTTGTAATTCTCTATAAGTTGGTTTTCAGCCTTAGATTTTTTTCATCCCTCTCTTGGCAAGACTAGACTCTGCGATTGGTGAGTTGTGTAACCTCTTCAATCAATAGGACTGTACTTTCAAATTTCAAGTGTTGGCATAGTGTATATTCATTCAGCAATTTGCATATGTGGTAGATTTCTCTCCCTTCCCAAATTCTGATTCGTACCTAGTTGCTAGCTTATCGTATTATGCAGGTCATGTTAAGTGTTCTTTATGTCTTTTGCTAAAGCTGTAAGTGGATGTTAAGTGGCTGCAAAGTGTCTTGTATTAGACCTCTCTCCATCGTTTTTCCTCATGTTTGGTCATTGGATCAAACCTTCTCATGAAATACTTATGCATAGTGATCGATTGAAATCGAAGGTCTTCCTTTTCCCTTGTTTGTTCAGTGTTCAAGGTTCCAAGTAGATTGGATCAATCTTTTGGTGTATCACCGTTATTAGGTAGGATTTCCCCTTAAGTTTCCTTCTCCCTTTTCCATGGTGGTCCATAGCGTAGAGTAGAGATCCTCATTGATACATCTTACAGGAACCAGCCTTCTCTGGAGGTTCTTCTCACCATTGAGGAACCCACCCTCGTGAGAAGATCCCATTGTTTAAACCGGATAGAGGATTGGCCATTTCATCACGTCTTCGATTCAGGGTGCAGCTCCAGGTTGACAACAATTACATACAACTCTGCTCTATAATTCTTCTCTGTCCTGAACTATTGCAACATGAAATACAACTTATTTATAGATTAAGCATCACCTAGGAGGTGAAAAGACATGAATGACTTAATTTTTCTCTTAGAACCCAAGTGGAAAGAGAATGATCAAAATAGACTCGAATGACTTCATTCACCTCACATTTTGTCCTTTTAATGTACACTTGGAAGTGCTACCAACATATTGCATGGAAGACTATATACATTGTGACTATTGAGAATATATGCATGAATATTTGCATATTTATAGATCATTCCAGATAATTTGGGCATGGAAAGGAAACAAATATTGAACAAAGGCTCATTTTTTGATACAAGGATGATGAGTTAAAATTGGTAAAAAGATAAAAATATAGAAAGAAAGGGTCACCACACAGTCATGAAAGCTTTTTCTTTTTTTCTCTTCATTCTAAATGTACTCATACAATTTTGTTTACAATCGTGTATGCGAGTGTTTTTAATCTGCACATGTTCAACAACACATCATGATTTATAGTGTTTATAGTCTGCATCCAGATTCTATTCTTCTATTGTTTTCCTAAAGTTACAACTGGTTATTTTTGTGCTAATGATCATACTAAATGTACTCATACAATTATGTTTACAATTGTGTATGCAAATTTGTTTAAGCTTCACATGTTCAACTATATCAAATGTCATGATTTCTACTGTTTATAGCTTGCATCTAGTTTCTATTCGTCTAATCATTTTCCCAAAGCTGCAACCTGTTATTTTTTCTAATATTGGAGAGCATCTACAAAATAACAATATATGTCCACCTACGGAAACAACAATAATAAACCAAGAAAATAGTATCAGCTCACAAGGAGCACATAAAAAAGATATAGATAACGGCAGTACCAGCTCTCACTGAGAGCACAAAGATAAAAATTACACAACAGAATTAACCAAGAGTTCTAAACTAAACAAAAAAAAAAAAGCATTAAAACAACCCCAAGGCCTTTGTCCAGTTCCATGAAAACAATTGGAACATCAGCCAGAGTCTCAAGAATGATCCTCCTTGGCAACATTAACTTCAGGTCCTAGAATCTTCTTTTTACAAACAGTTCCAGTATTAATCAGATTCCTCTTTCTCCAAAGCAGTTCGCAGATTACTTAGCACAAACAGGTTCAACAATGCCACTCATAGCAGTAGCATCATCATTTATAGCAGATTTACCAACTCCAATACTAGTATTGTCCTTAAGACACAACAATAATAAACCAAGAAAACAGTAGCAGCTCACAAGGAGCGCATAAAAAAGATATACATAACAGCAGTACCAGCTCTCATTGAGAGTACAAAGCTAAAAGTTACACAACAGTATTAACCAAGAGTCCCAAACTAAACAATAAAATAAAAAACGATTCAGCCACATGGCCCCTATCCAGTTCCATGAAAACAATTGGAACATTAGCTGAAGTCTCGACATGAGGATCCTCCCTAGCAACATCAACATCAGGTCCCGTAATATTCTTACCACAAACAGGTCCCTTTTTTCCATTATGTGATTTCTTTTTCTCCTGATCAGTTTCCAGATTGCTATTATCACACACAATCTCCTTAGCACACAGATTCCTTAGCAAAAATAGGTTCAACAACATCACTCGTAGCAGTAACATCATCATTCATAACACATTTACGAACTCCAATGCTAGTACTGTCCTAAAAAACAAATCCCATCTTATTCTTCGGAAGCTGATTTATCAACAGGTCCTTTCTGTTTGGGTTAGCATTCTCAATAATCTATTGTAGTTTATTAACGATACTTCTCACATTCTCCTCAATGTAAATCTATAATCATGTTGAGACACCCAACCGTTATCTTTTCTGGGCCCAGGCATACCAACCACTGAAGAAGAAGTAGAGTTATATCCACCCTCATCAAGGTCCATCTCATTTACAAAAGAGTCTAATTTGTTCTGAAGGCTGTTATGAGAGGAAGATTGATATAATATTCAATTTGATGCAACGTCAAATGAAGGGCATCAAATGAAGGGCATCCATAATTTCGTCCTTACCTGTAGTGTCATTATCACCTCGATCCATACTCGTCTCTAAAATTCCCACAAGAACATGGTTTGGATTATCAGCTTGCTGAAAATATGTCTCTGATAATATCCCATTCAGCTTAAGAAATATCAACCTCAACAACATTAGAATGTAGTACTTGCCAATCTGGAGATGAGCTGAATTTGGGAAAATCACCAGTAACAATCAAGCAGTTTGAAGTTATTTTCAACATTCCAGACTTTAGAAAATTTTCTAAATCATTCTGGGGCACTTTGAGTTGAATGAAAATTTGCACATGAAGAATATGAAGGATGACTTGACTTCTGAAGTCAGTAAGTTCCCTTCCTTTTTCTTGAAACAAGTCATTATTTCTTTGCTTCAAGATAAACCATAAAATTTCGGTACACATGACCAGCCAAAGCTTCTTAAAAAAAAGAAGCATCTTCTTATCAGTATAAATGAAACTGAAAACAATATTTATACGAGTAATGTCTTGAGACAACAATTTAGACCAAGGCATAAGACAATTCTTCCAAACAACAGAAGTAAAAGGAAAAGTGAAAAAAATATGATCAACAATTTCAATTTCACCACAAACAGTACAACAGGAACCATAAAAACCTTATTTAGTTAACAAGGGGCCAACAACAAGTTTTTAATGCAAAAGCATTAGCAACCATCTAAAACATGAATTTTTAGGCTCTACACATGAAAACCAAATGACAGAACATTTGAGATTTCATTTGTGCAGTCACAAAAAAGACCGTTACCCATTCAAACCTAGGAACTTATTTTGAGATAAGGAGAAATTTTCATATAGTTGCTTAGCAAATATCTCACAGATAAAACCTTTGAGCCATTTAGTAGTGTCCTAGAAAACGTCACCCTCTTCCATAATAATGCCAGCAGAAGGAACCTTAATTGCTCGAATCAACAAGGTTTAAGTTCTAAGATGAGAACAAGGAATATTGAATCTTGCTTTCAAGTCATGACAAGAGTCCCATCTACTCTTGGAATAAATATCAGCAAAAGTTTTACTACCTTTAGAAAACTCAAGAAAAATAGGGCAACACCTAACCGAGGCAAGGGGACTATTATAATAAGTAACCTTCCACCATATAGATGTGTACCCTTGACATCTTTAGTTGAGCTCACTAAAAAGAGGTTGGGTAACCACCAGGGGTTTCACCATATCCATGCCTTACATAGAAAGCCAAAAATCGGTGAATCAACAACTTTTCCCGAGAAAAAGCCAAGGAGGAGATTAGAAATGTGGAGGCCCTTCCATTGACGCTTACCTTTAGGAAATCCATTAAGAATGTTATGTATAACCAGGATTTTCCAATGGTCACTACCATGTACTGCTCTCAGAGTCCATTTTATCGCCATAGCAATTCCATGAAGCTTTAAATTTTTTACGCCAAATCCCCTGTGCCCCCCTCCCCAAGTTTTTAGGTTTACTGCACACTTCCTAGGCCACAACATGCATTTTATTGTTGCCTTTACCATTCTACCACAAATAATCCCTATCCATTTTATAAAAGTTTGTTAGGAGGAGAGTCATCCCAACCTAGTGGCATAGATTTATGGATAGCTATTGTGGAACTATAGGCAATACAATAAATATCAAGTCTGAGAGAAATTTGCACCAAAATTTCCTCTTCAAGAACTAGAAACAATGTAGTGCCATCAACAAATAGAACATCAATCAACATATCTTGATTTGGAAGGCTAATCACCTTAACTGGGGGGCCAATGGAAGCATCCCTAAAGAGGTAATGCAGAGCTTTAGTTGCAATGGAAAACAAGACAGGGGCAAGGGGACAACCTTGTCTTATAGGTCGTTGGAGGTCAAAGGAATTCATTAAGTCCCCCTTCGCATCCTAAGTAGAGACATCTTGAAAAAGGACATTAACCATTCTACAAGTTCTCTCTTGGGATCCAAAAGTTCTAAGTATCAAGTCAATGAATGATCATTCAATCCTATAATAGGCCTCTTCAAAATCTAGTAAAACCATACACACATTTTCCTTGGTTGCTTTAGTCCAATATATGCATTCCCAACTAGTTACGAGTTTGTCAAGAATGTATCTACCTTTCAAAATACCTGTTTGAGTTGTTGAAATGATCTTCTGAAAAATAAGAGCAATTCTTTTGACAAGAATTTTACCTAGAATTTTATAAAAGACATTGAGCAAGCTTATAGGTCTCCATTTTTAATCTGAGAAGAATCACCCTTCTTAAGAATGAGTTCAATTGCCCCTCTATTAATATCGTATTTCAAGGAGCAAGACTAAATAACTTCCATATACACAGTACGGATCTCTGGGGCAATCCAATTTTTATTGATATTATAAAAGTCAGCAGGAAACCCGTCATACCCAGGAGATTTATCATCTTTAAGGGAATCAATTGAAAAATTCACTTCATCAATTGAAATAAAAGTCCGGTGAGGCAGCATAACAAGCAGTCAGCCTTCCAGGGATGATTCTAGAACCCAAGAATCTATTCTGTTCAACTTGAGCATTAGAACAATCAGAGGTGAACAGATTAGAGTAGAAAAATAAGAAGACAGTTTTAATTACATTAATGTCAATGAAGCCACACCAAAATCAATAGATCTGATCTTTTCTCCAACATGTTTGGCTTTGACAATCCTAAAGAAACATTTAATTTCTTTGTCACGAAGCTTGAGCCAAGGGAGCCTAGATCTGATATGTGCCCCTTTAGCCATATACTGTTGAGCCATTCTATGTTGATGTTTGACTGGTTATTTTTATGCTCATACTTATATTAAATGTACTTATTACAAATTTATTTACAATCACGTATGCAAGTTTGTTTAAGTTTCACATGTTAACCAACATGTAATGATCTCTAGTGTTTATAGCCTACATCTAACTTCTAATCTTTTAATTTGTTTCCCCAGAGCTAGAACCAGCTATTTTTGTGCTAGCATCCTAGTCTTTACTCAATGAACTGGTCGGGTTATGTAGCATGTCAGTGCCTGTCTGTTATAGTCATAGTATCCTTGTAACTGAATTTAATTTTGGTAATTGGTGGAACGTGTTCCTTATTTGAGCACGACACTAGATACAAAAGTTTTAGTTCATTACAATGAAATTCATAAAGCAAAATAATGTTGTCTGACCATTTAGTCTTTTTTCTCGGGAAAGTAGTCAAAAATTTAGTATTGATTTGTCTTTGCTTGTGTAGGCATTGAATCATTTTCAAAGTTGGGGGACTCGATCTACTTTCAAGAGGGAGGCACATATCCTAGTTTGTACATTATTCAGTTTATATCAAGTACGCTTACTTGGGATAAAGCAGGACTTACTATTAAGCAAACAGTGAATTCATTGTCCTCTTGGGATCCATTCCTTCGTATCTCATTGTTGTTCTCCAAATTAACGGTACTCTTTAACTTCACAATTTACTATAGTGTTAATTTGAATTTAGTTATTAGGCTACATGGAAAGTTCAAAGCATCAAAACAGAAGAAAGGGAAGGCAAAGAATAAAGGCTTGACATATTTAGTTAACAAACCTGTTGCAATTTAAAATGTTATTTAACCTCTTTTCTAGAGCATTACTAATGATTCATGCTTGACATGAGGATTATATAACTGAAAAAGAAAAAGGACAAGTAAGAATTAGACAGGGAATTTTATTTCTATTTGGAATGGAGCTTACTATTGGTCTGAAAAATTAAATAATGCAGATGAACTTCTTATGTAATTTTGCTAATATATGGTGAAATATTAAATCCCTAATTTAAATATTGTGTTGGTTTTCATGTTGAAATAATCAAGGGTTTGGAAGAAAATAGTATGGAATCTACTGTGAACATACGAGTCCCATTTTGGACAATCGTAGATGGTGCTCAGGCTACCTTAAATGATGAGAAGTTTCCATTGTTGGAACCAGGTACTAAGCATAATCTTGTCTGAATTTCCTTTCTTTGTGATGTGATTTTCTTATACTTATTTTTCATTAACTATAATCTACTCTTAGCTTTAATCTTCGTACTTCGATTCTAGAAAAGATATCGAATACAAATATATCTTATCCATAGCTTTGGCTATCTATGATTTTTGAAATTTTTTTACCATTTTTATAACTATTATTGTTTCTTATGATTGTGTATTAGGACATTCATAATCGTATATTTGACAGCAGGTTTTGCCCTTTGTTAGAGCATCTAATTGCTCCCATATTTGGACCTGTAGAGAGAAAAAATTGTATAAAAGAAAACGAAGCTTCAGTGCACATAGCTGGATAAAATGTTGCAGCACACAGTATATTGGTACAATTTAGTGATGCACTCAAACCCATCTAAGATGTATGTGGGACACACTTTGATCTTGAACTACATCTTCCCTGCATTGGTGATCCTCACTTTTCATACCCCCTAAGAAATAAAATTCACTTAATGTCTTTTCACACCTCCTAAGAAAGTAACGACAATTAATGTAAAAGCAAAAGGAGATGCTGCTGTACAATGGAGATTCTATAACATGGCGGATATTTTCGTGGTTATTGGATTAAATTTTTCACATTGGGAGGTTGATTTTTTAATCATTAAGTAATTTTATCAGTTTGCACACTAATTTTTCTATTAAATATATTAATGAGACATAACTAACTATATTAGTTAGCACTAACTATTGTAACTACCAACTACTCGAACTGTATGTAACTTCCTTATTGCATTAATAAATGAAGGATGCACATGTAATTCAATGTGGGCCTTCTGATTTCTCTTCATTCTTTCAGCAATCATAGTACCTTACATTGGTATCAGCATAGTATGCAAACTCGGTGAGTACTTGCAAGAAAATCAGTAGGGCAAATACTCGCCATTTAAACTTGCAGTTTAAAAAAAAAATAATACTCGCGAGTATTTACACAGTACTCACGGCGAGTACTCGGCAAGTTGTGTGTAAATACTCGCCCGAGCCTTTATATGCACAATATTGCATACAAAACATGCCCAAAAGGTAAAAAAATGCATCCAAAATGTAAAAAACGTGCCCATAACACTAAAAAAAAAGCGGAAGAAACACATAAATTTGTCCTTCATAACCATACATGCCCCCACACTCTCATCGCACAATATTTGGAGCGAATTGGAGTGAGCAAATTTGATCAAATTGGATTTAGAAGGTAATTTATTATTTTTTTTCTTTTTTTCCAAGCATTTAAATTATTTGTAAACATGCTTGACAAATTTATATGTATTCCATTCAATTTTTTCATAATTTTTGAATAAAATTGTTATTTTTAAATTGTTTATAGGGTTTTGTTTTACAAATTTATGGTTTAGGGGTTTTTTAGATGTTTTAATTTATTTTTATATTTTTTCGTATATATAGGGTTTAATTTACATTTACAAATTTAAGGTATAATTTTTTTTTAAATGGTTTTTACTTTTTTTTGCATTTGAATATGTTTTAGGTTAACCGTTAGAGTTCGTATACAATGGCATCTGACGCTACATTACGGTTAGCATCAATCAGTGGTAGTCGTCCCACTAAAGTTCACACTGTTACTTGGAAGTATGTCGTACCGGTTGGATCGTTCCAGTCGAGTGTGATTTGTGTTTTTTGTTCAAAGAAGATTTCTGGAGGCATTAAACGCCCCAAGAAACATATTGCATGCATTCCTTGCCGCGATGTCATGTTGTGTCCTAGTACAATGGAAGAGGCAAAACGAGAGATGATTGTTGAGCTTGTGTTATTGGATGAGATGAAAATAGAGAGCAAAAGTACAAGCAACCTTAACAACAACCATTGCTCCAGCATTGGAAAAGGAAACTAAGGTAGCTATGAAAGAGATTGTAAGCTCTAATCATGGTCCATGCATTTGAGGCACATCCACCTCATCTAGCTCGAGCAAAATTCAGGCAACTTTTTTTTACTTGGAGCACCACTTTCGTTGCAAGGTACATGGAACAAGGAGGCGCACGTAGAAGCAAATAAGGGATGTGCAAATTTATGGTACTTCCATAGTCTTCCATTTAATGTGGTGAGAAGTTTATATTGGGAGTATTTGGTGAAGACATTGACAGTTGCAGGGAAAGGGTACAAGACACCCTTTTCAAGAGACTTAAGTGGGAGGTTGCTCTAGGATGTTAAAAATGCAAAGTCAATTATGGAAGATCAAAAGAGATTGTGGCTAAAGTTAAAATGCACCATTCTTTTAGATGAGTGGATTGATGGAAAGAACCGCACCCTCATCAAATTTTTGGAGTCTTCAAATAGTGAGGTGTTTTTTTTAAAGACAATTGATGCTTTTAACAAAGTAAAAAATGTAGAAACTGAGCTTGATGCTTGAGGAGTTTGTCTTAGAGGTGGGCATTGAGAATGTTTTGCAAGTTATCACTGACAGTGAAGTAACATATGTGGTGGCTGGGAGATTGCGTAAGGAGAGGCATCCATCACTGCTTTGGACCCTTTGTGCGACCTGTTGCCTTGACTTTATTTTGGAGAACATAGGCCAATTTATTAATGGGGTTGAACTAGTTGTAGAATAGGCCAAAAACATTACCAAATATATTTATAATCACCCTTGGGTTCTCAACTTTATGAGAGATCACACCAAGGGGAAAGCGCTTGTGTGAGCATGTGTCACAAGGTTTGCAACCACCTTCCTTACATTGCAAAGTATTTGTAGTTTGTTGATAGCTTTGAATTAGATGTTTGTGAGTCAAGCATGGGTGGACTCAACATATTTAAAGAATTTTATGGATTCAAGGTCGCAGAGACAATTTTTATGAGGCCTTTGTGAAGAGAGCTATAGAGATCATCAATATAACTTCAAATTTCAATTAAAATTTCAAGTCGATTCATTTATTTTCAATTTTTAAAAGTATTTACTTTATTTGTAAGTTTTTAAATATAATTTATTTGTATTTTGTAACTTTTGTTTGTAATTTGTAACTTTTTAGAGGTCAGAGCTTTTGATGAGGGTTTTACGCTTAGTGGATGGAAGCAAAACCCAATGGGATACATTTATGAGGGCATGGATAGGGTCAAAGAGACCATCCAAAAAATTTATAGGAGGTAGTGTCAGATTTGATCCCATTTGGGAGTTAATTGATCAGAGGTGGAACAATCAATTCCACCAACCCATCCATGCAACAATGTACTACCTTAATCCCAAGTTTTTTTACTCTGATGGCTTCGGAGATACTAATGGGGAGGTTATGGAGGGCTTCTCAACATGCATTGAGAGTATGACACCTAAGGTTGAGGTGAGGGACCTTATTCTTTGAGTGTAAAAGCTACAAGTAGGCTAGGGGAGGCTCTTTTCTTCAACACTAGCTATTTTAGGGAGATCCACCCAGTCACCAGGTAATAGAAAATGAAGTCTTTACTTGTAACTTACAATATACAAATTTACAATTATTAATTACTTACAAACTTTTGAATATCTTGTTTGTAGGTTCATAGTTGGAAGATTGGGGTGGAAATACTTCAAACCTTCAAAAGCTAGCCCTCCAAATTTTATTTCAACGTTGTAGTGCTTTTGGATGTGAGCACAACTAGAGTTTGCTTGACGCCATTCATGTGAAGAAGCGCAATAAGTTGAGTAAATGATGCCTCGATGACCTAGTTTTTGTGCAATAAAACCTTCGATTTCACACAAAAAAAGTGGAAGACACATCATAGGAGCTTGTTGACTTGAATGAGCTCTATCCCTATAGTGATTACACTGCACAAGATGGGGAGATCCCCTTGTTCACAAAGGATGAGATTGCTGAGTTTGAGAGGCAAGCTAAGGAGGGTGAAGGCAGTGGTACAATAGAATCAAGAGAGATTGGATTGGATGACATGCTTGTAAATGTTGTCGAACATGATGCAGAGGAGTCACAGGGATTTGGTACCTAGGTGGAGCCATAGGCGCAATGTTCTAGGCAGGGCAAGGAGAGGCAACAAAGCATGAGGATTAGACTTTTTCAGTCTCCCTTATTTTTCACTAGAGCAGGGAAGAGAAAATTGTAGATTATTGTAATTTGTATCTTGCATTCATATGCAATTTATAATGATGATTTTCAATGACATTCATCATAAATTTATAAGAATTAGTTTGTTGTTGTATTCGCATGATTATGCAATTTTGTACTATATTTGTATTGAAATCTAATATAAAACACGTCCCCAATGTTTTACAGACTCATTTGATATATTTTGTAACGTAATTTGTATAAAATTTAAGTTTTTTAAAGAAATTTAAGTATTTTTTTATGTTGCTGAGTATTGTCAAGTATTGGCGAACATTTCGTTGAGTATTTGCTGAGTAAATTTTTAGGGGCTGGATGAGTACTCGTCGTGTAATGATATGTGAACTATGGGTATTTGAGCCATTGTTCGATGAAGCCCTAGGAGAGGGTATAAACAAAAAACTTGTAGAGTTTGAGGAAACCCTAGTCGAGTATAGCCTGTAGAGAAGAAGAGATTGTGAGAATCACACAGAGGTCACCTGTCCCTATTCGTGGGCATACTTGTGGGGTTTTGTTTTGAAGATATTTATAGACGCAAATTGTGATTCAAAACTGTCGTGGTCAGTGACATTGTGGACAACGCCATCAAGGAAACTTGAAACAAAATAGAAAAGTCGAAGCTAGGGCATGAAATGGTGCCATCGCAACAGAAAAACGACATAATGCAATTTGAAACTTCGCACATATCAGGGGTCGAATAGAGTTAGGCACAGGGTAGAATAGAAGCAAAATGCACGTGACCAACAAAAGCAAACATCAAAACGCAACTAGAAGAGGCAAACATAACACAACTAACAAAAGCGAATAGGACATCGTGTAGGGTTTTCTAACTGTGCAACAAGAAATTGAAAATTGCATGGGAAATCAAACAAAACACAAGCTGAGCAATTAAAAGATTCATGAAAGTAACTTGTACTTAAGAGATTTCAGATTTCATGACTAGAAATTGTACTTGTAGAAATTTAAGACTAGCAATTGTACTTTTAGAACTATTTATTTCCTTGATTTTTGTATCTAAGGAAAACAAATTGTATGTTTTCTTGCATTGATTTCCAAGCCAAGAAATTGTACTTTTTGTTGCATTGATTTTTGGGTCAGAAACATGTACTATTTCTTGCATTGATTTGTGGGTTAGAAAATTGTATTTTCTCTGTTCATAGTCAAACATTGTGTATAAAATAGTCGACATACAAAATCTGGTTCTACCGAAAGCACAGAAGTTAATTGGTGAAACTATAATGTTTGGAGTCATAAGATTTTGACAATCGTCAAATATCGTGATTGTGTCAAAATCATTATCGACACTGAAGCAAGAGTGGCTACAAATTTTGCTAATTATGGAAAATATCATAAGGAGGCCTTGTCATTGAAACTATTTGTGTTAGATGACATGATTCCTAAGGTTCAGAATGCCATTCAGGTAAGTATGTTGCCGACCAATCTAAAGAACACATACCAAACTTCCAAAAAGAGTTATGTACCTGAAAAATATGCGTTTCTCTACAAAGATGGAGGTGGGTGGATGTGAAAATTTGGTATTAGATTAACACAAAATTGTAATACGATAAAAATTTCATATATTATTCAATAAGACAATTGCTTGCATATAGGCTAGTATCTCCTACAAAGGAGTCATCATCCTAACCCCTACAAATACTCTACTAAGCTTATCCTGACAACTCACTCTCACAATCTATGTACACAAGTTGTTAACACAACCTACATACACTAATAATATATTATCACATATAAAACAATAATTATTTCTAATACTATTTATACTCGCACATATAAACATCAATGTGAGTATTGAATTCCTAACATGCCCCCCCCTTAGTACTAACATTGGAACATATGGATATAAACCCAAAATGAACATAGAGAGGGAACCCATCAACCTCTTATCAACCATTCACACGGGAACACATCATCCGTAGACTATGAATGAGAACTATGAACAAGGATCTACATCTGTTCAACCTCAATATTTGTCACATATGGCTTTCATGGATGGATATATATCAACCACCCAAGTATGAACAAAAAAGACACCTTTGTTCATCCTCCACACCTACATAAGTAAACACATTAATTTTCAATGGAGTAAAACACCTAGGAAGATAGGAAATGTTCCACACACATACATTTATTGAGCTTCTCACTAATATACACAAACATAAAATGAAGAAAATTGAGGACTAGGTCCTCATTGTCTCATTTGTAGCCATTGCACACAATCGTTGCCACTCCATTGCAAACTGCGAAGACGATTCCACTGCCACTGAAGATCACCCTTGGCTTTAGCTAGTTTGGTGCATTGGTTTGCCACTATTCCATTTATGCCCCCTTCATTAGTAGCTGACGAGAGGCGCTATTAGGTCTCCTATCTCCGTTTCCTCCCACATTTGGTGTGTTGTTGCTTGCTCAGCCGATTGGAATTTGAAGCTCTATTGTTTTAGTATTGTGTTTAATTGTATTATATCTCCCCGTTCCTCCTAGCCCCCGGCCGCCCCACCGCCCCCCTGCCCCACAATGTGAAACAATACATTGTCTTGAAATATTAACTAAATTGAGGACGTCGGTTTCAATAGAAAATGGGTCCATTTACAATAAGGTGGTTTGAATTTTTTAATGTTGACAACATACACATGAAAATATTGAACTGACAGGTCTAATGACACAACAATTAGACTAAAGACATAAAACAAATGACACTTGACTATAGCTTATAAAGACCTTATGACAAACATCTAATTGTATATTATTAAAAAAAAAAACTAAACACTTATGACATGCACTATATAACAATAACACTTTGAATGTTTTGGACACAAAACATAAACACATGTAAAAAAATTATAGACTTGAAATAGATTGACAAACTATAATTTAAAACCCAAATTAACAAAAAATGAATAGACCTAAAAAACTAAATAAACAACTAAAACCGCTAAATAGAAAAAATAGATATTTTATATATATCGACTTAAGAATGGGAGAGGCGAGAGGAAATTATGTGGCAGCAGAAATCTAGAATTCAATGATTAAAAGAGTGTGATAAAAATACAACTTATTTTCATAAATCCTTATTGACACGAAGGTCTCACAATTACATAAATTCCTTACGAACAATTGATGATAAGAAAGAATACTCCTTAGAAGGAATGTAGAAAATTGCTACGAAGTATTTTTCTAATCTTTTTACTGTTCTCTTTAGATGATGTGGCAAAAAAACAAGTTTTGGCAAATATCCCAAAGATTATTTCACAATAGGACAACATGGATCTATATGCTCAAGTTTTGGAAGGGGAATTAAAAAAAAAAAAAAAAATCACAATGAAAAAAGGAAAAACACTTGGTCCAGATGGTTTTCCGATTGAATTTTTTCAAGTATTTTGGGACATCATTAAAGATTAGGTTCTTCAAGTTGTGGAGACACAAAAGGCCAAAATTATCCTAAAAGAAAGAAATAAATCCTTTATAGCTCTGACTCCAAAAACATTTGAAGTGGAAGAGATATTAGGTTTTAGGCCTATAGCTTTATGCAATGTTCTCTACAAAATTATTACTAAATTAATGGTAGATAGATTGAAACCTTTAATGCATAAGATCATATCTCCAGAACAAGGAGGATTTGTCCAGGGATGACAAATCCATGATGAGATTGTTTTGGCCCAAGAAGCTTTACACTCCATGAAATGCAAAAATCTCCTAGGTTTGTTAGATTGGATCTCTTAGAAGCTTATGATAGAGTAGTCTGGATATTTTTATGTGAAGTTTTGAATCACTTTAGCTTTTCTCAAGACTGGATTAATTGGGTACAAGCTTGCTTACAATTAGTTTCGTATTCAGTTATGGTTAATGGAAACCCCTCAAAGATTTTTGGTGCTTCTTGTGGAATTAGGCAAGGTGATCCAATTTCTCCATTCTTATTCATCATTCTGGATGAATGTTTGGGATGGTTGATGACTAAGGCACAGAATGACAAAAAGATAGGTGGTGTAAATTTGGCAAAGGGAGTAAGTCCTCTGACTCATTTACAATTTGTTGATTATTCTACACTTCTTGGAAAAGCTACGTGTGTGATCGTATTTTGAGTTATTCACAAAATTACTATATTTAGTAATAAAAACCCAAAAATACAAACAACATCAAAGGAGGAGATAAAGGAGTAATCAGGCAATTAAAATGGAATTCTTACCATCTTTTTGTCCCTTGTAACTCCTCTCCAAGATCTCTAAGCTGATTTGAATGCAAAATGGTTGGATTGTGGATTGCGTGACTTGAGCTTCCAAATGGCTTCAAAGGCTTCTTTAGCTTGTTTAATAGCTTGACAAGAGTGTGAGGATGCTTGGTAATGACTGATAATGAGAGTACAATGGAGACTCATGGCTTTCTAAGTTAGCTTGTCCATAGCCCAAGCATGGTTTATATAGGATGGTGGAGGATAATTTAGGGAATTTTAAATATTTTTAGAAGCCTCTAGTTTAGAGACTTCTAGAACTTTGGAAGAGCTTTCTTAGTTCTAGAGGTTTCTTGATTAGTTTAGGGACAATGGAGGTTTAGGTGGGAGTTAATGAGGTTTAGGGTTCATAGGAGTGTAGGAAAGGCTAGGGTGGTAGGGTAGCTAGGGGGTGGGTGAATAAAAGGAATTTTAAATTGTCAAGTGGGCTGTTGGGTAGATTAGTAGCTAAGTAGGCTAGTTGGTGGGTTAATAGAGTGATTAATTGGTTTAGAAGGATATCATGATACAAAAAGCAGTATTAGGACTGAAGAGTTATCATTCCCATTCAGGGCAGCATGGAATTGTCATTGATGTCAAAGGTTGATGTCCTTGATGTCATTGAGATTGCATTTGATCATGCATTAATGCCAAAAGTTGAGTTGAGCAAACTTGAGTAAATCGCGTTTGTGAAGTGCTCTTACTTAGAAGAGGCAATCGGGATAAGTCAAGAAGAATGGAAAACCCAAAATAGTCTTGCAGAATTCCTTCAGAGGAATTCTTTCAGAAAGAATGGCAAGGACAATTCTTTCGAAAAAAATTGTCAAGTCCTTCTCGGGCAAGTGAACCTTTTCAAAAAGTCCGAAGAGTATCTTTTGAACGTTTCGAAGGGCAAGTGGACCTTTTCAAAAATTCCGAAGGGTATCTTTTGAACGTTTCGAAGGGTAAGTGGACCTTTTCAAAAAGTCCGAAGGGTATCTTTTGAACATTCCAAAGGGCAAGTGGACCTTTTCAAAAAGTTCGAAGGGGTATCTTTTGAACGTTGCAAAGGGTATGTGGACACTTGCAGAAAAGCTGAAGGGTAGATTGCAGAAAGTCTGAAGGGTATCTTTTGAACATTGCAAAGAGTATGTGGACACTTGTAGAAGCGCTGAAGGGTAGATTGCAGAAGCGCTGAAGGGTAGATTGCAGAAAGTCCGAAGGGTATCTTTTGAACGTTGCAAAGAGTATGTGGACACTTGCAGAAAAGTCAAAAGGTAGATTGCAGAAAGTCCGAAGAAATGACGCAGACAAAAAGTTTGAAGTAATGACGCGGACAAAAAGTCTGAAGAAATGTCTCGGACAAAAAGTCCGAAGAAAAGATTTCCGAAGGACATCTATTAGAAGCCAATGACAAATTCTTTCAGAGAAATTGGAGAACACTTCAGGATGAAATGGACCCAGACAAAAAGTCCCCAGACACTGTCTCGAAGACACAAAGGCCCACAACAATTTATATAAAGGAACCTTCCAATGGAATTAAAGCAAGGTTAAAAGACGAGCAAGTCTTCAAGGATCGATGTTGCAAGGAGCGTTATGAGAATGCCGAAGAAAATAAGATCACACCAACATGCCGAAGTTTAACGCTCAATACAAAGGGTAAAGATCAAGCATATCGAGGACCATTGAAAGGAGCGGAAGTGAACCCATGATATAGAAAGCAGCGAGATGCGAAAAGGGAAGAAAAGAAGCTCGATGGTTAATGGCAAATTAAGAATTAAAATTCATGCTGCTTTAAAGATCAACGGCTCATGTCTGATCGGTGTATTAGATCCAATGGTGCAAAGCAAACTCAGATGATCCTCCGAGTGCACGTGCATTTGACAAGTGTCAAAAGGTCATAAGGAAAGATCCAACAAAGAAAAGAACGTGAACTAGGCACGACGAAAGAAATAAAAAGCCTGCATTCATTGTCTTCTAATTGTCTGTAAAGCAACAACTGGAACTGGTGATGAACTCGATATATCTTCATGGAGCTTGAGATTATTCAATCAAAGTGATCAAGGAAGCGACGCAGTTAAGAATAATAGAAGTGCAGATGCCAAAGATAGTAAAGGCATTTGAACGTTGCCGTTTGAAGCATGAATCAAGACACGAAGTCAAAGTCATATTGAATGCAGATCAGAAGTGATCGAGGAAGCGGCGTAGTTAAGTGCAGTAGAAGTGCAGATGCCAAAGATAGTAAAAGACATTTGAACGTTGCCATTTGAAGCATGAATCGAGACACGAATTCAAAGTCACTTTGAATGCAGATCAGAAGCTTGAACCGGTTAAGAGCAGTTGAAATGTGAACTCTTTACAGATAGAAAACCCTAAGATGCATTTGTCTATATATGCTACGAACAAAACATTTGTCTCTTTTGTTGCTGCTGCGATAATAATTAGAGTGTTAACTCAAAATTGTCGAGTGAGGACATATGCAGACAACGTAAAAAGTAAAAGAAAATAAGGTGTGTCAATATAGAAGATATCCAGACACAAAGAGATAGAGGTAGATAAGCCGAGAAGACACACAGTGTGTAGGTGCAGTTACAAACAAGACTTGTAACAGGAAACTAAACAAGATTCATTTTGAATCTCTTTTGTATTTTGAAGTTGTAACTTCATTTCTCTGATAGGTTGGTGCCATGAGAAAAATTGAGTTGGTGCTTAGTTAGGAAGTCGATGCTTCCTTAGAGTGGGTGCTCTTGAATGTAACCAGTGAGGTTTGTCTGTGAGACTTTTTTTCTGTGAGGCTGGATTAGAACAATAGCTTCTAGCAGCTTTTCTCACCGTGGTTTTTCCCTTTGGGTTTCCATGGAAAAATCTGGTGTTGAGCATTCTTATGTGTGCGTATGATCTCTGTTTTTGTTCTTTACTTTGCATGTACTTTAAAGTATCTTGTTTAAAAGTTTTAAGAACCGATTTTAGCTCATCTACTGATTCACCCCCCCTTAGTAGATAGTGTGTTCAACATTGCTAGGCTAATTGAATTACAAGTACATTTTGACAAGAAAAGCGCACATGAAGGTGTTTGTGCATAAGAGGCCAAAAAAAGGAGACAGTGAGGCGTTGGAGGACCAGTGCAAGGATTTGTATGGGATAGGGGAGGTCGAAGCAAGAGACAGTAAAGCGCAGATAAATTGATTGAGAGAGTGAGGCGCTCTTGAAAGGAAGTGCAGCACCAGAGAAGAGATGGACCTTGACAAGCTGAATCTTGTGCATGTGAAGCGTTGCGCCCAAGTAACCAGAAGGAAGGCGAGGGTCGTGCCAAGATGAACAAAGTGCAAGGAAGTGACCATTTTGATAGCTGGCACCCACCCAACAGTTGGTGGGAAGTGACTGTTTGTATTGCCTATCACTTCCTCGAAGAAAATGTTAGCAAAGTTAATGCTACGGAATGATGATGGAAAAAAAGATCCGCATTAATGAGTAAATGGCGGTAGATTTTAGTAGATTTAATAGATTTTAGCGAATTTTGTGGATTTTAATGACTGGGTCATGTAAGCTATGCACGTCGACTGGTGAAATGCTCCCTGAGCATTTCAACGGCAACAGATTGAAATTCTACCATCAATAGAATGGTGCTTATGCCCTCAATGCTGGCTTGCTGGTCAAAACTCAGGCGCTTTGTATTGTGACCATACTAAAATTGGTGCAAGGAAAATCTTTGCCTAATGTTTTATTTCTTTTGTGTTGTTTGAATAAGTGTGGCGCTTTCAGGGTTGGAATAGAACATTCGTGGCGCTTGCACTTGCATAAGTCCAGTCAAGTGAGTTGAGTCCATTCGCTTTTTAAGCACCTGTGGCCAGACACCTAAGTTTCTGGGCAAGTGTGAATTTTGTTAGGTTAATTGAATTACATGTACAATTTGACGAGCAAGCACAAATGAAGGTGTTCGTGCGTAAGAGACCAAAAAAAGGAGACAGTGAGGTGCTGGAGGACCCGCGCAAGGATTTGTATGGGGTAGGGAAGGTCGAAGCAAGAGACAGTAAATCACAGAGAAATCGATCGAGATAGTGAGGTGCACTTGAAAGGAAGTGCAGCATCAAAGAACAAATGGAACCTAAGAGGATAAATCGCACGCATGTGAAGCATTGCGCCCAATAACCAGAAGGAAGGTGAGGGTCGTGCCAAGATGAACAAAGTGCAAGGAAGTGACCATTTTGATAGCTGGCACCCACCCAACAGTTGGTAGGAAGTGACCATTTGTATTCCCTGTCACTTTTTCGAAAAAAATGGTTAGCAAAGTTAATGCTACAAAATGACGGCAGAAAAAAAGATCTGCATTAATGAGCAGATGGTGGTGGATTTTAGCAAATTTCATGGATTTCATGGATCTCAATGATTGAGGCATGCAAGATATGCACGTCGACTGGTGAAATGCTCCCCGAGCATTTCAACAACAGATTGAAATTCTACCATCAATAAAATGGTGCTTGCGCCCTCTAAAACCGGCTTTTTGGTCAAAAGTTGGGTGTTTTGTATTGTGACCATAATAAAATTGGTGCAAGCCAAATGTTTGCCTAATGTTTTGTTTCTTTTGTGTTGTTTGAATAAGTGTGATGCTTTCAGGCTCGTAGTAGAACATTTGTGGTGTTTGCACTTGCATAAATCTAGTTGGGTGAGTCAAGTCCGGTCGCTTTTTAAGCACCTATGGCTAGACACCTAAGTTTCTGGGCGTGTGAAGTCTGCCAGGGTAATTGAATTACAAGTACAATTTGATGAGTAAAGCACACATGAAGGTGTTCATGCATAAGAGACCAAAAGGAGACAGTGAGGCACCGGAAGACCAACGCAAGGATTTGTATGGGGTAGGGGAGGCCAAAGCAAGAGACAGTAAAGCGTAGAGAAATCGACCGAGACAGTGAGGCGTGCTTGAAAGGAAGCGCAACACTAGAGAAAAGATGGAACCTGAGAGGTTGATCATGCGCATGTGAAGCGCTGCGCCTAAGTAACCAGAAGGAAGGTGAGGGTCATGCCAAAATGAACAAAGCGCAAAGAAGTGATCATTTTGATGGCACCCACCCAACAGTTGGCAGGAAGTGACCGTTTGTATTGCTTGTCACTTCTCTGAAGTTCTTCGAAGAAACCGTTAGCAAAGTTAATGCTACGGAAAGAAAGATCCGCATTAATGAGCAGATGGCAGTGGATTTTAGCAGATTTTGCGGATTTTAACAGAGATCTCAATGATGCCAACCTTCAATTTGGTAGATGAGAACAGAGTATAAGACCAAATTTGGCAGAGGTAGGTGGTTTACTTGTTATTTTCAAGAGATCAGAGCAAGGACCCAAAGCTACCAGAAAGAGAAAACGAGTTCCCCATAGCCTTCCTAAGTGTGAGCAAAAGAGCAAACAAGAGATTGTGTCTGTCCTAAGGTGAAGAGGAGGCAAACGAACTAAATTTGAAGATTAAGTGAGAAAGTAGAGGTTTTGGCAGGATAACTAGTCCGCCATTGAAGGGGTGGGAAGCTTAAAAGATGAACATGCAGTCGCATTTCCCATGGTTGTGAAGCCGACCAAACACCATTTCGAGCTTCGACGGGGTCAATCAACTGTGCTTTAACACTAGCAAATTCAGGATGGGGAAGAAAAGATTGAGTATAGAAGCACTAGAAATGCACAAAGATGCGAAGAAAGCAAAAGGAAAAAGAGAAGCAACTGCCACAAAATCTGAGGCACAAATTTTAGAGGGCGTTAACGTCGCGGAGATTGATCCACCCGCGAGCGAAAAGACCAAAAAATGGAGTACCCGTCAAAAGTCATGGTGGGGGAAAAATGATTATCCTTCGCCCATGTTTGTAAGTTAAAAGACTACAACCACAAAATGGGCAGCAATGAACAAGAGTTGAATAAAGATTTGATGGTGGATACAGGCAAAAAGACAAAGGCACTGAACTCTTTGATGTCTCCATCAGAGACAAGTTGAAAACCGTAGGCACAACACAACTCTTTGAGCTACCAAGCTTCGGCAAGCCAGAAGACCTGGTGCATTTCTTTCTCTCGCGGGTGCATGGCTACCGATTCTATTTTGCTGGATGGCGCATGAGAATTTCCAAGAGCTACATAAGCAAAATCACAAGGCTACCTTGCTCAGGTACAGATATAAGGGAGATGATGGATGGCGATGTAGAAGTGGAGAGGGTCGCAAAGCTCCTGGGCTATTACAAGTCAGGATTTGCACTCCCCATAAAAGACATTCAGGACCTAGGCACAAGGGCGACAGTGTATTTGGTAAGCACCAAACTTTGCCCTGGTGGCCGATGGTTAGACATCAACTAAACCTTCCTTTGTATTTCCCACCGCATGCTGTAGGGAGAACTCTTCAACATCTCCAAATTTGTCATAGAAGAGATTATAAAAAACGTGCAAGAATGCCATCGGGCGCACGAGACTTATCGGTGGGGGTATGTCATGTCCCCTCTTTAGCTCTGTCTAGCAGAGACATGTGAATCAACTTATTATGGGGTCTTGTAGGTTGACAATGTTGGATAGAGACCCACTATTGGTTATACAGTGTTGGAAACTTGGTGTTCTGGTCGTCGCTGATCAGTTTGGAGATGTTCCTTATTTTTAGGAGGTAGTTCCTAAATTTATGGGGTTATCCCTACTTTTTAGGAGGGTATGATCATACCCAGGGTTGGGTCTCCATGAGATTATTCCTGGAGTTCAGTTTCAGAGGATTAGGGTTTGTTTCCTAGTTTCTAGGAGCATCCCTAGATTTTAGGGGATTGCCAGTGAATCCTTGATTTCCGACTTCAGTCACAGACAGGTGGCAGGGTGACTTTCTAGTTTGTGGTGTCATTGGAGCATTTTGTTGCTATTTGGGTTATATTTTTAATATTTCCTAAGTGTTTTTTAATTAAACAAGGCTAAGTTTATAGCCATTTTGGAGTAATAAGGGGTTTTTGGCCTCATTTGGATGCGTTTCCCATGGTGTAATAGCTTGTTGGAAAGGTCTTGGACTTTTCTAAATATTTCTCTCTTGACTCAGATCCTTTCGGTGAACGGATTTCTCTTTTTTTGAAAAAAAGGGTCATTTTCTATGTACTTGACCACTTAAAAAGGAGAAATATAACATGTTATAACTCAACGCCACATTGAGTTGCTTTTAGGGTTCGAGCTAATTGTGAAGGGGTTATAAGGAGGTCAAGACCAAATTCTAAATTATTCTTAGCATTTTATCTTGGGATTTGCGCTTTGGCTCTAGAAGAGCTTTTAGCATTTGGGATGCCAACCCCAATGCCTTGCCTATTTGGGACGTAGCCCCCAATTCAGTGGTTGTTGTGTTGGATTTGCTCAGTAGCATCTTGCAGATTGTTTAGTATTCTTTCTGCTGGGCGCAGTGATTGTGACAGAGTTCAGCGTGGATTTGAGAGGTCATTTCAGTTGGTAGGACCTTGCAGCTGTACGGCTGTACCTGGTAGCCGTCTTCCTTTCCACGTGCAACACATTGAGGGCTGGAACCTGGCCGCAGCTTCCTTCTGGATTACACTTCTCTTTCAGCCTTCAAGTTGGGTCTATTTATGATTGTAATCTTCCTGAAACTATTGGAAATTTGTATCTGGTTCCCTATTTGGTTTAATATCCAGAATTTTGCCTATAAGTGAATTTGTTTGGCTATATTTGGTATTTAATTTCAAAAATTGTTCATGTTCTTGTACTTCATTATTTACTTGCTGAAAAATCATCAAAACACAAAAACAATCAAACCCTTCTGCAACTTCCGTCTATTTCGGAAAGAAAATATTAACAAACAAGAAAAATCAATTTAAAATAACAAAAACTACAGTAGATCAGCCGAAGAGATCCATCAGGGATCTTTCAGGGTATATGCTTATCCTGATGGTAATGGAGGAGATAGGTGTGTCGGATGGCGACGACGACCACTTATGGGTGTTTCCACCAAATGACAAATCCCTAATAGTGAAGTACCAGGACTACATCTGCCCCCTAGTTTTTTGCATAAGCACAAAACCATAGTGCAGGGGTGGTTAGACAAGTATGTGGAGGCCTTTCAAAAGGAGTGGCACATCCCACAAGAATCCCTCAACAACTTGTGGGAATGGTGACCTTCGTCGTGATGCAACACCTCTGTGTGGTGCGTCTAGCGCTCATTGATGGAAATCTCTTAGGTTGGCTCCGATTGCCTTGTGTTTTCGGCCAAATACTTCATGGCAGCGCTTAAGAGGATCCCAAACATGCAGTAGATTGATATCTAGGTCAAGGCCGTGGATTGCAATAGAAAGACGATGAGGTGCCAATTTGTGTGCCCCAGAAACAAGGCAACCAAAGATGAGGAGGATGATAGCAACAAACCTGATATCGGTCCCCTCCAGAGGGTTATAATCAATGGGAAAATTTTCAACTTGTACTATGAGATGAAGCCACGCAAGGGCGGAGATCCTCGCAAAGATGATGAGTGCCCCCTCTTAGTCGATGATGGAGGAGAGGATGTGCCAAAAGTCCAGGCAAAGTCACTCTAGAGGAAGCGGAGTGAAAAACTAAAGGAAATTACAGAGTGCATACAACTGAAGATAGACTCCGAGGAACCAATCGCGCCACCTATGCCAAAGAAACACGTAACATTCAAGCAAGGGGGTGCTTCCAGTAAGAATCCAAGAAAGACTAAGGGACCTATGGCACTCCCTACCAAGACCCTTGCAGACATGGAGAAAGAGGCAGCCCTAGCACTTATAATAGAAGAAGATACTAAAGAAAACAGGGCAAGGACTTATATCCTGCAAATTGAGGAAGATGAAGAGGAGCTCGGCACTAAAAACATCTAAGAAGCCTTGCAAGGCAGCATGGCTGCAACGCTAAAAGCAACTGATGAAATGGCAAGCCTTACCTCTAGCACAACCCTGCAAAAGAGCCCACCAAAGAAGACAACGCCGACGTCCAAAGATAAGGCATCCCCAATGGCCCCTCTATTTATCGAGGAAAAAAGAGCGGCCTACAAGAAGATGGGACTCAACGAGGAACATATAAACTAGGTTTTGGCGCTTGAAGAAAAGCGGAAACTTGACCATTAACAAAAGAAGGTCAAGTTGGAGAGAAGAGGGCCCCAAAAGTACCCTCGAGCACAGAAACATGAGAGATGATCAAACAGGCGCTAAGTGGCTCTACCAAATAAACAAAGGAAGCTGCTAAGGCACACCCAAGTAGTGAAGGGGTGTCTAAACCAAATGAAGGCGATGTTGGCACCTCAGAGCAACAAAAGGAGACAATTGAGAAGTCCCAGGATGAAGAAATTGACAAGGGGGAGAAGTCTGATGAAGAAACCCCCAAGGACCAGACAATTGACTCCTTGGAGGAGCATGCCGAAGAGAGCGGTGGTGCCAATGAAGGGGAAGAAGCGCACATGGAGAAGGCCATTGTCGGAAAGAGCGACAAAGAGCTAAACATCAGAGAAACGGTGCAAAAGGATTGGGAGGACAAGGATTTATAGTTGTATGAAGCTATGCCCCCAAAAGCTGCCACGACAAGGATGTGCAAGCAACTTTCATTTGCGCTGGACTATTACATGGACAAGCCCCAATTCGAGGCGCCAAAGGTTGCAACTTCAAGCCTAGAGGATATTGAGGAAGGGCATGAATTTCACCTTGTTGATCCCTGGGCCATGAACCTAGTCCAATCTGGAAGTGCACTAATAAGAATGGCTATGGAAGTAACATGCCAAAATGTCATAAATAATGGCAAGGTGTTGAAATTGAAGAAACAAGGGAGGAAGCACAGGCCAACAAGTTCAAACTACAACAGCTTTGTGAGCACGTGGAGGCAGCCGAGCCATCTCTATTGATTAATGGCGACACCTCAGACCTGTCAGAGGTCGATAAAATTTGTGTTTTGGTGGAGCAGATGCTCCCAAGACCCCAGCTCGAGTTAGTGCAAGAAGAAAAGGAAGACCCTAGCGTCATGCTAAAGGAGTTATCAGACAAGCTCCAAGAATTGGAGGATCTTTTCGCCAATTTGAAGGAAGGAGTAGATGTAGCAGATGCAATATTTTTGAACTTCTCCAACCAAGCCTCAGTGATAGATGCGTGCTTGAAGCAAGTAAAGGATGAGGAGCAGTTGATGACAAAAGTGTACTCTGCAGGCAAGGTGAAAAGGTCGTAGATCATGGGAAGCATAGGCAAGTTGAGCAATTAGATCGACTCAGGAGAGAACCCTGGAAGAACTCTTCTGCACCCTGTAGACTAAGGCCATGAGCAAGGGGAGATTTCAGACGGAAGTGTGGCAAAGGCACAGGCCAACCTAAAAGCCTTCTGAAAGGAGTTGGATAAAACAGATACAGTTGCACTCGCTGCTGCTTCAACCGAAATTGATAGTGCCATGAATGAGATCAAGCTAGCCATAAGAACTTCAGTGTAGAGCTCCAAGAGAATGTGCTTGAGTTCTGCGCTCCTAAAAGTTTGATGGCATAGTCTGAGGACGAGCTAGGGTTTTTGTATGGGGTAATGTTGGCCCCCTAACTTTGGTTTAATGGAGTTTTCGTGCCAACTTGCACCTCGGTGCGTCTAGTTATTTTGGCAAGTAGTTAGCCTAATGATTTTGATAGCCAGCTAGAGGATGGAGCACAAAACATGCGTGAGCTGGCCAATAGCTAACCAACTCCCGGGTAATTAGGAATTCGATGATCTGAATAAAGGTGGCAAGTGAAGCATGGGAATCGCAGGATCATGGAGCCGACGGTTATGATGGCAGAACTCTAGCTCAACACTCGCATGCAGCCTCCACCCTGGCAAAGATGCCCCTGAAGGCCTATATAAAGAGCTCGAGCTAGAGATAGAAGGACAGAGGAGAATTGCAGTGAAGCTCTGGCAAAATGGTTTTGGAAGTATGCCCTATAGAGTTTGCTCTAGTGACCATTAACGTCGCCTAGAGTTTTGGCTAGGCTTAGATATAGAATGGAGGCTACCCTGGCTCCAATTGTATGTGCCCAAGCTCACCTATGAACTTCTGGGCTGTGGGTAGTATGGTTTTAGATTTAAACTATTATCCTAGACTTTGAACAATTAGTAATGGGGTTGCTTTGAAATACATTTGTGTTTGTCTTGGTTCGCATGTTAGTAGTATTGCTATGGGTTGCAAGGGAATTTGTGTTATGTCGCATTTTGGTAAGTTATGCTGATCTGAAGTTCATGTGCTTCATTGGTTTTGCATTTTAATGGAGTCTCTATATTTTCCTAATGTCAACATCATTCTACATGCAAAATGAGTATAGATCTGCGCCCGTGAACCCAACCTTTGTTTAATTTGCATTTGTTAAGTATGGAGGATAACTTGAATCAAATTAGTCTTGTGACCCACTCAGAGCCTATATGACCCCGAGCTTACCTCGAAATAGACCTGCGCCTATGGGTCTGCCCCTCAGCTAAGTTAATGTTGCATTGCTTGATCCCCCCCCTTTGAAGCCTCGTGCTATGGCACAACTAGCCCAATGCAAGCCCCGGTTCCTTCTCAGTTGTGTTTTGAGTGAGCGCATAGGTCCTGTGCCTTATGTGAATTGATGTCAATGCAGTTGAGTGCTTAAATGTTGAGCGCAAAAGAAGTTATCATATGCTTGCACTTGTTTGCATAAAACCCCTACTAGACCCCAACAAGTTCTTGATAGAAAGAGGAGTAAACTAGATTATAAGAGTGCGAGATATTTTTTTGCTAGCTATAGGGACCAATCTAAGGCTTATAGACTTATTAATGCTTCCACTAACAATATGATTGTTAGGCGAGATGTTGATGTAAAGGAAACCAAATTATTCTTTGTTTGTAACCAGAAAGCACTCTCTGAGATACCTGAATCTAGTGTTGTCATTCCTTTGAAAGATGAGGAATCGAGTTCGTTAAGTACTCCATCATAGATTCTAGTGCAACAACCCATGGTTGATGTTTCCAATACTCCACTAGTATATTAGTGATGCCAACCTATGTTGGCTAACACTCAGATTGATATTCAACAATTATAGGATTCTTCAGAACATCGGAGGCCTAAGTGGTTTTATTCCACTCTACAGGATGTGTGCGAGGATGAAAAATCTCAATCAGATGCGTGGCCTTGAAGGATAGGAAAGAAAGTTGTGTATTCAACTGAGGAGCATGTTCTTTTTGCTCTTGCTTGTATTATTTTCACAATATTTGAACCACAAAAGTACAAGGCCCATCTTGTTGCGAAATGTTTTTCCCATCAGGAGGGAATAGGCAATGAGCATATTTTTGCTTCCACTGTGAAGATTGTCACATTTTGGTTGCTTCTCTCCATAGCAACTCATTTTGGATGGAAAGTATTTTAGATGGATGTCAAAAGTGCTTTCTTGAATAGAGATTTAGATGAGGAGGTCTATATGGTGCAATGTGAAGGATTTCGGGTACTTGGCAGTGATCATTTGGTTTGTAGATTGATTAAGTCTCTATACAGGGTTAAGCAGACTCCATGAGCATGGTATATCAAAATTGATCAACATCTACAAGATTATAAATTCAAAAGGATTCTTTTTTATATGAATCTTAAAAAATCAAAAGTGATGGTGATGACCTGTGATACTCATTGTCTATGTTGATGATCTTGCCATCACAGGTAGTGGCACCATTGCAATTCAATGAGTGAAATCAGATTTGTGTGTTGCTTTTGACATGATTGATCTAGGCCTCCTTTACTATTGCTTAGGTGTAAAATTATGACAACATGACCATCTTATTTTTCATAGCTCAGGTCAGTATGCCACAAATCCTTTGAAGAAGTTTGGAATGACAAATTATAATCTTTCTTTAACACCTATGGAGATTGGGATGAAGTTGTTAGCCCTTGATGATTCATCACTGGTCAATGAATCCCTCTACAAACAGTTGGTGGGCATCTTGATATATCTTAATCTATGTTTTGTTGTTAGCTATCTTTTTTGGTTTTTGTCTCAACCAAAGCTCATTCATTGGACAACAAAAAAACGTGTTTTGAGATATGTCAAAGGAACTCTTGACATTGGCATCATATATCAAAGGGCAGAGGCAAAAGATTTCAGATTGATGGTTATACAGACTATGATTGGGGAGGATCGGTGGATACTTGGAGGTCTACCATTAGGTATTTCTTTTCCTTTGGTTCACGAGTTGTTTCATGGCAGAGCAAGCTTCAACATATTGTGGCTATATCTTCTACTGAAGTTAGAATACAAGGCAAAAGTTAGTGCTAGTTTTGAAGCAATTTAGCTACATCATATTTTAGTTGATTTACAACTTCTTTCATTTACACCTACTCCACTTTTTTGTGATAATCTGTATGTTCCCTTCTCATTGATCACTCTAGAGTGACTTATTAGCCTATTTAATATCCGTAGACTATAGTTGGATTAAGGGAATTGATTTATTTAATTATTTAATGCTACCCGGAAAAAAAACATATTTGTAAGGTAATGTTAAATAATTAATTAAATGGTGTCATAAAGTGACTTGGAGGAATTTAAAAAAAAACGAACATTATAAAGTCACTTTAATTTATTTTATGAGTGGGAAAAGTGAAAATCATAAGCGGAAAAAGTAAAGTCATATATAAAGGGGAAAAGTGAGCTCATTATTCATTATGCTAATTCTATTTTCTTATTGAGATGTTTGTGAGCTCTTGGAAGCTGAAACCCTAAGGGAATTGCTTGTTTCAGTAGTACAAGATTCTACCCTAGCTAGTAGCCGAAGGAATCATTCAGATTTCTTGCCGGAGGTTTATCGATTGATTGTGGAAATTAGTGAAGTCTTAATCCAAGACCAATTTCAGGGATCCAAAGATAAATAATTGCTGAAGTTTATAACAAAGTTATTCTTTGAATTGCATCTATTCTAGTTACAGAGGTGAAGTAGTGAATGTGCAAGCTATTCATTGTTAGAATCGAGGGAATCGTCAAAGTTTGCAGCCAGCTATAATAAATATTGCAGGAGGCTGCCAAGGTGATCGTTGTTAGTGTGGACAGCAGCGTGGGTTTGCAAGGGATTGGATGCTGCTAATAATACTCATTCCAGCCATGGTTATCAAACAACCGGCCTTTCCTGTTGCAAAACAGTTGTAGCATTTGTAAGGGGGCGCTGGTTATCAATCAGCTGGTTATTTCAGGTTGGGTCTATGCGTTGAAATTGAATTATATTGAAACTGAAATTTGTATGAAAGATAAATGATTTTGTGCAAATTTGACAATTTTAGTAGATGAGCTGGAAAGTTTAAATTTAAAATATCTTTCAATTTACTTGTCTTTTTTGTATGCAATTTAGAGCACATGTTAGTTTCAATGGCATCATTATGATCATATAAAAACATTTCACAAATACCTTCAAAATTGATCACAAGACAAGTGTTTGACGAAATGCCTATTCAACCGGAATGCTGAAAGTTGAAATTTTTTGCATAGTTATTTAGCTCAGGATATTTTAGTGGTATCAGAGCTGGTCTTCTTGCCAGCCTATGTATTCAGTGTCCTCAGTGGTTTTTAGTCACATGATTATTTATGAATCTTGAAGATTAGGCCTACGTAACATACAGGAGAAGGGCAAGAGAGGAAAGTTTTGATTTGTTTGCTTCAGATTCATCAGAAGAAGAAAACATGGGTGATAGATGTGAAATACTAGAGAATAGCACATTGCAGATTCTTAATGACCTTGCTAGAGGTCAACAACAGGTAGTTCAACTACTCAGATGATGAATGATAGAAACAACGCTGGTAATAATGGTATTGGGAATACAAATGGTCATCATGGAGGCAATGGGAATAATGGAAACAATGGAGAAACAACACTCATATACCTGTGGATAGTCACACTAGGACAGCGAGTAGAATGACTCCTAGTCTTCTCATGCCTTAATTTTTGGGTGGACAACCAGCTGGTAATCCAGGATAGCAAGCACAGGGTGAAGGTTTCATTGATTATTTGGGAGAATATTAGTCCCTTGGAGATGAGTTTCACGCAACCATGACGCTGCAGGACTTTTGTGCCATAAAATACAGGAATAGACCTAGAGATCACAATAGGGGTCCTTAGAATCAGGATATGCAACGTAAAGTGGGGAAACTGTATATTCCTTCATTTGATGGTTCTAGCAAATGCACAACGAGATCATGGGTTCAGAAGTTGGACACTTACTTCCAACTCAACCCTATGTTAGAGTCGGAGAATATTAAGTATGCTACTTTGCATTTAGAGGGTGAGGCTCATGATTGGTGGTACCACGGGCTGGTCACTTTGGGACATGCCAACATTACTTCATACTTGGACTTCACACAGAGGCTTATTGACCGGTTTGACCAGAAGGATCCAGAGTTGCACTTTAGGGAGTTGGCTCAGCTCAAGCAGAGTGGTGTAGTGGATTCTTATATCTCTGAGTTCCACAGGCTTGCAATTATGGTGATTCATATATCGGAGCACAGATTGATTATGTTGTTCATTGAGGGTCTATCCAAACCACTTCGTGATTGGATTAAGGCTTTCAAATCAGAATCTCTGCAGGCTGCTATCATAGTGGCACGTGACATGGAGCATTCAATCCCTAAGAGTAAAATTCCGTCTAAACCTTTCATACCTCAGAAGAACAAAGATAAAAAACCCTTTCAGAAAGAGTGGCCCAAGAAGGACAAACTAGATGATGAGGCTCGTAGGGAGTTGAGGAGAAAGAAACTATGTTTCAGCTATAAGGAGCCATGGGACCCTGGACATAGATGCATGGGTAAGGGTAAGGTACACTATATTGAGGTACTTTCTGATAGTGATGGTGAAGAGGAAGTAGAACAGGTTCAGGGCAGTGAACATAGTAGTTTAGATGATGAGCAACCACTTGAGATGGTTAAGAGTGGGGCTATTGCTACTTTATCAGGTACTCCAAGATTTAACTCCTTCAGAGTTAGAGTCTTACAGGGACGAGTCGCTATTTTGATTGATAGTGGGGCAACACACAATTTCATAGACTCAACTTTGGTTGCTAAGAGAAGTATTCCAGCAGAGGATTTTGAGGGATTTAATGTGATGGTAGCTGATGGGTTCAGTATTTCATGCACACAAAAAATTCCTCGATTGGAGATGACATTGGGCAACTATACGGTGACAGATGATTTTTATGTAGTTGACCTGGGTGATACTAATGCCATCTTGGGGATTCAGTGGCTCCTTTCCTTGGGGAAGTACTCGCAAAACTTCCAAACCATGGAGCTGAAATTCGGGGCAACAGATGGTAAGAAGGTGTTGAGAGGTATGGCCAACGATTCTCCTAAGGTAGTTTCAGCCAAGCGGATGGAGAGTATATTCAGGTATGGGGATGTGGCTTGGGCAGCAGAGTGTTTGATTACGTCCAAGGAATCTCCAGGGAATGGCCAGTCGTATCATGTTGACATTCAGTCATTGTTGAGCAAACATGATAGGGTTTTTGGAGAGATTCCTCCAGGGAGACCTCCTGATAGAGGTTTCGAGCATACTATTGAACTAGAAGAAGGGGCCAAACCAGTGATAACCACCCTCTATAGACATCCTAAGAAGTTTAAGGATGAGATTGAGAAAGCGATTAAGAAGCTGTTAGTCATGGGGACATCAGACCTAGCTCCAGTCCCTTTGCCTCTGTAGTTTTGGTGAAGAAGGATGGGACAATGAGAGTGTGTATAGACTATCAGGGTTTGAACAAGAAGACAATTAAGAATAGGTACCCGATACCCAGGATCAATGAGCTTCTTGATGAGTTGCATGGGGCAATGTATTTCTTCAAGATTGATCTTTGCTCAGGGTACCATTAGATTAGAGTTCGAGAGCATGACATACATAAGACATCCTTCAGGGGCCATTATGGGCACTATGAGTTCTTGGTCATGCCTTTTGCTTTGACTAACGCACTTGCCACCTTTTAGTCTTGCATGAATCATATTTTCAACAAGCAATTGCATATCTACTGGCATTTTTTAATGATTTGCTCATTTATAGTAAGACTTGGGATGACCACCTGAAATAGTTGGATGAGGTTTTGGGCATCATGGGTGAGCAATCCTTATATGCTAAGGCCTCAAATTGTGAGTTTGGCCTTAAGGAGATTTTATACTTGGGTCATGTGATCAGTGCTCAAGGTGTACAGGGGCATCAGGAGAAGATACAGACAATATTGGATTGGTCATCACCCAAGACCCTTACAGAGTTGCGTGGGTTCTTTGGCTTGTGCAGTTACTACAGGTGCTTCGTTAAGGGGTTTTCACAATTGGGTCCACCCTTAACGGATCTCACAAAGAAAGGTGCTTTTAGGTGGACCGAGGAGACTCAGAGGGTATTTGATAGACTCAAGGAGGTCATGAGCAATTGTCAATTCTTGGCACTTCCTGACTTCACTCAGCCCTTTGTGCTTGAGTGTGATGCTTCAGGTGAGGGTATAGGAGCTGTGTTGATGCAAAACATACATTTGATTTCATTTGAGAATCGGAAGCTCAGGGAACCAGAGAGGCTCTATTCCATCTATGACAAAGAGATGTTTGCCATTATGCACGCATTGGGAGATTTGTGGTTAGGACTGACCACAACATTTTGAGGTATTTCCTGGAACAAAAATATTTGAATGAGAGGCAGCAGAAGTGGGTCAATAAGATACAGGCCTACGATTTTGACATCGAATATGTTAAGGGCAAAAAAAATATTGTTGCTGATGCTCTTTCCAGGAAACTAGTCACATGTTCCCTTACTGAGATTTCAGTAGATTGGAAGTCTTCCCTTCTGGTGGAATATTCCAAGAACAAGTTTCCTTGTGAGTTGTTGGATGGTCTCAATTAGGATGACAGGTACAGGATAGTAGATGACATTATCTATTATAAGAACATGATATACTTAGTCCTTGAGTCAAAGCTTAAGGATAAGATTATGAGGGCTATTCACGATACACCTTTGGCAGGTCACCTTGGATACTTCAAAACTTACAACCATATTAGAGAGAGGTTATTTTGGAAGGGTCTCAAGGATGACGTGTTGCGGCATGTGAGGGAATGCATGACTTGTTAGCAGAACAAGTCAGAGCACACTCATCCAACAGGGTTACTGCAGCCTTTTCCCATTCTTGAGCAAAAATGGGAGAGTGTATCTATGGACTTTATCACGGGTCTACCTAAGGTTCATGGCTGGGATTGCATCTATGTAGTGGTCGATCGGTTGACTAAGTATGCTCACATTTTCGCAATTTCATCTGAGTACAAGGCACTGCAGGTGGCAGAGCTATTCTTCAGGGAGGTATTTATACTCCACGATTTGCCTAAGTACATTGTCAATGATAGGGATAGTAGGTTTCTTAGTGCATTTTGGCAGGGGCTGTTAAGACTTGCTGGTACAAAGTTGACTCCCAAAACTAGTTACCACCCTCATACGGATGGTCAGACGGAGATAGTGAATAAATGGGTTGAGGGATATTTATGTAACTATGTCTCAAGGCAACAAAAGGCTTGGATTAAGTGGTTGCATCTAGGAGAGCACTATTACAACACTACCATATGTCCATTGGCATGACACCATTTCGAGCATTGTATGGTTATGATGCTCCTTCATTTGTGGATTTGGCTTTTGGGAATAACAGGGCTCCCAAAGCCAAAGACTGGATACAGGAGAGCCATTATTAAGGCTTTTAAGGAAATTTACAGGTGGCCCAAAATCAGTAGAAGACTTATGCAGACAGGCACAAGGTGGAGCACAGTTTTGAGGTGGGAGACTTGGTCTTCTTGAGGTTGCAGCCCTATAGACAGTTTTTGCTAAAGAAAAGTGGTGCAGAAAAGTTGAAACCTTGTTTTTATGGCCCTTATAGGATAATTTGGCATGTGGGGGAAGTAGCCTATGAGCTCGAGCTGCCGGAGAACAGTAAGATCCATAATGTTTTTCATGTATCGTGCCTCAAGAAGGCATTGGGCCAGCAGGTCACCACTTCAGTAGAGTTGCTCCATTGGATGAGGAGGGGCAGCTGGTGTTGGTCCTTGATGAGTTTCTTGATGTCAGGGAGAGGAGATTGAGGAGTAGAGTGATAAGAGAATATCAAATAAGGCGGAGAGACTTTCCCGTGGAGGATGCTACGCGGGAAGGGAAATAGATTTTACAACATCCTAATTTGTAGTTACTTGAGGGAAAGCAATCTTGGGAAGGGAGGACTGTAATGTCCCCTTCTCATTGATCACTCTAGAGGGACTTATTAGCCTGTTTAATTCCCATAGGCTATAGTCGGATTAAGGGAATTGATTTATTTAATTATTTAATGTTACCCCCAAAAAAGCATATTTATGAGGTAATGTTAAATAATTAATCAAATGGTGTGATAAAGTGACTTGGAAGAATTAATTAAAAAGGGAACATTATAAAGTCACTTTAATTTATTTTATGAGCGAGAAAAATGAAAATCATGATAAAGTGGGAAAAATAAAGTCATAGATAAAGTGGAAAAGTGAGCTCATTATTCATTATGCTTATTCTATTTTCTTATGGAGATGTTTGTGAGCTCTTGGAAGCTGAAACCCTAAGGTAATTTCTTGTTTCAATAGTGCAAGATTCTACCCTAGCTATCAGCTGAAGAAATCATTCAGATTTCTTGTCGGAGGTTTATCGATTGATTGCGGAAATTAGTGAAGTCTTGTTCCAAGACCAATTTTAGGGATCCAAAGATAAATAATTGCTGAAGTTTATAACAATGTTATTCTCTGAATTGCATCAATTCTAGTTACAAAAGTGAAGTAGTGACTGTGTAAGCTGTTCATTGTTAGAATTGAGGAAATCATCAAAGTTTGCAGCCAGCTATAATAAATATTGTAGGAGGTCGCCAAGGTGATCATTGTTCGTGTGGACAGCAACATGGGTTTGCAAGGGACTGGATGCTACTAATAATGCTCAGTCCAACTGTGGTTATCAAACAACCAACCTTTCCTGTTGCAAAGCAATTGTAGCAATTGTAAGGGGGCGCTGGTTATCAATCAGCTGGTTATTTCAGGTTGGGTCTATGCTTTGAAACTGAATTATATTGAAACTGAAATTTGTATGAAAGATGATTGATTTTGTGCAAATCTGACAATTTTAGTCGATGAGCCGGAAAGTTTAAATTTACAATATCTTTCAATTTACTTGTCTTTTTTGTATGCAATTTAGAGCACATGTTAGTTTCAATGGCATCATTATGATCATATAAAAACATTTCACAAATACCTTCAAAATTGATTACAAGACAAGTGTTTGACGAAATACCCATTCAACGTTGAAAGTTGAAAATTTTTGCATAGTTATTGAGCTCGGGATATTTCATAATCAAGGTGTATTGAACTTGGTGAAAAATCTTGTATTTCATGCATGCACCAAACATATCGATATCCATCATCACTACATTCAACCATTGGTTGATTCCAGTGATATGTCTCTTCACTTTTGTGTTTCTACAGAGCAACTTGCAAATCTAATGACTAAATGTCTTGGTCCTATTTTGTTTGTAACATTTTGGGACAAACTTGGTGTTGCTTTTGGTTTAGTCATTAAGAGGGGGTATTAAATATATTGATTTAATATATTTGTGAGACTTAAACACTAATACTTCAATAGTTAGGACTAACTAATGTAGCTACCAACTACCCCAAGTGTATGTAGCTTCCTTATTGCATTAATAAATGAAGAATGCACACGCAGTTCAATATGTGCCTTCCAGTTTATCTTGATTCTTTCAACAATCATACTTGCTTACATTTTCTCTATATTTATCTCTGTACCCTTCTAGTTGCTTCATGTATACTAGTTCTAAGTAACCATTTAGAAAAAAACTCTTAGCCATTTAAAATGTGTAATTGACGTTGGCCATATATTTCTTCTATAAACCCACCACTTCCTATTACTTTCTTTTGGGGGAAGATCAATTAGCTGCCCTGTGGGTTTTTTCCATCAATGCATTCAATTGCATCGATTCCTTTTTTTTATTGTTTTTCAAATGGACTTGGATCACTATGATATTTTTACATCTAATTCTTCTTTTGACAATGACTTTGTAATCTTGTTCCATGAGTTAGGTTATATTTAAACTTTGTTACTTCTCTCCACAAAAAGTTCCTCTAAAGTTAACTAGTTCTTGCACCATCCTTAGGATGGGTATCAAAGAAATAAATAGATTGGAATCACATGGAGAACTTCTTTAGTGAGTTGTGTCATCTCTACTAATGTCAACTGTGACACCAAATCTTTGTATCACCTTTGAGGCATAGACAAAACAGGAAATTACGATGATGATGTGTAGCTAGTCATCTTCCCTTAATAAAATGATGGTATAAACAAGGGTTTAGTCACATCTTATTGCAGTGAGGATACCCAAGAGGCAGTCATTATTTGACCCCTACAAAGCCCAGGCAATAGTATGTCCTACTTTGGTGTGGCTTAGGTTCCAATGTTGCTATTGTCAGCCTGAAACAACTTCTAGGGAGTTTAGGTAGTACTTGAAGCTTTAGTATAACAATTGAGATGTTAGTGTCCATCAGTTATTTTCATTTTAGCATGTCACGATTATTTGGACCCCCATATGCTTTGTTAATATGCCAGATACCAACATTTGCACCCAAATTTGCATTTTATTAAATCCAAATCTTTATAAAAACCTTTGCATTAGAGCGCACCCTCTGCATCTCATTTGGAAAACACTTTTTTTCCCCCAATTTTAGAGGCCAAACTCTTAGTTGAGTCAAGCCATTCTGGTTCTACAATGTAATAGCCACGAGAGGTACAAAGTTTAGATATTTGGTGATAATTTGAAAGGGGAAGATGGCCAAGAGGTAGCAATTAACTGCACATGACTGATTCATGCAAGTATAATGTGTCATTAAATCTTAGATAGGTTTAGTGAAATCATATGATGACTGTTTTGCACCATTGATTCAGTATTTACTAGTCATCCTCTGGCTGATCCCTAGTTCAACCTTGTTTTTCCACATCTACTTTCAAATTTAGAATTAGGTGACGGTCTTCATTCTTAGACACTTTTTGCATTCCATTTAGAGCAACCACGTGCTAGTGTAGATTTCATAAGGATTCAACCTGGTTCGGTTCTCAGAGAGCTCAATGAAGCTACTCCTTTCCCTAGAAACTAGCTAGCTTTGCTAAGTCTAGTTAGCTGAAAAAGATGACATGCATGCTCACCGATTCGGAAAGAGGATGTGGAGATATTTGAGGGCCCCCACCACCACCATCTCCTTGGGAAAGATGATGAAAAACACACATTTATTTGTTTATTTTCCTTGCATCTTTCGGTTTTAATGAGATGGGTGTCATTTACCTTAGATCAAGCTTTATATTTTCTCTCTTATTTAATGAGCTTGTGCTTCCTTGTTCTAGCATAAGCTCATTATATTTGCTTAGCATAAGCCACCTTAAGTGATTAAACTATTAGGTACATTGTGCATTGCACATTGAAACTTTGTGGGTCACTATACTTAGCTGTTGTTAGGCATACCAATGCATCCAATTGTTCAATCACTAACATTGCTTTAATTTTTAGTAATGAAGTCTCTATATTGTGAAACTCTATTTAGCTTGGAGGTTAGTGGGGAACCCTAGGTATTTGATGGGAAATTGTGCTTCTTTGATGCCCAAAATATTTGTGATTTCCTCCCCATTTGGGTGGAACTAGTTATTTATCCGAGTTCTGAGTTAAATTCTCTACTCTGATACTTGCCGAAAAATATTGAGGCTGTTTTTTTAATATTTCTTTCCTTCCTTAGGATCATTGTGGACATCAGGTGTTGTTAGGTGTACGCATGCATCATGTTGTCCAGTCAACAATAATTCTATAATTTTTTTAATGACATCTCTCCACTATGTGAATCTATTTAACTTGGAGCTTAATGGGGAACATAGGCATTTGGTGGAAAACCATGCTTCTTCGATGCCTAAAATATTTGTGATTTCCTTCCCCATTCGAGCAGTGTTTAGGGAAAAACTGGTGATAGTTAATTTTCTTCCCTGATGCTTGCTTAAAAACATTGAGGCTGTTTTTTTATATTTCTTCTTTCCCTTAGGGTCACTGTGGGAAATAAGAGTGTGTGTCCAAAAAATGGAGATTGTACATTTCCCCATCTTGGATAGTTGAGAGACCACTAATTTGATTTTTTCCTTGGCTTTCGTTAGGATGTGTAAAATTCATTTTTCCTTGGTAGTGAAAAGGTATGCATATATGGGGTAATCTTTTCGCAACCCTAGATCTGAATAGTGACACTGAAGCTATGTTTACTATTATAGTGAAAGTTGGGGTGGTAATGCAACTCTATATCTATTAAGTCTCTCTAAATCCCTAATTGAATAATTATGTTAAGGATTAGTGTCTGATTGCTCTAATCAAAAGCCTGTGGAAAATTAGGCCTGGTATTTTTTGAGCAACCCTTAAATTTAAAATAGATAAGTAGCATTGAAGCACATTGGGATCATTCTTGCTGTTTTTAATTCTTTGATATATTGGAAAAAATCATGTTTATCTCCCATTATTCCTTGCAAAACTTTGTGGGGAATCCCCCTAGCATTGAAGATTTATCCTTTTCTAGGAAGAATATCACCTTGCTTAATTTTCCATCAATAATGGAACCTGTTAATTGGGTATCATTCTCAGTTGAGAAGGCTTATGTAATCTAGGATGGTAATTTGGTTTATGCCTCATTTGTATTGCTGTTCAAAGTCTGATGGAGTAGAGGATCTGTCACGTAACTATTAGGTACATGCATAAGAGATATGTGGAATATTATGCACTGAATATAGGATATAATACAGAATATCAGATAGGTGAGTATGTATGTGTGTATGTAGATATTTATGTATAAGCATAAGCTGATGGGTTGTGCCTATTGATTGTGACATTTGACAACCAGTTATAAAATTAATTAGTTTTATGACAGTATTCCTATTCTTTGGATATACTTCAATCAAACTTAGATGACATTGTTTAGGATAGACTTCTTTCAGTACTATGTATTTCCATCTCCCTCGTTATGTTTAGGTGCCTCTAGTTTTCTGATTTTGAAAACTCTGTTGTTTTTGTAAATTGCATAATTGGTCGATCAAACGCCACTTCCATTTTGGGATTGGAGGTTGTATCTCTGATTTGAGATTGAATCATAGCTAACTTAGCTTTGACATTTGCAAGGTCAGGGAATATATTTCCAGAGGCTTCTTTGTTTTAAGATTTCAGTCTTTGGCTTGAGTGGTCTGTCACCCCACAAATATGTACATTTTATATTCCAAGTAAAGCTCCCTCCACTACACCACTCCCTTATTTTATAGGGATTTTCACGGTACTGAAACCACATGTTTTGAAACTTGAATGAGACGTTCTGAGCTGATTTGGTTGGCTAGAACTCTAGATATATATCCCAATGATCAGAAAGGGTTTGATCATGAAGATAGGTTGCAATGTGCCATCTGCTATGGATCCAGTCTTCCATGAGGAGAAAGTGGTCTAGGATTTCATTTATGTAGTTGTTTCTTTTTCTTCTGTTGAACGAAGTGCAAACTCTTTGGGTACATTCCATTTTCACTATCTTGTTGTCTTTGGTAAGAAAACATAGGCGATTTGCTAATCTTCCCTTAATGTTGTTACGACCTGCTCCTGGCTCCCTCCTCCCACTATTGAGTTGGAACAAACTTTCATGATCGTGGTTCTTGCGCTAGTATTGAGACAACCTTTTGTGTTAGCTCTTGAAGTGCCTTAATTATGAGCACTCCAATAGTAGGGACGCATTTTGATACAATTGTGATTTCTGCACTAACTTCATGAGAGAAATTTCCCCGTCTAATCCTTAGGAGAAGGAATGGAATTATTTTATTGTGATCTTTTGCAGATTCCATAGTATTATATGTGTATCGCTTTGTGTTTTTGTTATATGATTTTGTTTTTAACTGTTATATATTTCGTTGTATTATCTAACTCAATATTGTCAGTCCTCGTTTCCTGCAGAAAGACTGCCTGATTTTCTGGAGCAGATTTGTTTCTCAAAGAAAGGTGTTTGTTCTTAGGTTCCATACCCCTTACATTTCAGGATAAGATCTTCATGAATTATTTATCATTTCAGACTATGTGAGGGCTTGCTTGGGGCATATCTCCCTCCATGCCTTCAAAGTTTGGCATATCAGCTGTAACATTTGTCCAAGAAAGTGTAGAAATGGGGAGCAAATGTTATGTCCCTCTTTTGATAGGGACATCATTGAAGACCCTTAGCCTTAACTAATTCCCGGGGGCTAAGGGACAAGTAAGAAGGGAAAGAAAATTAAGTAATTCTAATTGAATATATGTAAAAGGTACTCTTTGAAAATTACTTTATGTTTTTTTATTTCACTTAAAGAGGGGCCTTAAAGGGTCATGGATGTTTAAGTGATTTGAAAAAGGATCATAAGGAAAGGGTCGTTTAAATATTTGAATTACTCTCCTTTCCCCTTTTGGGCGCCACACTTGGGAAGGCTATAAAAGGAAAAGAGGGAACATTTGGAGATGTATGTTATAATTGATATTCAAATATTGGTCATTAAGCACAAAATGCTTGAGCCATTGTCTTGAAGACGAAAACCTTCAAGCAAGGAAGGAGTGGGGATGCCAATCCTCATTTCTCAACTAGGGCAACTTCACCTTGAGGTTGTACTCACGCATAATATTCAGTAAATACAAAAATATTGCATTTGGAATGGGGCGACTAGGGTTTGGAACCTTGGGAGGTGTTTGAAAAGGACGAAGACCTCTCATTGGAGGGTTGCGTGGATTGTGGTGCTAGAATTGATTATTTTCAGCTAGGGCGAATTCACTTGAGAGCTGGTTTGTAGGGTTTGAGAGGGTTTTGAGACCTATTTTGAGTCAAAAACATATTCTAATTTTTTTCCAATAATTCTGCAGTGTGGTGACTTGTTTTGTGAGGTATTTTTGTATATTTTGAGGGTCATCTTGCCCTAAAAATATTCAATAAATATTATATTTATTTTTCCAGGTTTAGCAAATTGATTTGAGGTGCTTGTGGCTCCAAATACATTCATATTTTCATCATAAATTCTGCTTATTAATTTTGTAATTTTTATGCAAATTAATGAGGGTTTCATTGGAATAATTCCACTGCAAATTGATATTAAAATCCATCTTGGAGGCGTCTAGGGTTTGAAGGTTATTCCTTCATTCTGGAAGGATAAAATTGCTTGTTTGGATTATCCAATTGTTGCTTAGGGTTTAGTATAATTTTATGTTATTTTTGGAGTTATTTGGCAGCTAGGGTTGTCACAAAAATCAAAATTTAACAATTTTTGCTAGGGTTTCAAAATAAATCTAGAATTCAGAAAATTGTCCTATTTGGGGACATTGTAGCAAACTCAGTGCTCAATGGTTACTTCTTATTTGACAATTTGGTTGAAGAGATCTACTCTTCTATTCTTGTTTTTTGATTTTTCTAGGTTAATATTTAGCAGATCTAGAGCCTTAAAAAATTAGGAAGATTCACAATGTACTTTTTTCCTAGTTGTAACTCTTGCTTTTGTATTTATGATCTCTTTGATGGGCTCTCGGTATTTCCTTCATTTGCGCAAGTTTCATCTTGACTTGTTATCTTTGTGATCTATGGGTGAACCATTTCCTATCGCTGTTGGTGTGGTAAACTTGTCTACGATTTTTGGTTGAGTTATTGTGGGACGTACTCCTACTAGGTGGCGGTACATACTTTGGCTAGATGTCCATGTTGACAAATCTGATAGTAGAAAGGTACGTTTTCCTAGTCGACTGGTTGTTCCCTCACTATTTTAGCTAGCTCTACGAATGTTATGTCTGGAAGGGACTTATCTAGATTAATATTAACACAAATTGCACAATTTGAGACCTAATGCAGTGATCTATTTGCCTATGGAATTTCAAATCCTTTGCAGAGTTGCTTTCCCCCAAAACTCACTTGGTAGTAGGTGCAGTCTTTGACTACATTGGGACCATTTTGGGTAGTTCTTTCGTTGATTTGAGGGTTCCAATGTAAGGTCCCACTTTTCAAGTAAATCTCTAGGATAAGATCCTTAGCTTGTGTTTCCCAAGAGCTAAGGTATTTTAAGGAAAAAGGGACATTAGTAGGCTTCAAGGTCATATTTTGTAAAAACACTTTATTATTTTATTTTGGGACATTTTTTGAAAGGTTACTTTATAATTGTTATTATAAAGAAGCTTGCGATATATTTTTTTATAAAAGGAAATATTAACTCTCCCTTCCCAATTTTAGGCACCACAATTGGAGGCATATATAAGGTGAGAGAGGACTCTTTTGGAAGGGTTATGCAATTTGGATATTGAAATTCTTGTGCAAGTATGTTAAGCTTGAACAAGTGACTTGAGGACGAAACCTTTCAAGTGCACCAAGGGGTTTGGGGATGAAAATCTTCATTTTCTACCAAGGCAACTCTATTCGAGGGTTGTAATTATATCATTATTGTTAATAAGTATATGCAAAAAAATCTACAAATATGTCTTTTGACGCCACCTTCATCAAAGAATTGGTACTATCCTTCAGAATGTTGAAAATCTTCAAAATTGCAGGATAAAAGGTGGACGAACTCCGTGGAGAAACCCTAAAACAAGTTGGAAGTCTTCCAAAGTGTGGCGACCCCTCACAAGAAGGAAATTTGGTCTTTGGAACCCTATTCAATGGTTAACATTCAGAACAATGTTTAGGTATTATGATTGCATAACACTATTTGACATCTGATCCACCACTTACACATAAATCCAAACACCAAATGGATCAGAAGACATATACAATAGTTGAGTACCTATTATATTTCTACATGCAATAAAAATTGATTTGATCTAATATGCACTTTTAATATTCAATTGTAATATAATCTATGGATAAACACTAATTGGTTCACACTTACCCATAATTTATTTCAGTCATTTGGTGAATTGTTTGGAACAATTGGCATGCATGAAAGGGCACTCTAGGCTCTAAAATATTCCACAAATTATTACAATAATTTTGGCACTTGGGCGACTTGATTAGCGAGTTTCAGAAGGTGATTCGGTGAGAAATCCAAGGGATAATTTTCAGAATTGTTTCTACTATTTTTCTGAGGTGTGACGACTCACTTGGGAAGCGTTTTAAGAAGTTTAAGGGGTGAACAACATAGCTGTACTTTCAAAGAAAAATCAGATTATTTTTGGGAGGTATTTCCAGCTATTTGTTAATTTATTTGACTCCAAAAAAGGTACTTAAACTTTCTAAATAGTTTTCAACTTTTTGTGGAATTATTTGGATGCTCTTTAGCTTGAATATCATATAATTTTTCCAGCTAGGGTTTGGCTGGTTTTAAAATTTCAGATTTCAGTTTAGTGTTTGCATTGGCCTAGGGTTTGTTGGAAAACCTCTTTTTTTTGTCTTCGTCCCAAATTGGGGACATTACATCCAATGTTTGTGAACAAACATGATTTATTCATGAACTAGGGACAACCTTGGAAGACAGGGTCCTTATCTTGGAGGAAAAAACATCTAGGTAATATCCTCTTGGCATCATGAAGATATCTATGGCTCCTATCGGCTTCCAAATTGTAGAGATGTATTTTTTTAGTGTATTTGGCCTTGGGTGAGATCCCATGAATTTACGGATCAGGTATCACAGCCTATGCTCTACCTCCTCTAGAGGAAAATGAATCATTGGCATCATTTTCTCTAATAGCATTCATTGGTAGTTTTGAGCAAAAAGTTGGGTTGAACAACTGCCTTCTTGGTATGCTGCTACAAAAATCTGAGTAGATCATCTCTAAGATCTGTAAGTTGTTCCTAGCTAGCACTCTTTGAATGAGGGTTGATTTAGATTGGAGGAGACCATTGCCTCCGCAAGAGCAAAAGACCGTGGATCTGATCAATTTAGGTCCAATTTTATCTATTGGGTTAGTTCAATATTGAATTTTGTGTGACGGATCAAAGTCTAGGAAAGACCGAGCGGCGAAGCATGAGAATTACTGAGGATGTGCACTTGTTTGTAATATAATTTGTAATGTCCCCTTTTTCCTAGTCATCACATTTTCGATGAGATTGGCCTATCATTGACCTTCGTAGGCCAAGACAGGATGATTAGAGGGTCACTTCGGCAGTTACCTGGCCTTTCGAGGGGTTTTCTCTACCACATTCAGTTGTTTCCCATGGGCGTATTGGCGTTTCGACACCTAGAGAGAGTATCTTTATAACTTTATGTTATAAAGTTACTTTATGAATTATAACTTTATTTTATAATAAAGTTATTTTATTTAAAAAAAAAATTAAAAATAAATAAAGCTATTTATTTCTAGAAGTTTCTAGCCCCCACCAAAAGTGGAGACATAAAAAGTATATAAGGAGGTGTTGGGCTCTTTTCTTATCATCCAAGTTTATGTTTTGATATTGATTTGTGGTTGAGGAGACCTAGGGTTTTTGCAGAATAGCCATTGAGGAAGAAAACCCTCTTGGTTGTGTGACTTTGAGGTTGTGAAATATCAACCGAATTGTTACCAGTTGTGGGCGTCACTTTTGAGGCTCAACTTGTGCTTCATTGAGATCATTTGCAGGTTGGAAGAATGAGGGTTTCATTGCAAAATCTGAAGATTTATTACAGCTATGGTATTTGGTTCAATCCTCTCGATCTAGGTGCAATTTGAAGCAATGAAGACATCCATTTGAGGCTGCCTAGTGTGGAGAAGATTTGCTTGGCAAATGGAGGTCGATTTTGGTAAGAGTATGATGATTTATGGTTGACTGTAATTTTTGTTTCAGACTTCTCCATTGGTTCAATTCTCCTTGGTGTGACACTTTTTAGCATCGTGGATGCCCTCTTGGGAAACGCCTTGGTATTACAATGATGTTGAATGCATTTTGAAGGTCTATAGGGGCTAGAATGCTTAAGGAAAGGTGAATGTTACAGGCTGCTATTAATACTTCAGACTTACCTTTTTGTTCAAATCTTCTTGGATAGACATTACTTGGCATTGTATCACCACTGGGATTGCCTAGGATTGGCAATAAAATTAGAAGTGTTTCTCATGAGTATTGGGTTTCATATTGAATGATATTGCAAGTTTTTCTGAAGACACCATTCTCAGATCAGACCATTAAAGTAGGTCGATTTTCACCCACATGGCATCATAAAATTCTGCCAACACTCCCAAAAAAAGGCGGCCAGCATTGGAAAACATTTTTGATACTTTTGGAAGGCCATTTGTTGAAGGAATGCAAGTATTTTCATGGTCTGAAACATTCAGGTCTGCAAACAAAGATAGGGGTCGAATTTGCTCTTAGAGGGGTCTAAAAATCATATAAAACACATCAAAGGGGGCGCCTCACTTTGGTGAACATTTCTGGGCACTTTATTGACACTTGGGGCATCATTTAAGCTCACTAATCAGGTCTGAATCAGACTGTAAAAGTCTGAAGACAACTTAGAAATTTACATCATTTGGAGGCATTCATCATTCCGTGTTGAAGGGGACTCATCTACACCATTTGTAATCAGGTTTCTCTTATCTTATTGCTTGTATGTGATCATTTTGCCCTTTATTGTAAGTCTGAAGCACATTTATATCAGACTGATTTGTACTCAGAAAATTGAATTAAAAAGGCATTGAGTTGGCTACAATTTGCATTGTTTATTATTGCTATATTGTCTACTTTGTTTGTTTATCAATCTATTGTTCAAGACTAGTAAAATTCTCTGCAAAACACATTGAAAATCAATACAGACCAGCAAGTGTTTGACAAAATTTCCAAGCATCAAACTCAAAAAAATTTGACAAATTTCAGTCACTATTGGTTGGGGATTTTACAGTGGTATTAGAGCTAAGATCTTGCCATCCTAGTGGGTTCATTCTTGCATGCAGCCACACGAAGTTAGGCCTCACAGGTACTATACATGCAGAAGAGCGGAATTGGAAAGAAATATACAGCAAGGTCCTATGGGTGATAAAGGACAAGGCAGCCCACCTAAGAATGAAGGTAGAAATAATACAGGTGTTGATGGCAGGAAAATGGATGTGCTAATTGACTTAGTAACACAGATGATAGCTAAGATGGATCAACAACAAAATACCAACACACAGAATCAGAATACAAGTGAACACAGTAGGGTGAATGACAATGATACTAATCTGAGGAGAGATGACCAGCAGGGTGAGGCCTCTAGAGCTTCAGCTTCTAGACCTCTTTTCCCTACCTTCACGCAAAGGGAGGAAATACATACACCGCCACAGATGGATGCAACAGTCACTTATTGTGAGGAGTCTAGAGATGCATACCGTGAGTATTGTACCTTGCCATTTGATTTGAGGGACCAATGGCTATTTGATGTATACATGAACTCTAGGAACCGAAGGAATGCACTTCATAATGATTCATGCAACTTTCCTAGGAGTGACTTTCAGCATGCCCTTGGTAAGGTGAACGTGCCAACATATGATGGCAAGTCTTCAACACGTTCATGGGTCCAAAAGTTGGACAACTATTTGTCATTGAGACTGATGCCAGAGGAGGCAATTAAGTTTGCCACATTGCATTTAGAGGGGTCAGCTCACGAGTGGTGGTATCATGGATTTGTGACACTTGGTCATCATCACATTCACTCCTATGCAGAGTTCACAGATCGATTGATAGAGAGATTTGATGCGAGAGATGCTGAGATTAGGTTCAGAGAGTTGGCACAACTGCGGCAACAGGGTTCATTGGAGTCCTACATTGAGGAGTTCCAGCATATTTCAGTGATGGTACCTAATATCAGTGAGAGGAGGATAGTCGTCCTATTCATGAAGGGAGTTATGGAGCCTTTGAAGGGTTGGTTGAAAGCATTTGACCCACCTACATTACAGGAGGCTATGCGGAAGACATGTAGTATGGAGTTTGCTGCAACTAGGAGTAGACCTACACCTAGAGATAGAGACGTTCCTTCATCTAGTAGAGAGAGTTCTTAGCAGGTTAAGGACATAAAGAAGAAGGCAACAACACCAGCTATCAGTGAGGGTTTACGAGAGGAACTAAGGAGGAAGAAGTTATGTTTTTGGTGCCAGCAACCTTACAGTTGGGATCACGATTGTGCAGCTAGGCCTAAGGGCAAGGCTAATCACATCATGTGGGTGGAGGATTCTGATACTGAGCAGCAGGAGACTACAGGCAAGGATCAGGGAGATGGGGATCATATTGATGGTAGTTTGGCTTCGCTTGCATACTTTGCCAATTCAGACATTGAGACTACATTCAGATTTAGAGGTACAATGAATGGACAGCGATGTATTGCTATGTTGGATACAGGTGTGACACATAATTTCATCAGCAATGGTTTTGTGGGTAGAGGTAGACTGGAGGCAGAGAGATTTGATGGATTCAGAGTTCGTGTTGCTGATGGATACACTTTATCATGCACTAGGAAAGTAAGCAATCTCACCTTGACACTGAACGATTATGAGTTACAGACAGATTTCTACATTGTCCAGATGGGAGACATGGATGTAGTTTTGGGCATGAAATGGCTCCAGGATTTAGGAGAGTTCACTCTCAATGTGCCTAGGAATGAAATGAAGTTTGAGGTCGATAAACGTAAGTATACATTGAGAGGCATTACAGGTGGGAGTTTGCATGCTATTACTTATGATGGGAGATTGGATAGAAAGGAGACGGGGCTAGATTGGATTGGCAATCCATTGTTTGAGATGGGTGACACTTGGATACAGGAAAATCCACTTTTTGAGTTTGGTGTTGACCATCTTTCTGATTGCAGTTCAGAGTTGAGTGTTGACGATAGTTCTCCTAGTGCATTCGGTTTGCAGGCAGGGCATGTGGCTGAGTTCCATGAGGATTTCATATTAAGGACTGCTTATAGTTTTACATTTGATCCTCATATTCAAGACTTGTTTGGGATGCAGTGCACAACGGCAGATGTGTTGGACGATTTGTATGCTAGTTTTCCGTGTGCAGTGATGGGAGGCAAATGTCATCAGTTTTGTGAGTTGCTTCCCTTTGAGGCGTATATACCTGCTGCACCCGACAGTGAGATTGGTTTGTTTCAGCAGGTACATGTTGGCATTCAGGTGATGACACTTCAGGGGTTGTTTGGTGATGATGGGGATGTTAGGCAGTTTTATCCATGGGATCCAGGCGATATGATTATTGCAGTTATTTATAGCTTGGAATTGACATTGCTTGGGGACAAGCAATTTCAGGAGGGGCTGACTGTAATGTCCCCTTTTTCCTAGTCATCACATTTTCGATGAGATTGGCCTATCATTGACCTTCGTAGGCCAAGACATGATGATTAGAGGGTCACTTCGGCAGTTACCTAGCCTTTCGAGGGGTTTTCTCTACCACATTCAGTTGTTTCCCATGGGTGTATTGGCGTTTCGACACCTAGAGAGAGTATCTTTATAACTTTGTGTTATAAAGTTACTTTATGAATTATAACTTTATTTTATAATAAAGTTATTTTATTAAAAAAAGAAATTAAAAATAAATAAAAGAAATAAAGTTATTTATTTCTAGAAGTTTCTAGCCCCCACCAAAAATGGAGACATAAAAAGTATATAAGGAGGTGTTGGGCTCTTTTCTTATCATCCAAGTTTATGTTTTGATATTGATTTGTGGTTGAGGAGACCTAGGGTTTCTGAAGAATAGCCATTGAGGACGAAAACCCTCTTGGTTGTGTGACTTTGAGGTTGTGAAATATCAACCGAATTGTTACCAGTTGTGGGCTTCACTTTTGAGGCTCAACTTGTGCTTCATTGAGATCATTTGCAGGTTGGAAGAATAAGGGTTTCATTGCAAAATCTGAAGATTTATTACAGCTATGGTATTTGGTTCGATCCTCTCGATCTAGGTGCAATTTGAAGCAATGAAGACATCCATTTGAGGCTGCCTAGTGTGGAGAAGATTTGCTTGGCAATGGAGGTCGATTTTGGTAAGAGTATGATGATTTATGGTTGACTGTAATTTTTGTTTCAGACTTCTCCATTGGTTCAATTCTCCTTGGTGTGGCACTTTTTAGCATCATGGATGCCCTCTTGGAAAATGCCTTGGTATTACAATGATGTTGAATGCATTTTGAAGGTCTATAGGGGCTAAAATGCTTAAGGAAAGGTGAATGTTACAGGCTGCCATTAATACTTCAGACTTACCTTTTTGTTCGAATCTTCTTGGATAGACATTACTTGGCATTGTGAGTATCACCATTGGGATTGCCTATGATTGGCAATAAAATTAGAAGTGTTTCTCATGAGTATTGGGTTTCATATTGAATGATATTGCAAGTTTTTCTGAAAACACCATTCTCAGATCAGATCATTAAAGTAGGTCGATTTTCACCCACATGGCATCATAAAATTCTGCCAACACTCCCAAAAAAAGGCGGCCAGCATTGGAGAACATTTTTGATACTTTTGGAAGGTCATTTGTTGAAGGAATGCAAGTATTTTCATGGTCTGAAACATTCAGGTCTGCAAACAAAGATAGGGGTCGAATTTGCTCTTAGAGGGGTCTAAAAATCATATAAAACACACCAAAGGGGGCACCTCACCTTGGTAAACATTTCTGGGCACTTTATTGACACTTGGGGCATCATTTAAGCTCACTAATCAGGTCTGAATCAGATTGTAAAAGTCTGAAGACAACTTAGAAATTTACATCATTTGGAGGCATTCATCATTCCGTGTTGAAGAGGACTCATCTACACCATTTGTAATCAGGTTCCTCTTATCTTATTGCTTGTATGTGATCATTTTGCCCTTTATTGTAAGTCTGAAGCACATTTATATCAGACTGATTTGTACTCAGAAAATTGACTTAAAAAGGCATTGAGTTGGCTACAATTTGCATTGTTTATTATTGCTATATTGTCTACTTTGTTTGTTTATCAATCTATTGTTCAAGACTAGTAAAAATCTCTGCAAAACACATTGAAAATCAATACAGACCAGCAAGTGTTTGACAAAATTCCCAAGCATCAAACTCAGAAAAATTTGACAAATTTCAGTCACTATTGGTTGGGGATTTTACATAATTCAATACAATTTCAATAACTTAAGGTTCCAATCTCCATAATTTAGGGCACTAGTCAACTTGTTTCCAACAATACCTGTTGGGCTATCGATTTCAGCTATAAGAGATTACACTCTTATATCCAAGATGAAAATTTGTTGCTGCACCAAACTCCTTTTTGTCAAGATGAAAGTCTGCTACTGCATGAAACTTGGATTAACATGTCAAGATGGACAATTTGTGCTCCTCCAAACTTGATTTGTGCAACAATGCATGCTTAAAAATCCAGTCAAAAGTCCAAATAAGTCAATCAAATTTGATCATCTAATGCAATATGCAAGTGAAAACAACATTTTATGGAGCGATGCACTTCCTATTTTGTGCTAGTTTCTTCCCTCCATTGTTGAAATGCAGCCACTCAATTCTAGTGGTAAGACCATCACAATTTCACCATCAGTGCAAGAAAAGAAAAAATATATATTATAGTTTGCCCCTATTCTTTAGTCTGAGATTTGCCAAAACGTTTATAAATAGTTCTCTATGAATACATGCATGATGATAATTAGCGCTGAGGGAGATGTATAGCTACAAACTCCATGCATGGGCATCCAAATTGATATTTTGGCCTATTAGTGTGGTTAGGTGTAGGTCAGATTATTCTGTAGGGAATTGTAAACACCCTCAGTAGTAGGATCACCAAAAACACTGATATTGCACTATGGATTTTTGTCAAACGGTTGGGCAAGCAATCAAACTATACTGCTGTAAATGTAAACTGAATATGAAATCGTTGAGCAACAAATCCACTCAACTCAATGATTCAAAAATATTCATTCAATGGAGAGAAATCCTTTTTCAATAGATTGTAACAAGACATCTTAGCGTTCTCAATGCAACTAGATGCAAATAATATCCATGGACGGAATACGAAGGCTTGGCACATAATTGAGTCTCTATTATAGATATGCAAATGTAAATAGAACCTTTTTCCTAGAATCACTAATACAGTTGGGTACAAATTCAGTGACTAAAAATGTAAACCTTCATAACCAAAAATAAGACATGTGATCATCAATTGGCATTGTTTATTAGATATGCAAATAACTGGTATAGCAGTGACTGTAACATCAAATCCTTATAGCGAGAATGTATCATATACCAAGCAATGACAATTAAGAAGAGGAACTTGGACTATGCCGTTAATTACAATGGATGTATTGTTGTCGCTCAGGATCTCACATGAATTTGCTGATGGCAATAATGAAACCCGATCTGTATGTTGTGACCGAATGCTGCCCGTACACTGCCCAGAATGCTGTCCGTACACTGCTGCAAGTACAGGCCATACTGTACGGACTGGTGCGATTTTGATATTAATTTTTGTCTTCACTAACAAGTGCCGAAAATGTCATAAACATGAACGCCTAGGCTAGGGTAAATGCCTCCCACAATAGAAAAATTAATCTCCCAGCCAAATAGGAGCTATGAACAAAAATATAGGTTCAAGATGTGAATTGCAGTATGCTGGAAATACCACCAGAACTTTTTAAAATGATCTTCAAACAATGTCAATGCAATCCTCCTGGTAAAGGGATGAAGAAACAAGTTTATTTGCAACCAAAAATCTCAAATCCTTAATAGACTCTGAGGACTCCAAATATATCAAAACTCAGTCCAAGACTGAATACTCAAGTGAAGCTCAGCATGAAATGGTTGAATACCACTTCCAATGTGCAACCCTTCATAAGCTATTTCACCTCCTCAGTTATGCAATCTCTTGATAGGTATCGTTCTCAAGGATTATGCTGAATATTTGCAGACTATCAAGCCCCACAAATGCTCAAGAAGACTCAATGAGAAAATAGACTTCGATGCCATATGAGAGACCCATGGGGTCTATTTATTCCCTTTTTTGGAAACTTCCTCTAGAAGCCCCATAATATTCTTATAAAATCTCATTGTACTTTTTAGATAAAAAGTACTTTATAAAATAAAAGTGCACCTTAATTTAAAAATATAACATTTTGGCCCCATATAAAAAGTAATAATAAAATATAACGTCTCCAAGAGCATAATGAACCATCCAATCACCAAGTAAACGCAAAAATGACTCTCTCATCACCACCATCTGCCTACGAGATTCTGGAATAGGCAAATCCACGTAAAGTGTCATGTCGTACTAGAGAGGGGACATGACAATCCGCCCCTCCTGAAATTGCTTGGCCTCAAGCAATCTCAATGCCGGATGCTGCAGAATGGCCTCCCCCTCCCAAGTAGCATCCTCAACAGGTAGATCCTTCCACTTAATCAGGTACTCTCTGATCATCCGCCTGCGAAGCTGCTTCTCTCTGCTATCCAAGATGGATTTTGGAACCAAGATCAACTTCCCCTCATCATCCAAGGGAGGTAACACTGCAGAAGGCACCACATTCTGACCCAATGCCTTCTTGAGGCGTGACACATGGAATACATTATGCACTCTGCTATCTGCGGGAAGCTCCAACTCATAAGCCACCTCACCAACCTTCCTGATAATCCTGAATGGTCCATAGTATCATGGCTTGAGTTTCTTTGCACCACTCTTCTTGATAGTGGACTGCCTGTATGGCTGCAACATGAGGTAGACCATATCATCCACCTCAAAACTACGCTCAGTCCTCTTCTGGTCTGCATACTGTTTCTGCTGGTTCTGAGCTCTGGCAATATTGTCTCTAAGAGTAGCAACCATGTCCTTACTCTCCTGTAGTAACTCACCTGCACTAGGTACCCGACTGTCACCCAACACTAAATCCAGAAAACTGGGTGCCTCATAACCGTAAAGTGCCATGAAAGGCGTCATCCGTATAGTCATGTGGTATGTAGTGTTGTAGCAATACTCGCAGATATAAATCCATCTGACCCAAGTCTGCTGCTGAGCTGCCACATAATTCCTCAAATACCCTTCTACCCACTGGTTTACCATCTCTGTTTGACCATCGGTCTGTGGGTGATAGCTGGTGTTGGGTGTAAGCTCAGTACCACACAACCGGAATACCTCCTGCCAAAAGTGACTCATGAAGCGGCTGTCCCTGTCACTCACAATGTTTCGAGGCAAGCCGTGCAACTTGAAAATCTCCTGGAAGAAGACCTCTGCTACCTGAGGCGCTAAGTATGTAGTAGTGATAGGGAAGAAGTGAGCATATTTTGTTAACCTATCCACCACCACATAAATACAATCTTGTCCCTGTGCCTTGGAAAAGCCTGTGATAAAATGCACGGAGATACACTCCCACTTCTTGTCGGGAATAGGAAGTGGCTATAGGAGCCCTGCTGGATATGTGTGTTCTTGTTTGTTTTGCTAGCAAACAAGACACTCCCGAACATACTGCAAAACATCAGCCTTAAGCCCCTTCCAGGTAAACCTCTCCCGAACTGACCTGTAAGTCTTGAAGTACCCGGGATGGCCTGTTGTGGGTGAGTCATGAAATGTTCTCAAGATCAGCTGCTTAACCTTCGATCCTAGGACTAAGTAAACCCTGTTCTTGTAAATGATCGAATCATCTACAAGTGTGTATCTGGTATCAATCACTGCCCCCTCCACTATATCAGAAGCCCATGTGTCCCTAGCATATTCTGCTATAATCAAATGTCGCCAATCCTCTGATATCTGGATCATAGAAGTAAGGTGTGGCCTGCGAGATAGAGCATCTGCAACAACATTCTGCGTACCCTTGACATACGTGATCAAAGTCATATGCCTGCAACTTACCCATTTTTGCTAGCGATCATTCAGGTCCTGCTGTCCCAAAAAGTGTCTCAGACTGTCATGATCAGTCTTTATACAGAATTTGCTGCCCACAAGATATTGTCTGAACTTGGCCAGAGCATGCATGATGGCCAACTTCTCCTTATCATAAATGCTAAATGATCGTTCAAGCCCCCTAAGTTTCCTGCTCTCATAAGCAATAGGGTGCTTGTCCTGCATGAGTACAACACCTACTCCCTCTCCAGATGCATCACATTGAAGCTCAAATGGCTTCGTAAAATCAGGTAATGCTAGAACCGGCCCTGTAGTCATTATCTCCTTGAATCTCATGAAACAATCCTGTGCCTCCTGAGTCCACACAAATGCCCCTTCAACAAATCTATCATGGGTGCGGCATGTCGTGAGTAGCCACTGACGAATCTGCGATAAAACCCACATAGACCAAGGAACCCCCTCAACTGCGTAGGGTTCTCTGGTGGTGGCCAATCAACAATGGCGCTGATCTTTTTAGGATCCATCCGTACTCCATCCTCACTGATGATGTGTCCTAAATATAAAAGCTCAGTCATGCCCAAATCGCATTTGGATTCCTTAGCATACAAGGACTCCTGCAATATGCCCAATACTGCCTCCAAATGCTCAAGATGTACTTGCCATGACCTGCTGTATACCAAAGTATCATCAAAGAATACCAGTACAAATTTCCTCAACTAATGGTGAAAAACCCTGTTCATTGTAGACTGGAAAGTGGCAGGTGCATTAGTCAAACCAAAAGGCATGACTACAAACTCAAAATGCCCACAGTGACATCTGAAAGCAGTTTTCTCAATGACCTGTTCTCTCACTCTGATCTGATGATATCCCGATCTCAAGTCAATCTTTGAAAAATAACAAGCCCCATGCAATTCATCTATCAACTCATCGATGCGTGGGATAGGATATCTATTTTTAATAGTTCTTTTTGTTTAACAACCTGTAATCAATACACATCCGAAGAGTACCATCCTTATTTTTAACCAAAACAACAGAAGATGCAAAAGGTGACTTACTTGGTCGGATGTGCCCCATGGCTAGCAACTCCTTAATGGTCCTCTCGATCTCATCCTTTAGTCGCTTCGGGTGTCGGTATGGTGTGATCATGACAGGCTTAGCACCTTCCTCCAGCTCAATAATATGCTCAATGCCTCTATCTGGCGGTTTGCCTGGTGGAATCTCGCTGAATACCTTCTCATACTTAATTCTCAACTCCTGAATATCAGTATGATATTCAGCCTTGTGCTGCTCCTCCTGTGAAGGCATCAAGGTACAAATAGCTGCCCACTCTATATCATTATGCCTGGCTAGCCTCTCCATCCTCCTAAGTGAAATAGTCCTAACATCACTATTACGAATAGCCTTCAGCACATGTGTTCTGCCATCTACCTCGAACCGTATCTCCATATCCTTAAGTCTCAAGGTAACCTCCTCCAACGAATGTAGCCACTGCATCCCAAGCACTATGTCCATGTCACCCATGTTGACCACATGATAATCTGCCTTGAACTCATAGTTGTTCAGGCGTAGAGGTAGATCACGAACCATCCTGTCACATCGAAGAGTATATCCATCAGTGACCTTAACTTTCAGTCCCTCAAACTCCTCAGTGGTGAGCCCACGCCTCTCCACGAAGCGTGCATCAATAAAGTTGTGCGTGGCACTAGTATCCACGAGTGTAATAACTTTTTGTCCTGCCAAGACACCTCTAATTCTGAAAGAACCCTCTCTCTGAATACTAGATAGACGTGCCTCTTGTAAATGTAACTCTGGTTCCTCCTTTTGTTCAGCATTATCTACCTCCTGTTCCTGCTCTGCATCATCAAGATCATGGTACTCTGAGCTGTCTGAATCTGAGCCCTCGTAATAAGCCCACATCACCCTGTTGGCCTTTCCCTTAGGCCTCATAGGACAGTCATGTCCAAACTCATAGGGACCTTTGCAATAGAAGCATAACTTCTTCTTACGCAGGTCATTAAGCGTCTCCTTGTCCAAGGGTGCAACTGACTTGCCTTTCGTGTCATCAATCTTATCTTTACTTTTGTTGAATCCCCCTTTATTATCTCTATATGAAGAAGAGCCCTTTGAAACGAACCTGTTTGCTGGCGCTGCAAGTTCCATACTACGGCCTTTCTTCATGGCTTCTTGAAATGTGAGAGGATCAAAGGCCTTAACCCACCCCTTGAGTGGTTCAGTCAACCCTTCTGTAAATAAAATGACTAGCCTCTGCTTTGAAATATCAGGTACCATTGCTGCTAGCTTCTGGAAGTCATTAATATAAGCATCAAGGGATCCATGTTGTTTTAGTTGTGCCAATTCACGGAAACTCACCTCAAGATCTTTGACATCAAACCTTTCAATCAACATGTTGGTAAACTCTTCATATGTAGTGATAAGGTTGTGTCCAAGAGTGACTAACCCATGATACCACCACTTGTGAGCAGCTCCTTCAAGATGTAGTGTGGCAAATCTTATGGCATCCTCTTCAGGCATTGGTCTCAAAGAAAGATAATTATCAAGCTTTTGAACCCAAGTCCTAGCTGTGCATTTGTTACTTCCATCATAGTAAGGCATGGAAATCTTACCAAGTGTTTGTTGATAGTCATTCCATGGAGCGTAGTGATCATTTTTTCCTCCTCTCTTATTTCTTTGATTCATGAATTGATCAAATGTCCATATTTATCTCATATCAGGAGGGAGAGTGGTATACTCCAAGTAGGCCTGTCTAGCTTCGTCTCCAAATGGAGTAGCTGGAGCAGCATGTGATTGTCCTTCTCTTGGTGTAAAGGTGGGAAAAAGAGGCCTAGAGGCTGATCCTCTAATGTTTCCTGCGCGTTGTATTGACCTTTCCTCATTAACTCCACTATGTTCAGCTGTGTGTTGATGATTTTGATTTGGAATGGTTTGCTGATCCATTTTTGCTAATAAGCATGACATCATATCAAGCATAGTGTCAAATTTCCTTTCAGCTCTTGCATCACTATCTTCCTCTGCCATATTTTGAACTGATTTGCCGGTGTCTCTTAATGCTTCTAACAATGTATCCCCTTCAACCTGAGGATTCTGATTTTGTTGTCTCCGCTGTTCCCTGCTATAATGTCTGATTTCTCTCTCACTCATCTGCTGTTTAACTGATCACAGGATGGCAGGATGATGGCTCTGATACCACTGTAAAGACCCTCACTAGTAGGATCACCAAAAACACTGATATTGCACTATGGATTTTTGTCAAACAGTTGGCAAGCAATCAAACTATACTGCTGTAAATGTAAACTGAATATGAAATCGTTGAGCAACAAATCCACTCAACTCAATGATTTAGAAATATTCATTCAATGGAGAGATAAATCCTTTTTCAATAGATTGTAACAAGACATCTTAGCACTCTCAACGCAACTAGATGCAAATAATATCCATGGACGGAATACAAAGGCTTGGCACATAATTGAGTCTCTATTATAGATATGCAAATGTAAATAGAACCTTTTTCCTAGAATCACTAATACAGCTGGGTACAAATTCAATGACTAAAAATGTAAACCTTCATAACCAAAAATAAGACATGTGATCATCAATTGGCATTGTTTATTAGATATGCAAATAACTGGTATAGCAGTGATTGTAACATCAAATCCTTATAGCGAGAATGTATCATATACCAAGCAATGACAATTAAGAAGAGGAACCTGGACTATGCCGTTAATTACAATGGATGTATTGTTGTCGCTCAGGATCTCACATGAATTTGTTGATGGCAATAATGAAACCCGATCTGTATGTTGTGATTGAATGCTGCCCGTACACTGCCCAGAATGTTGTCCGTACACTGCTGCAAGTACAGGCCGTACTGTATGGACTAGTGCGATTTTGCTATTAATTTTTGTCTTCACTAACAAGTGTCGAAAATGCCATAAACATGAACGCCTAGGCTAGGGTAAATGCCTCCAACAATATAAAAATTAATCTCCCAGCCAAATAGGAGTTATGAACAAAAATATAGGTTCAAGATGTGAATTGCAGTATGCTGGAAATGCCACCAGAACTTTTTAAAATGATCTTCAAACAATGTCAACGCAATCCTCCTGGTAAAGGGATGAAGAAACAAGTTTATTTGCAACCAAAATTCTCAAATCCTTAATAGACTCTGAAAACTCCAAATATATCAAAACTCAGTCCAAGACTGAATACTCAAGTGAAGCTCAGCATGAAATGGTTGAATACCACTTCCAATATGCAACCCTTCAGAAGCTATTTCACCTCCTTAGTTATGCAATCTCTTGAGAGGTATCGTTCTCAAGGATTATGCTGAATATTTGCAGACTATCAAGCCCCACAAATGCTCAAGAAGACTCAATGAGAAAATAGACTTCGATGCCATATGAGAGACCCATGGGGTCTATTTATTCCCTTTTTTGGAAACTTCCTCTAGAAGCCCCATAATATTCTTATAAAATCTCATTGTACTTTTTAGATAAAAAGTACTTTATAAAATAAAAGTGCACCTTAATTTAAAAATATAACATTTTGGCCCCATATAAAAAGTAATAATAAAATATAACATCTCCAAGAGCATAATGAGCCATCCAATCACCAAGTAAACACAAAAATGACTCTCTCATCACCACCATCTGCCTACGAGAGTCTGGAATAGGCAAATCCACATAAAGTGTCATGTCGTACTAGAGAGGGGACATGATAGGAATTGAAAGTTGTAGAAGTTGGCTTTGGAGCCACTTGAATGAATATGTAAGGTTTTTACAACCGAGGAAAGACACCTTTTCTTGCTAATGTGGCCTTTCTTCAAATCTGTGTTTTCTGAGGTTTTTTAATTCCTTCATTAATGGCTATATCCGCACTGCATTCCCACTACAGATATCATCTTAGGGTATTTCCTTTTGTGGATTATGGGGAATAAGTTATGTATGCAACAAGAATTATATGATATGTATAATCATGGATCCAAAATAACAACCACATGTACCACGATCATATATACAATGATAATATAATATGGATAGTCGACCAAAAAATATAAGGTATTTATCTAGCCACTCTTTGCAGGATGAACCATACCAATTGACTCAAATTGAATAGAATATAATGGTATGCAAGTGAAACTTCTTTTGAGCTTTTTGTTTTGCCCAATTTAGTATGGAAATGTGGATTTCAGCCTAAGGGTTGATAGGAAACTGACACTTCGCAGCAACAGATAATCACTAACAGAATACAAGTTTGCAAGAACAAAGATAATTCAAATAGACAAAATAAACATGCATGAGACAACACCAGATTTACGTGGTAAAACCTTAGCAAAGTTGAGGAAACATCCACGGTGCAAGATATCAGCGTTTATTAACTCCAAGATGAACATATTACATGTGAACTCATCATAGATTACATGTGAACTCCACAAAGATAAATACACTTAATTGACAAAGCACCGTTAGGATTCCTCCTAAAAATAGAGTGGAAAAATACCATTAGGACTTTCCTTCTTAAAAATAGAATTCGGTGAAATTTGTTTTCCTAGAAACAGGGGTTTGACTCCTTGAATTTTTGCTTCGGGGGTGTGTCCACTGAACCCTCATCAGGGACTCCCTTGTAATAATAGTGGGGGGGGGGGTGGAGCAGGGGCAGGGAGCGGCATTGCACCCCACATCCCCCTATTGGGAAGTGGGCTACAAACCACATTGCAAAGGGATCCAACATTTAATTTTGTTGTTACATATCTAACAATCTCCACCTTGACAACAATTTCTGCTTGATATCTTGCCGACCAACTCATCACCTTTTCTGCAAGCCAAGAGAAGCCACATACGAGAAGCGACACACTATTTTAGCTTCTCTAACAATACTAGTTTTGTGAACATATCAACACCATTTCCCTGTGTGAACCTTTTCAAGTGCTACTTTTCCTTCATCAATCACGTCTCTGACAAGATGGTATTTTACTGCAATATGCTTTGTCTTATTGAGATAAGTTGGATTCTTGGCCAAATAAATTACACTCTGATTATCATAAAATACTTTCATGTTGTATTGCTCTCTTCCAAACTCGCCCAATAGGCCTTTTAGCCAAATTGCCTCCGGACAAGCATGATAGGCAGCCACATATATTGCCTCAGTAGTTGATGTAGTAAGTGTTGTAAAGCTTTGACATCCAACTAATAGGTTCAGCTGGAAATGTAAAAGCGTAACCAAATGTTGATCATCGTTTGTCTAGATCTCTTGCAAAATCAGAATCAACATATCCACAAATAGAATCACCAGATCTATTGTAAGTGATGCAATAGTCACTTGTGCCTTGCAAGTAGCGAAACACCCACTTCACTGCTGCCCAATGTTCTTTACTTGGATTTGCCATATATCCACTGACAACTCCAATTGCACGTGAAATGTCCGGCCTTGTAAATTCCATAGCATATATTAAACTTCCTACTGCACTAGCATATGGTACATGAGACATATCCTCCTTTTCTTCATCACTACTAGGACATAAACTTGAAGAAAGTTTGAAATGGAAAGCAAAAGGGATATTAATTGGTTTCACATTCTTCATACCAAATCTGGTTAGTATCTTTTCCAAATACCTCTATTGTGATAACCAAGCTTATCATGTTCCCTGTCTCTATGTATATCCATGCTTAAGATTTCTTTTATTGCTCCTAGATTTTTCATATCAAATGTCCTAGCTAGATGAGCCTTTAAACTGTTGATTTTTGCCATGCTTTTGCTTGCTACAAGCATATCATCAACATGGAATGCCAATATAATGAATAAACCATTGTCCAAAAACTTGAACTAAACACAATGGTCATACTCACTCTTCAAAAAAATTTGGCTTGTCGTGAAGGAATCAAAATTCTTGTACCATTGTTTGGGTGACTATTTCAGGCCATACAATGATTCCCTGAGCTTACAATCTTGTACAAAACCCTTGGGTTCTTCCATATATATATCCTCTTCTAAATCTCCATGCAAGAATGTTGTTTTAACATCTAACTGCTCCAACTCCAAATCAAGTAAAACTACTAATGCTAAGACAACTCAAATTGAAACAAGTTTAAACATTGGTGAACAGATTTCATGGTAATCAATACCTTTTTTCTATGCAAATCCTTTTGCCACCAATCTAGCCCAGTACCTTTCAACCTTTTCATCAACACTTATTTTTTGTTGTAAATCCATTTGCAGCCAATAGGTTTTCTGCCTTTTGGAGGTTCTACTAGGTCCCATGACTTGTTCTTAGCCAAGGCATCCATTTTCTCCCACATTGCCCTTTTCCATTTGACACTATCAACATCTTCCAATGCTTCCTGATAACAACTAGGTGCCCTATCATTATAAATCAGAGCAATTGAAATATTGGGACTATACTTACTATGAGGATGCTTGACCCGTGTAGATCTCCATACTGGCTGTGGAGGTGTTTCCTCATGTTCTGACCTCCATACTGATTGCTAAGGTGTTTCCTAAAATTGTTGTAAATCTTCAACATCTTCACCATCGAAGAATCACTGAATTTCCTTGTTTTTAGAATTTGAAGAGGCTCAATTTCAACTTTGACATGTTGATGTTTAGGGTCCTATTCTTCTTTCATTTCAGCATCTGATTTTAGAAAAGGTGATTCATCAAACTCTATATCTCTGGTAATGATGATTTTGTGGGTGGTTGATCCCACACTTTGTATCCCTTAACACCATCTCCTTCACCATACCCAACAAAGATGTAATTCTTGGATCTTGGGTTTAACTTTGATCGATGATTCTTATTAGTAAGAGCATAAGCATTACAACCGAATTTTTTCAAACCTGAGTAATCACATGAATGGCTTGTCCATACCTCTTCAAGAATCTTATTGTCTATTGCAATTGATGGTAAATGATTTATTAGATAGCAAGTTGTTCAAACTACTTCTGCCTATAAATGTTTATCCAAATTTGCATTGTTGAGCATGCTCCTTGCTCTTTCCAGAAGAGTCCTATTCATGTGTTCAACAACCCCATTTTGTTGCGGTGCGTAGCTAGTGGTTTTATGCCTTTCAATCCCAGTGTCCTTGCAATAGTTTTGAAACTCCAAGGATGTGAACTCGCCTCCATTGTCTGTTCTTAAACATTTGATTGACCTGTCAATTTTCTTCACAATCAACGCTCTAAATTGCTTAAATACATTGAAAATATCAAATTTTATTTTAAGACAGTAGACCCATACTTTTCTGGAGAAATCATCTATAAATTTAAAAAAATACAATGTTCCTCCATATGAAATTATTGGGAATGGGCCCCAAATATCATAATGAATATAGTCAAGGATACTTTACTTACATGACTTCCTGCTTTAGACTGTTGTCTAATTTGTTTTTCAAAAACACAGTGCTTGTAGAAATTCAAATCTAAAGATTTTAAACTAGGAAGTAACTTATTGATTTTTCAGTACCTTTAATCCCCTTTCGCTCATGTGGCCCAAACTTAGATGCCATAGACAAGCAGGGTCTTTTGTTGTTTTAGATACCACAGTCGCTTGACTGATATTTGCACTCCCTTGCAATATGTAAAGGTTCCCAACTTTTAGAGACTTCATTACTACCATAGTTACCATGTTCGAAAAATTTGGTTTGTTCGGAAGGGGGAAAAAGTTCGGAAGTTTGGAATTTTGAAAAAAGTTCAGTTCGGTATGTTCAGTAGTTTGGTTAAGATTTTTTTATAAATTATAAAAAATAAATATATCATGCATGTAACATATTTGTAAACAGATAAACATAAACATAAATAAGTTGATAAGTATCTGACATCTATATAACAGATAACAAAATCCAATAAAGTGTTAAACTAAACTTCAATGTTCAATCATCAATGTTCATTGTTCAACATCATAAAAATACTTAAAGTTTAACATAAAATTTTTCAGCATTAACTAAAAATAAGAATGAAATTTAAACATTTGCAACATCAAACCCTGCATGTACACCAAAATCACTACTAGCAGTGGCATCATCATCTAATCCTACACTAGTAGGCTCATCAACAACATCAATATTTTCTTCATCTTCAAAGTATGGTTTGTCAAGGCGAGAGTTGTCATCTTCATTTGCAAGAGAGTGAGTAAGCGATCGTAGATTTCTATGAACAAACACAAGATCAGAGAGTTTTTGAGCCCCTAGTCGATTCCTCTTGTTGGTGTGGATTAAGTCATGTGTACTCCAGTTTCTTTCACATGCAGAAGCATTGGAACACTGGCTGAAGATTCGCACGACAAGCCTCTGCAATTGTGGAGTAGAAGCCCCATAAGTCTGCCACCATTTAGATGGTTCCCACTTCGCCCTGCTTGCCTTTGCTTCCTTGATGCCAAACATTTTCAGTTGGTTCTTGAAAATAGTAAGTTGTTACCTTGTTGCTTCCTTCTCTTCTTCATCAGTAAGCAACCTATCTATTGTTGCAAATACACTTCTCATTATCTCTTCATTTGCATCATGATGTACCTCTACTAATTTAGAATCTAGATAGCAAGCTATCGCATGTAGAGGACGATGTAGCATGAACCATTGCTTGTCCACAATTTCCCAAATGCTCTTGATTTCTTCAACACTACCTGCGAGTAACTTTTGAATTTCTTCCTTTGCTCTGTCCATTCCCTCATACACAAAGCCCATGCAAGGTTGATTGCCATCAACCATTCTCAAAAATTTAACAAGAGGCTCAAACACCATTATGATTTTCTTGGCCCCCTTCCAAAATGTGCCCCCTAAGATTATTCTTTCAATATCTTTTGAATGGACTTCCTTAGAAAGCTTTGACTTTGTCCATTCATCAGTAACCATTACTTTCCTCAATGCTGTCCTTTCCTATACCTCCCTTTGCAAAGTAATGAAATTGGTGGCAAATCTTGTTTCGACAAGGGATAGAAGCTCGCACTTTGAAAATGAACGATACAAGTTCAATGTCAAGCAGTGATTGAGGATGAACTTAGATATTTGTTTGCCTTAAATCACAATATTACTTACCCACTCCAGTTTTGATAAGTCTTCAAACAAAAGATCCAACACATGTGTAGCACATGGTGTCCAAAAGAGATGAGGAAATCTATCCATGAGTATATCCCCTGCTCCTTTACAATTCGCTGCATTATTTGTAATGATTTGAACAACATTCTCTTCTCCTATCTCTAAAATCACTGATTCGATGCATTGGGAAATGAAAAGAGAAGTTTTTTGTTCATTACTTGTATCGATTGATTTTATAAACATAGCACCATCAGGAGATATTACCAAAATATTTAGGAGGGGCCTTCTTGAATCGGACCAGCCATCACTTACTATTGTGCAACCTGTTCTTTTCCATTTTTTTTTAAATTTCAGCTAGTTCAGTGGATATGGCTGCCACTTCCTTTTCAAGAAGACTAGTTCTTACTCTTTCATAGCAAGGCAATGTGTAACCCTTCCCAAATTCAATTGCTGCATCTACAAAGGTTTTGAAATGTGAAGAACGAATGACATTGAAAGGAATGGCCTCAACGTAAAACAATCTCGCTGCCAACTTATCTACGTCATGCTTTTGTTGTGGGCTCCACATGGACTTTAATGAAACCTGTGACTTTTCAGCTTCACTTGCACTTCCACTGGTAAATGGTGATGGAGCACCACTTGAACTATTTAATGAGCCAATTTGTGAGATAGAGTGTTGGATTTTAACCTTCTTTGCTTCTGAAGAAAATGATCCAGCACAACTCATATCATATTAAGCTTTCACCCGTTTTATGAAATCTGCATACTCCACTTCCTTTGAATTTTTATTTGCTACGGTAAATGTTTCACATCTGCAGATCCTCCAAGGTAATGGTATCGAACTCTAGTGACACTGCTTGTGATATTACCATTGCCTAAGGTGCATCTCATATTTATTTTTTTATCATCTCTCTGGACGATATATTTCATTTCTAATGGATGGCTAGACATGCTGCCCCCTGTATCCTGAATCTTGATTTCTCACTACCCAATGCCCACTGTTCAACCTTGCATTCACTGTTCTGAATTATCTCGATGTACCTTGGTCCCACACTGCCCAATGAATCCCCCTTGCATACACTGTTATGAACCTTTGATTTCTGCCCTGAATTTAATAAAACATATTGACTTGTAAATGCAACATTCTAATAATTTAATAGTATACAATACAATATAATATAACTTATACGTAATAATATTTTATTATTTTAAAGTGTAAAAGATTAATTTTAATAATAAACTAATAGTATATTTAATATTACATCTAATTTAAATTACTTACAGACAACGGTTACACAGTAGGACAAACTAATTGTATTATTGTATATTTAATATTATTAGTTACACAGTAGGATAGTGGACTTACAATTTTACGCATGCATATTTGTTAAAAAAATTATTAAATCTAGTAAATAGTAATTAATAAAATATTAAACAGTAAAGTGTAAATCTTTAAATTGGGTTAAAGACTAAAGTTTAGCCGCAATGTGATATAGGTATTATCATATTAGAAATACGATACCATACCTGTTAAAAATTAATATGATACTATAGCGTGATGAGTCGAAGACAACACCACTCTGGTCATTGAAGATAGGCTATAGCAAAGAGTCGAAGATTCAAGACAGACAAATATGCGAGCAAAGTTGCAAGCCCTTCATAGTCGGTGATGCAAAGTTCAAATCTTGTGAATCCTGATGAGCAAACCTTGCAAATCCAGGCGATGGCAATGGAAGATAGGCGATGGTGATGTTGTCCAAGTCTTGCGTTTGCGTCATACGATAGCAAAGGAAAAAAATAAAAAAGATCTCAGTTCCACCGTTCTCAGTAACTTCTCACTGCTTAGTTTCGAACTTCCGTCGTTCATCGATGAAAAAAAAGAAAAGGAATAGCATTTGCCTTTTTGCGGAATATGGTTCCCGCTTTGCTTTGCATTGACTAATGACTCTTTTTTTTTTGGGTTTTTTAAATTTATTTTTTAATCAAAAAAATAAAAAAGTTAGTTGATCGAATTTGACCGCACAAATCCAGTCAATGCAATTTGTTCGGTTCAAATTTTACATGAGCCATGTTCGGTCGAACATGGTAACTATGATTACAACTAAGGCACCCTTAGACACCTTTAGAACTCCACCTTGACCTGTGAACTTATAACTACAAGAATCTAATTCACTCGAAGAAATCAAATTTTGTTTAAGTTCTGGTACATATCTGACTTCTATTAGAGTCCTCACCATACCATCAAACATTTTTATCTTAATGCTACCAATCCCTTCAGTCTTACAAGAAGTATTATTCCCCATAAGAACATAACTTCCGTCAAGGTTTTGGTAAGAAGAAAACCAACTCCTATGTGGACACATGTGATGTGTAGCACCAAAATCCAATACCCAGTCATGATGATAAGAGGAAACATTACAAACAGATAAAACTTCATCAATCATACCTTCACTTGTTTCTACTTGATTTGCTTCCTTGGTGAAATCTTCATTCTTTCCAGCGTCTTTCCTCTTCCAGCAATCCTTCTTAAGATGCCCTACTTTACTGTAGTGCCAACACTCTGTCTTACTCTTTTTGGCTTGTGACTTAGATTTAGATGTGCCTCTGGAATTTTGTCCTCTTTCTCTAGATCTTCCCCTATCAACCATAGCTTCAGGCGTAGAGGTCTTTAGACTAGATTTTCTCCTTGTCTCCTTTGCCAACAATGCTCCCACAACATAATCGTAGTCAAGCTCATCAGCAGTATTGAAGCTAATGGAAGTTACTATATGATTTCAAGAATCCAACAAAGTACATAACAAGGTGATTGCCTTGTCTTCATCATCCACTTGCACACCAATACTAATAAACTGGCATAACGAAGTATTGAAATTATTTAAATGATCAACAATTTCCATACCTTCTTTCATTTGTAATGTATACAATTGCCTCTTCAAGTAAGTACGATTTGTTACAGATTTTGTCGTGTACAGGCCTTCTAATTTGGTCTATAAGTCTACCGCAGTCTTTTCTCCAGCTATGTTGAAAAGAATTTCATCTGCTAAATGCAATTGTATTGTACTGAGAGCTTTTGTATCCATCTCTTCCCAATCATCGTCATTCATCGTCACAGGGTTCTTTGCCTTTTCTTCTAGGGCTTTGTGCAACCCCTGTTACTCTAGCACATCATGTGCTTTGAGTTTTCACAACTTAAAGTTGTTTTTGTCGTAAACTTCCCCACCTCAAACTTTGAATTTGTAACTTTCACCATTTGATGCTACAGAAAGACCACCAAACCCCGAACACAGTTGCTAAAAAATAAGAGTAACCTCGATCTGATACCACTTGATACAAAACTTGACACTTCGCAACAACATATAATCACTAACAAAATACAAGTTTGCAAGAACAGAGACAATTCAAATAGACAGAATAAACATGCATGAGACACAACACCAGATTTACGTGGTAAAACCTTAGCAAAGCTAAGGAAACATCCACGGTGCAAGATATCAGGGTTTATTAACTAAAAAATGGACAGATTATATGCAAAATCGTTATAGATTACATGCGAACCCTACAAAGATAAATACACTTAATTGGCAAAGCACTATTAGGATTCCTCCTAAAAATAGAGTGCAAAAACGCCATTAGGACTTTGCTTCCTAAAAATAGAATCCGGTGGAATTTGTCTTCCTAGAAACAGGACTTTGACTCCTTGGATTTTTGCTTTGGGGACGCTGCCCCCGAACCCCTGCCAGGGACCCCCCTACGACAAAGTGATCCAACTTTTAACTTTGCTGTCATATATCTAACAGGAATCAGATATTTGTTAAGGTGAATTGTTTTACTTCATCAAGGCATTAATTACAAGACAAAAATATCTGCCGCATAAAATGTCATTTCTATACTAGAGAATATGAAAAATGCTCATATTCAGCCAAATATCTCAAAAAATTGGATTAATAACCCATAATGCACAGGATGATGCAATAGCCAAGTCAGCATATTAGTGAGTTTAAGAAATACCCATCAGATGGTAGTAAGTCCACTAATTTCATCACAGATGGTGCCGTAGTGGGAGAGGTTATCCTACTGTCTTTTTTATGGGCTTGTATGGCAGTTTCATCAGGGCACTTTCAGTGGTTAATGTGGCGTTTCTTTTCAGATCTAAACCATCATTGCTTTGATCATCATTAAAGATCTTAAAAGTGTTTAAATAATTATGTTCTTCTATGATCCATGTTAATCTACACGGGCATTTCTGACTTGGTTCTTTTGTGCTTATAACAATCTGGGCCATAGCAAAATAGTCAGTACTAATCCGAAATGGTAAAAGGAAAAGGTTTCAATAGATAGATTCTTTGTTTATGTGAAAAAAGTGACTAATATTACAAGGATATTTATTTAATGGAAAAGATACAGATAGCCAAGGAAAAGGTATGACCGTCCCTTTTGTATAGTTATCCATTAAATGAGTTTATGATCGTTTGGAGAAAAACTTTATAGAATACCTTCTGCAAAAGTCTTCATTGTTTTTTAAAAACTGTTTTTGTATATCCACTAGGGAGGAAATAATGTGCCATAAAGCTTTCAATAGAATTTCCAATGAAACAAATGACACCAAAGAAATGACACAATTCTTCCATATTGAACGATGGAGTAGAATGAATTATTTGAAGAATGAAAGAGAGAAAATGTAACTTTTTACTTCTTGGCAAAGAAGTTTGAAAGTTTTTACCTTAAAGATTATTAATGTTGCTTTTTATTTCTGGTCTGGTTTACTCCTGCTTTGTACAATTTGGTGTTTCTGACCTGGCTTTAAGCAATCCAAGCACCTTATATAGTAAAGGACGAATTGATATGAGCACAATTGTAAGCAAAAAAGAGCAGAAAGAAATTAACCATATCTATACACAGGCTGTACACTATTGTATTATGTTTTTATAGATTACGAGGAAATTTCTGGACAAAATGAAGTTTCCAAAAGAGGAGAAAAGAAGCATCTAGAGAAAATAGAATTTCCAATGAAACAAATGACACCAAAGAAATAACACAATAAATAATACAATTCTTCCATATTGAACAATGGAGTATAATGCATTCTTTGAAGAATGAAAGAGAGAGAAAATGTAAGTATAATTTTTTACTTCGTGGCAAAGAAGTTTGAATGTTTTTACCTTAATATTATTAATGTTGCTTTATATTTCTGGTCTGGTTCACTTTTGCTTTGTACAATTTGGTGTTTTTGACCTGGCTTTAAGCAATCCAAGCACCTTATATGGTAAGGATGAATTGATATGAGCACCATTGTAAGTAAAAAAGAGCACAAAGAAATTAGCCACATCCATACACATGCTGTACACTCTATTGTATTATGCTTTTATAGATTAGAAGGAAATTTCTTGGCAAAAGGAAGTTTCGAAAAGAGGAAGAGAAAGGAAGCTTCTAGAGAAAATGGAAGCTTCTAGAAGAAGAAAAGTCTATAAGGAAGCTTCTAGGAAAGAGGAATCTTCTCCCGGAAGCTTCTATAGATAGATAAGTACATAAAATAAGCAAGCAAAAGAATATACAATAAAATGCATTAGATTAGGTGTCTAACAAAATAACCCATGTGACTATATATCATTATGAATTAACATAATAAAAAAACAAAACATTCTACCAGAGATGCTGAGAATTGTAGCGATATGCTTAAAATATTAATTTGCTAAGGTCTGGAATGTAGAAGAAAAAGATGGAACTATTTGGACTCTACAAACCAAGAAAGAGCCTTTAATCAGTTTCGGTGTGTCAATTTTTTTAATTGTTGTTCTAATCAATGCTTCTGGTCATGTTACTCATTTATATGATGTCTTCAAATAGTCTATCTACTGTTCGACTTATGCCGAAAGTTTCTTACTTTGATCATTCATTAAATGCACAATGAGGTTTAGAATAATATTGATCCGGATTCTAATGATTGCAGGGAGCTTCCTTACTATTACAAGGGAATGGAAAACCGGAGACAACTTATCTCTATTGTTTCCTGTGGGCATTAGGACTGAAAGAATCAAAGGTTTGTCTTTGCTAGAATATAAAGTTTCATTTATACCTTTTCTCATTTCCTGTGGATTGCTGAGTAGTGTGCCAAAAGACATTTTCTTCTATTGAATGAAAATGACAACTATTTTTACAAATGCGTGTTTAACAGATGACCGTCCTCAGTTTGCATCAGTCGAAGCATTTCTTTTTGGTCCTTACCTGCTAGCTGGAATGACTTACGGGGAGTGGGACCTCAGTGTAAAGAACAAAAATTCATTTTCAGAGTGGGTTACTGCAGTTCCCAACTCGTTTTCTTCTCAGTTGTTTTCCTTTTGTCAAGAGGGAACGATCTCAAATTCCCCTGTACTGGACAACACTACACTTGCCTTCTCTCAAAGTAACAACAGAATTTTGATGGAACCAGTTCCTACGGTTGGGACAAATAATGCCACTAGTGCTACTTTCAGAGTAATAGAGCTTGTTTCAGATTCCAGAAATATAGAGTTCAGAAAAAGAGAAGTCGATTCTATGAAGGATTTTGTAGGAAGTGAAGTTTATCTTGAGCCCTTTTCCCTACCTGGAATGCTGGTTTCCCATAACGGTGTTGATAATTCTGTATCTATAATAAATAAGCCTCAGTTTATTGTTGGAGATGAGGAGCATTGTTCAGCAGGTATCTGCAGTCCGTTGTCCCCGGAACTAGATGCTGTTTTCCGAGTACTTTCAGGACTGGATGGAGAAAATGGTTCTATTTCGTTTGAGTCTGCAAACCTTCCGAATTGTTTTTTATATGGGATAGCAAGTTACCAAGTGGGGCATGCTGTCGAATTACGCTGCACGCCCAGTGTAAGTGATTCAGCATTTAATCATGCAACAAGCTTCACCACGACTGCAGGAATTGCTGAATACCATCCAATTAGTTTCATTGCTAGGGGATCAAGCAGAGCTTACCTTCTTTCCCCTCTCAATGCCTTCAGAGATGAATCCTATACAGTGTACTTCAACATCACATCATGAATTGAATCCTCATGATATTACAATTTTTTTACCTGTTATGCAAGTAATATTGTGACTCTACTTTAATGTTCCAAGGCTTACTAAACTCTATCTGCCATTATAGTAAAGCCTAAAATTCAATGAAACAGGAAGTTCAAAAATTCTAACCACGTGAGTTATCTGATTGACAATTTATAGATGCTAAATGATTTCGTTTTCAAAAAATGCTATCTCAACCCAAAAAAACAGAGCAACAATTTAGTCAGAATTGAGTTCATTTGAGGTGGCCAGCAGTGAGGTACAGTCAGGGTATTTAGCTGCAGAGATTTATAGCTCACCAAAAAAAAAAAATTGCTTCCCAATAGATCATCTCTAGTTGAGTTCTGAACTAAAATTGCTCAATGGCAAATATAATGAACTGGTATAAAATAAATATCTGATGAAAAAAAAAATCTTAATCTAAATTAATAATTTAATAAGAATGGGCACTTGCTCTCTTCTATTTCTTTTCTAGAAGATCAATTAGCTGGTGATGGAAATTAATTTTCCATTCTTGTATGCATGATAAGAGGAACATTGAAATTTAAAGTGGGTAAATAGCAGTTAGATTTCATTTATAAAAGACAATAGGTGGATGAAACAATCTAAGTCTTTACTTTTTCGGTGTTGGGAATAAGCCTATGCATGATAAACAAATATGGAGAAGAGCTATGCTATGCGAACCTTAAACATTCAAAGATAAAGACAAACACACACACACACCATTTCCCTTGGAAAAATGATTGTAGGTTTGAAATCTAGTAGAGTAACCACCTTGATTTTAGCATGAACTGAATTGTTTTACAATTTTACACCAAGTCACAACAACCATGTTTTACTGTATATTACATTGCACACACTTGATCATGTGTATTCAACATTCATGCATGTGAAATATGCATTACTCAACTACCTCTTCCCAAGAAAAATAATGCTTATATCTAGCACTCACTTTGTAATACCCGCATAGCAAGGGAATTTACAGTTGTCAACTATTGAGCCAAGTGATCGCCGTGCGATGCTCTTTAGGAGCTCTGTGTTAGAGTGCCACCAAGATGTTGCTTGCACTTTTTTAGTCTAACAGATATAATCAGATAAGTGTATGAAATGCCTCAAACTAACCTACATTGCTTTGACATGTTGCACAGTGTCTTGTAGCACCTTATTGCTATTCAACCATTGTGCTCCACTTTGCAACCTTCCATAGTGCAATGAAACTATCCAGGGAATTTTGCATAAGCTTGCACAACCATCTTTGCTTGCACATCATCTTGTGTAATCAATGTTTGTGCAAACACCCACCTTGTGCACAATTACCGTTGCGCAAATCTGTGCAAATTTGAGACATTTTCAAACAATCTTCTACTTGTCAAACACTCTGCATAAGGGAACACACATTATTCTTCAGCAACTTCGAGGAACCAACCCATTTTATTTCTGCAACAAGATAACTTCTCAGTACTCATTACCTTGGTCATGAATCCACAATGTTTTGATGTGTCCACTTTTCCAAATGTATTTTTGTCTCTTTCACCATTTCATTTACAAAATGATATCACACATCAATCCTAGATGGATTGTGTTTTGACTATCACAATATATCTTTACAACATTCTACGTGAACCCAATCATTGAATAGAACTTTTGAAGCCACATCTCTTCCTTGCTCACATGAGTAGCTATAATATACTTGGCTTCTGTAATGGATATCATAATATTAGCTCAAACAACTTACAACTCCACCAAACAAGTTGAACATACACACTGGTAGACCTATGACAATCAAGATCTCCAACCCAATTAGAATCCACAAATCCTTGTAGATTTAGAGTCTTGCTTTCAATAAGCTTGTCATGATGGAAAATTGCATAATCAGAGTTTCCATGAAGATCGCTAAAGATTCTCTGCACTATTGCCTAATGCTCCTTGCTTGGATTAGACGTGAATCTACTCACTCCTTCCACTACTTGTGCAATGTCAGCGCTTGTACAAACCATTGTATACATCAAGCTTCCAACCACATTCACATACTGACCTTGAACCATGGCCGCCAACTCCACATGTTTTTGGACATTGCACAATTGATATTTTTTGACATGGCTTCCTTTTTCTTACAAGAGATATCATGGTAAAAGGTGTGTGGACAAGCTTGTAGTCTTGCATCTTGAACCTTTGGAATATTTTTTTAATGGACTTCCTCTAGTATAGCTATAGGTTCTTGTGCGCACGATCTCATTTGATTTCCAAGCCCAAGATAAATATTGCAACACCAAGATATTTCATGTTGAATTGCGCAAACAATCGAGACTTCACCTACTTGGTCATGTACTTGTCATTTCTGATCAACAACATGCCATCCACATAGATAACTATGATAACGATGTTATCAACCCACTTCCTTGTAGTAAATGCAAGGATCAACATTGTTGTGCGCAAGCTTGAGCCTAACCACATAACTATCGAATTAATGATTCCACATTCTTGGTGATTGCTTCAAGCCATACAAAGACTAATTCAATTTGCAGACCAATTCTTCTATTTCACCTTGAAGCTTTCAAGCTGGGACACGTAGATTTCTTCTTCACACTCTATGCAAAAATGTTGTCTCAACATTCATCCCAAAATCAAACACAACAACAATAGTTAAAATAAACTTAATTGAAGTCAATTTTGGAACAAGGGAAAAGGGTCCAACAAAGTAAATTCCCTCTCCTTGTGAGAATCCCTTCGTTACGGGGTGAGTCTTATACTTCTCTAGTTTCCCTTGTACATTTTCTTCTTTTTCCTGAAAACCCACTTGTAGCCCATATATTTTCATCTATAAGATAACTTTTCTAAGTTCCAAGTTTCATTTTTGTTTAGAGACCCCATTTCCTCCAACATGGCCTTCTCCTAAGACTCACTCTCTAAACGACCAAGAGCTTCCTTCCCCATCTTGAGGTCTCCACCATTAGTCACTGACAACAGGGACACAAAATGAAAATCTAGTGGGTTATACCTCTCAGGGATGTTGCTTATCTGTCTCGATCTGCTCAAGAGTAGGAATCATAGTCTCCTTTTATTGTGACACTTGCGATTCTTCATTTGTCACACCACACTCCAATATAGGGTCTTCAACATCTATGCCAACCTCCACCTTTTATCTTTATTCATTTGGTTACTTCTTTGGTGCTTCTTGTGTAAAAATCTTATGCACCTTCTTGAATACTACATTTTGGCTATAAATTGCCTTCTGCCTTGGGGTTCCAAAGCTTATATCCTTTGACACCACTCCCATTCCCAACAAAGATTCACTTCACAAACTTAAAGTCATTTTGATATCATTTCCATTAGAATGTGCGAGTATACTTTGCAACTCAAAATTTGTAGATGTCCCAAGCATGGCTTCCTACCAATCCACACTTCTTGCAAAGCCTTATTAACCAATGTAGATGTGGGTGATCTATTGATAAGGTAATAAGCAAAAACCATTGCTTCAACCCAAAACAATGTATATGAAGTTGTCTTTTGCCTTAGAATATTGCTCTATTAGCAGAATTCATCTAATTCCTTTGAGCAATATTCACCCTTGTGGTCCGTGTGCATCACTTTGACCCTCTTCTCTATCTAATTCTCCATAAAGGCTCTTAACTCGAATTTACTAAGAACTTCAGTTTTCTTTAGGGTGAAGTATATCTAGGTCTTGTATGAGTAGTCATCTATAAAAGGCACATCAAAGATAGAATTGTTCAATGATGAGACATCTACTAGTCCAAAAACATCACTGTGGATCACTCAAATCTACTTGTCGTAGATGCAATGTTTGTAGAAGCTAAAATTCAAGGGACAATTCTCTATCCCTTTCACCTAGCTTTAGTCCACAACATACACATACCTTTTTCACCAATATGTCTCTATCTCTAATGCCAAAGCATTATCTTATCCATCGGAAGCTATTCATAAGTTACTTGTTTTGGCCTCAGAGACAATGTTGTTAGATGCATTGCTTATTGCAGTCACATCAATTTTGAACATAGTACTCATGAACACTCCCCTTGCCAACACCATGGATTTGCACACCATTTTTCACCCATCACTGCTAAATGAGACTTGCACACTAATATCATTCATTTTGCTCGCAAAAACCAAAAATGTGGAAAACATCAAGAGTCTTGATCGACCAATCTTTGAAATTTAGCTTCACTCTTCCTTATCCACAATCTTGTAGGTTGATTTGTCTCACAAAAATACATCACCACTGTCATATTCTTCATATTCACATATCCACTCCCACGCATGAGTCATATGATAGGTTGAGAGTCAATCAACCACACATTATTACATGCATGCAAACTTGAGGCTACAAGATATACATTTCCGTCTCTATCATTAGAGACCTTTTCACTTGATGTTTTCATAGTATTTGGTGGATTGGCCTTTTCCACTTTCTTGCTTTACAATCCTTCTTGAAATGCCTTGACTTGCCACAGTTCCATCACTCCTTTAAGGATCTATTCGGAGTCTTAGATCTACCTCTAAACTGCGAGCACTTATCCCTAGTCTTCCACTTACTTCTTTCTTGTGAGCAACCTAAAACAGATAGGGTTTGATTTGTCCGATAGCTTTCCACAAACTTGTGCCTCATCTCCTTTGGTGACAAAACTGTGACTGCATCTTCCACTTTTGGCTTTGATTTAGTACTAAAGATAGCCATCACTAGATTGTCCCTTGAGTCTAGCAAGGAACAAAACAACATGATACACTTTTCTTCATTATTCATTTTGACATCCACAAATGATAAGTGACTTAACATGGTGTTGAAGGTGTTCAGGGGCTCTGCAATGAAGTGACAAACATCCATTTGCAATGAATAAAACTAATTTCACATAAATAGTTTGTTTACCAACAACTTGGCTTGGTAGAACATTCCTAACTTATCCCAAAGAACCTTCATAGTTTTTTTAGCCGAAACATTTAGTTGCACCAAATATAGGAAACAAACTAATAGAGCTTCTGCCTTTCCTATCAACTTTATCCTATTTTTCTAGTTTTATTCTTGTGGATGTTCTACCTTTCCTATCAATTTTATCCCATTTTTCTAGTTTCATTTTTGTGGATGCTACATCTACTATTACAATCCATTGATCTCTATCTACCAAGATATCTTCCATATTGAGTTTCCATAAGTCAAATGTTGACCATTGAATTTCTTAATCTCAATCCTAGTGCTTCCAATCATTTTATTCACACAAAGGTTCTTCCTTGCTGAATTCTCATTCAAGGAAATCATATATCGTAGATTAATTCAATTTATATGAAGCTTATACTTGCCTAGATACCAAACAAAGACAAAGGAGAGTTATGTTATATGAACCTTAAACATAAAAAGATAATGAAAAACATGCAAATTAACACTATTTCACTTGGGAAAACATAGTGCAATGAAATGTCACAATGGCACGTTTGAATGGAGGTAGACCTCATGCAAAACCTCTAGGAAACTATGGATATTCATCCTGGTAGTCAAAATTTCACCCAATGGGTGATGTACATCACCCTACCCAATACTTTTTCCACTGAAAATTGACATACCAAAAGATAAAGAATTGCCCTCTTATGTTTGTTGGTAATCTGCCAACTAATGCCACCATTGAAAAAAGCAAACCCAAAACGGGTGCTAGCAATGGTTAGCAAATCTTGAGTTGACAAAACAACCAGAATAATTGTAATAATGTTGGCCAAATTGCAAACCCTAAGACAACTATGGTTGTGGTGGTGGTAAAACCCCCATCATACACTCAAACCTAAGTTACATAGGGCCCTTCTCCTCAAGAAAACCCTATATCAATCATGGTGAGTACTCCACAAGTAGTTAATAGGATTTTTATAACTTAGGGGTCTTCAATTCCTAGTATTTATTTTTTCAAGTCACAAGAGTTTTTAACTTTGATAGTCCTTATTGTGGAAATCATTCCATCGATGTTGGCTCCAAATCCTATGCAAAATACTCTTTATTCTTGTTGTCCAGTACACAACATTCATGGAGCCCTTCCTCTAGAACATAAAAAAGGAAAATTTGTAGAGTGAGCGACGACCAGTGCAACTTGCGAAATTTGTTGCCAAAGGTGAGCAACAAAGGTTTTCAAGCAAAAAATTTGTGTTGCTTAAAGGCCAAGATGGCAAAATAATGTACCTTGATAGTTTTCAATGGATGTTTATTCATAGAATGTATGTGGTTTAATTAATCAGACCCACAAGTACATAGTTAGGACCGGTTGTCAGAAATTTTCAGATCTACTTATATTAAGTTTGTAAGAAGTGAAAGTTATCAGGTTTTCACTACAAATGGTAGCAAAACCAATTTGGCTCGATGCTACTTGTCACATGTTTGGCCATGACATGGGATGTGGCGGAGTCGTCTCTCTAATAACACCACTTTTTGCCTCATTTGTAATGGATATGGGGTTGGACCTGTCTAATTGTGCATTGTGGATGTTTTTTATTTTATTTTGATGGTTGTTTCCTTGGTTTAGTAAATCTTTATCCCTCCAATGACACTATTGAAAGAGTGATGCTTTGATGATGGTTAGTTGAGCAATGTTTTGAATAAAAATGGATAGTTTTTGGGGATTTTAATATGGTTGAGTCCACATGAGATAAATAAGGGTTGCTCATGAGATGGTGCACTAGAGAGTGTGAAGTCTAGTTTTATATGCAAAATAAGTTAGACCTTTTTGACCCCAACCATCACCACATATCTTCTCCTACTTCTCCTTGATTCACTTGGCCCAATTTTCACCAAGGAACTACTATAGTGCATAAGAGGCTTCATAGGGAACTTCTTTATGAGAAGAACATTTTTTTCCTTTGCATAATGCTTTGAAAATCTAGTTAGTGTGGTTGTGAATGTTCTTCTATTAGACCATCAACCCATCAAATTTTGAATTGAATGGCCAACCCTCCCAATTAAAACCTTCAATAACCGGTTTTATCTTATCACTTCACACCTTCAACATGAAATAAATCTCACACATATCAGGGAGGTTTGGAACATTGTCTTGTCCTAAGGGTGCTATTGGTCGGATTGATTGGTGGGAAGCAACCATTATGTGCACTATCACCTTTCTAAGAGTTTGGAAAGTAGCTAGACATGTTAAAAAAATGAGCCAACCATGGTCATCTAAGGGAGTTTAACATATTTTATCAATAATTGGAACTTTATCTCATGAATGAGACTCTGCAAAACCAAACTTTTGAGTTAATACAATAAATTAAGCTAACAAAGCTTCATCAAGCTTGCAGTGCTCAAATTCAGGCTATAATTCAATGGGTTAAGATTGGACATAGGGTTTAGAATTTTTTTTCCATAAACTGAGAGATAAACATTCTGTTGTGCAAATCAAGGCTATAAAATAACTTGCAAACCATCTCACCAATCATCTAGACATTTTACATGCCTTTGTTCAACATTACAAGTAGGTAGCCCAAGCCTCCAATGATGAAATATATTGTGTTTTAAATAAGTGCATTGGTGTGGTGCCCTGCAAGCTTACTCCTAGCCAAAGAATAGTTTGATACGCCTCTCTCATTTGACGAGTTATATATTCTTGTGATTGGCATGGATCACAAAAAGCCCCAAGCATTGATGGATTTCCCTGTGAGTTTTATCAAATTATTTGCGAGTGTGTCAAACTTGATATGCACAAAGTCTTCCTTGAAGCCACGACCAATGGATCCTTGGGTAAACTCATCTATAAAGGTAACATTAAGTTCATCCCCAAAATTGGGATCTTGAGCTTATCATCAATTGGAGACCTATAACCCTTTTAAATGTGTCCCTAGTGGTTAGGCCTAGGCAAACTAGCTTCATTCAAGGTAGAAATATCTTAGACAACATCATTTCTATCTAGGAGGGGATGAAGTAGGTTCATACTTCCAAACGTAAGACTCTTTTTGTCAAAAATAATTTTTAAAAGGCTTATGATAGGATTGAATGGCCCTTCATTCTTGTTATGCTTAAAGCCCTTGGTTTTGTCCCCAAATTTATTCACACTATTTAGGTACTCTTTATATATGCCTATGCCTATTTACTATCAATGGCAATCAATCTGATAATTTTGGGCTCTTCATATATATTAGACATGGTTGTCCCTTAGCCCCCTCTCTTTATGTCTTAGATGTGGAGGGTTTTGGGTATGTGTTGGAGGACTATGCATCTAGAGGACTAGTGAAAGGAATATCCCTTCCTCACTCCTCTCAATACAAGTTACTTAAGGGAAATTTTACTTACGATTCCTTTCTTACCATCTTAGAAGAGGAAATTATGGTCAATAACACTATGGAGTGCTTCCATATCTTTTTCCTTGCCTTTAGGTTTGCCATCCAATGGGCCAAGAATCAATGTTTTAGATAATCTTATAGCTCTAAACCCAATTAGTTGAATGCCTGTTAGTGGAAATGGATCTCTCATGGGGAAATGTTCAAGTTTATGGGAGTCCCCTTTGCATTTCAAACTTCTCAAGTGGAACTATGGAGCTATTATCCATAGAGTGGAGAAAAATATCTACTACTAGATAACCAAGCCTCTTTCCCTTGCAGTTAAGTTTTAGATTTTTCCCAAAAGTTTTAGTAGTTACTCTTATCTCTTACTCTTCTTGTTGGGTTCCTCTAAAACTTCCTACAAAATACTAGAGAAAATGCTTAGGGAATTCCTTTGGGTCAACTCTATAGGCAAAAAATACTTTCATAGAGTAGCCTAGGATATCTGTCATAAACCCCAAAATGTTGAAGGGCTAGGGTTTAGTGACATATAAAAAAAGTGGTCACCCTTTATGTCAAGAGTGTGCCTAAAGCCATTGATGTAAAAAATATTGAAAATTTATTCTCAGGTATTGCATTTTATTTGAAAATCCTTATGGAAGAGTTCCCGAGAAGGATTTGGGTTTTTGAACGCTATTGATTGCTCCTGATCCCATCAAAATCAAGGGAATGTTTGTGGCCAAGTGTATCCAAAAAGCCTAGGAAATGATCAGCGCTTGGTTTGTTTGGAAAAGGGACACCTTCAAGTTTAGGCTATCTATTAAGTCACACTTTGTAGTGGCCTGCAATCATGACTATTAATGGAAATCTATGGCCAAAACACTTAGGGTTAAGGTTCTATGTATTTTTCATAAAGGCATCCATAACATTGGTGATTTTTTGACAAAATGACAAGGTCTTAGGAACCTTGTCCCACTCTCAAATCCATGTTCAATCTCACCAACCAAAATTTTGAGTCTCTTGTTGAGGTTTAGTTGATTGTACCTAATTCAAGATTAGAATTAGACCCCCCTAAAATGGTAGAACGATGGGAACTAGAGTGTTTCTACCACACTGCGTTGGTATAAACCCTAGATTGGTTAACCCCCAACAATGTTTATAGGGAGATGCTTAACAAATGGTGTAATGTGAGAAATTCCTCCTCTTGTTAGAACATAATATTCCAAATTGTCTAGTTTGCTATAGTTGAGCCTAAAAAATCCATTTTCTCCTAGTGTAGTATCTACCAAGGCTACCAATGGGTGATAGATTGACTCAAATGGGGATCACCTCTCCCATGTGCTAGGATTTTGGCCAAACTGAGTCTTTCAAGCACATTTTTTGGTTTTATGCGAGAGCTCAACAAACTTGGAAATGGATGAAATATTTTCATCTATTCAGACCATAATGCTTTTCATGGCACATGATCTTGTTGGGAGACTATGCTATGCTTCTTGCAAAATTTAAGAAAATATGGCATATTTTTTGCATTGAGATTATCTTTCAACATTGGAAAGGTAATTTTATTTCTTTATTTAACAAGAAGTATTTAGAAATATACTTTTCTATTTATAACATAATTAATACTTTATCAAATGTCATGTTATAGATCCAGGTTCTATAGAAAAAGTGGTTTTGGAGGTGGAGGTATGCATGGGCTAGGATGACCTACAACTATCCTCTTTCTCTCAATCTACTAGGTATAAATAACTAAACAAAACATGCATATGAGACATATACTCATGTCAATGTAAATGGAATCCTAATACATGGAAGATAAGAATACATACTACATTATCTATCTACTCTTACAAACAAGAAATAAAGTTAGGAATACTTACCTTTGAAGATGAACCTGTCGAGCCTCAATCTCTCCCTTGGCCAAGGTGATTCACAAGAGATTGTTGTGGTTGTAAGGATAACCAAGATAAATTATTTCTAGGCTAGCTTGTATATACTTGGATGATCAGTTAAGACTTAGAATATCCATAGACCTAGCATACAGTAATCTAAAATAAAATGTCAAGAGGAGAGTGATCCAAAGCCTATGCCTATGACATGTGGTATATCTCTCACTAGGGCTAAATGTAGATAAGTGATTGTAACAATGCTTGTAAAGGTGTAAGTAAAGTAAATGATGGGTAAGTGATTATAAAGAAGGTAAGGTGCAAATGTTCAACCAAATGGGCAGGGGGAGGGGGAAGCGGGCGGTGTATGGACCTAAAGTGATAAATAGAAAGCCTAAATAACCTTATATCTATACCAACTTATTTAATATAAATAAAATCCTAAAAAAGGATGCACACATACATCCATTAAGCAATAAATAATATCAAATATACTAAGTAAAAGAAATAGAATAGGGACATAAATACTTACCTTTTGGTGGACTTATCAACACTACAATCTCCCCCTTTGGATCAAGTGGAGCTTTTCAAGAGATGTTGTAAGTTGAAGACTTCAAATGGTAAGATGAAAACTTAGATATCCATAGTGAGAAACTCTTAAGACCCCTCCTATTGAACTTCAATGACACTACAAGACAAAACCTCCAAAATAAGGTTCTAAACCATAAACTCTCTTAAATACTCCTTAGGGTAGAAATGTGAGTGAAAGCAGAGCATATGAATGTGATATATCTTTTAAGAATGAAATATGACCTATATATATGAATTGAATACCTAAAAGTAACCCTGAAATCTAAGCTAATGGCATAGACCAAGATGATACAGTTAGAAAATGTCATCTAATAAATTATGGTATCAGAGAGGTATTAAAATAAAAACTTAGAAATGCATCAGACTAACCGATACAATACAAGGAAAATAAATTACGAAAAAAGACTATATCGGCTAAGTCAATATAGTAAGATATAGGGAAGCTAGAAAATCTACATGGAAAGTAGTCATAGAGATAAGACAAAAAGAGACTCAAAGGATGTCAGATTGATCGTAGTGATGGTATGATAGAATAGTATGTAAATATCTCTCACAAAGTATCACAATTTGATCCCACCCCATTCCTAGTGCACTCTTTAAGGTGTACACTTAGGGAGATTGATGTGCCAAAAATCCACGACAAGAGAAATCATTAATAATGTGATAAATTTGAAAGTATCAGATGTATACATTTTCCCCACCTAAATATCATCACATGTAACAATAATGTAATGTGGGATGGCTTTTTAGAAAAGAAACATAACAAAATAAAAGAACATAATTGAAAATAAATGTTGAAACAACTAAAAGTATCTGAAAGTAAACAAAATGAAAAAATATACTGTCACGTACCTTACTGATTATAGATGATGTTGTGTGTATTGTAGTTGATAAAAGACACCCATCGAGAAGAATGAAAGGCAAACTTGAAAAATAAGAAAAAAATCCATTTTTTGTAATTTTTTCTATTAACGCCTAAAAATTATCTATTACACCAAGATTCTAAGGATTTTTTTGATTTGTGCAAAGACCTATGAAAAAAGATATGGTAAAAATAAGGATAAGTAATGGGTAGTTGATGAAATATTAAAATTAGGGCCAAGGAAAGAAATATTAGCACTCGAAAAAAAATATTGGCTAGGCTAATATAGTTTGCAAGGGAAAAATTCAACCCCTGGATGATACCAAAGGGTACGGCCGATATAGTTAAGCAAGGGACTAGCCAATACCATAGGGTATCAATGACATAGTATAAAATGATTAAAATTACTATTACCATAGGGTATGCCCAATAACGTTAGATAATTATGCATGGTTGGTGCATTTAGATGCTTGACCGATACAATAGGAAAAATCAAACATGGGCAATACTGTAGGGTATGGCTGATGTAGGAAAAAATGTATTGGCCAGTACTGTAAGGTATGGCTAATGCAATTTTTGCTTACATGGCCAGTACCATGGGGTATGTCTAGTGTAGTTAAAAATTTTCTATGACCAATGTAGACACCTTAATTCTACCACTTTAGTGTCAACACTAATCTTCTATCATCAACATTCATCATCTATTACTTATCCTAGCTAATCCACTCATCATTGTAAATCTAGATTTATATTATCCTAATTATGACATGACCACCAAATTAATTAAATAAATCGATGATATAGTCACCTTAACATCACCCCTTTGATTAAATAATTGGTAATAGTTAAATTAATTAAACACCAATTACTTCATGCACCCAACATTCTAAATAAATAATAATAATAAAATAATAATTAACCAAGCGACTTCATTATCCTCCCTTAACTAGTCACATTTAATCTATTTTTAAACCTCATTATGAAATTCCACATCTTAACTATAGACATCCAATTCTAACACCATTTGTGTTGAAATTGTCAATCTTACTTAAATTGCACTCAAATGCACATTTTAGGTCAAAATCCATAAAACACTCTAAATGGTTTGAAATTGTCACGTACAAGTGCCAGTTTAGGTCAAAGTATCCCTAAATAGGGCAATGCATTTTATGGACCAACTAACTTTGATCAGATCATTTTGAGACAAAATAACAATTTCACCATTTAATGCTTTAGATCACTCTTTTCTTCTAATTCATTGGTACATATCACATACCTTTATTATTTGATGTTGGCAACATTCTAAATGGGAATACGGATCCAACACATCTAACATCACCTTCTAATTCATCTCCAGTCAAATTACAACCCCTTAATATGACTTTCTGACCATTTTGATTAATTGAGGGCCAACTTTCAAATAATTGCACAAATATTGATTAACCTTGTTTAAGGATAATTAATCCAAATCAAGAACTTAAGTGGATTTTCCATGAGAGTTGTTGAATATATTTTTTTTTAAAATTGAATCTTATTATCTACATCATCAAGTGACATCATTTCTTGGGAAGACATCCCTAGGCCATAAATGCCACAAATATCAAGATTATCGATCACCCATGCCTAGTTAATGCCTCCCATGCCTCTTCAATGCCATTTCTTCTAAGGTCATGATGAAGATAATTATGGATTTAATTCTAAATATTAGTATTATCCTCAACCACACATCTTCATCTCAAGATGGACAGTTCAGGTTGATCCTGACCAATCTCAAAAATCTATAAATAGAGAGGCCATGAACATCATTTATAAGCTATTTTGGTGCAAGGTTATTATGCTCAAATATCTTCAAAGATTGAATATTGCAAAGGTTATAATGCTAAATTATTTTTGCAAAGATTCATTGATAGGATAGTTTAGTGGTTTGCAATCAAGAGCCTAGGTTTTATGGAGTGTTCTTGAGGCATTTGAGGAGATTACCACCATTGTTGATAAAGACAAAGATGCTTGATCAAAGGAGAACATGTTTTTGAGCCACATGGGTATGGTGAATCCATTTGGGAAGGTAATATGGTGTTGATTTATTTCATTTGTTTCTTGCTATCCTTTGTAATTCCCATAGGAATAGATAGGCTTGGTTAGTTAGTTTTTTATGCATGTTTCATTGTTTATGGACTAATGCTTGACTAACTTACTTTGTAATCCTCTCTACATTAACAACCTTATTTAAGACATTAATAACACATTCTAGTAACTTCTAACATTCAATCCATTCGATGTCTAATTAACAAAGTCATTAATCATTTGACCACTTCCTCTAACTAATTCATACATTCTCAATCAATCCATTGAATGCATTTGACCCGTAGACTAAATATTTGCCATCCAAGTTCAAAAATATTAAATAAACCTAAATTAAATTAGATCATCCATTTTTCCTCCAAAACATCTATAAATTGACATGCTTTCCTCCATTGTGATCTTTTGTTATCAAGCAATTTGAAATTATCATCGTGCATCCATTTTGAAATCATATCCATCAATCAAATATAGTTATGTTGCTGAAATCAATTTTATTGGATTTTTATTTGAGCAACCATATATAAAGTGATTATGAGAAAATCTAAGGTAATGAATAAGAGGTGTCTTCATTATTATTAAGTGAAGGTATGACTTGTGTTTTTCTCTTTCAATCTCTATTTGAGGTTTATGTTAAGTTTAGAATATGTATTAATTATTACTCTTAGTTCATTTCTTAAGTTCTAAATTATGTCATTCACATTCTGACATGTCCAATGGGAGCTTGCTCTCAAACAATTTATAATAGGGTTTCTTTCATTTTGAAGAGTGTTTCATTGGTTTTTATTGCCTAATCTATTTTAGGATAATCGTGGCACACATTGTTTAAAGTTGAAAGTGAAATATTATTAGTTCTAGTTAGTTTCAAATCAAATGTGGTTGTGTTTTGAGTTTTGGTGAATTTGTACTTTAGAATGACAAATTTTTACTATAGAACAACAAATTTATTCCATTTTTTGACGAATACATGCTAAGTATCATCGAAATCATCTCAATATCAATTTCTATTTTATGTTTTCCTATTATATATCTTTTTGGATAACAACAAAAATGTTCCATATTTTTGTGAGTTCATATTGTAAAAAGAAGAATTCATAATACTAAATAGAGATTTCATCTAGTCTAGTTTTTTTTGTGTAGGTTCATAAAAGTTCAAGTTTTAGCAAAAAAAATGTGCTTTTGAAAAAAAATCATACCGTGGAATGGTAGATTCATGTTACATATCAACAAAATCATCTCAGGTATCACTTTTTATTTTGTGCTTTCCTATTTTTGATATTTTTGGATAATAGCAAAATTGTTTTGTGTTTTGGTGTAAACATACTATGCAATGATGAATTCATGTTAAGTATCAACAAAATCATCTCAATGAAATCATCTTAGGTTTATTTTTCTATTTTTTGTGTTTTTCTTATTTTTGATCTTTTTGAATAACAATGAATTTGTTCTATGTTTTAGTAAAATATTCTTAGGTACCACTTTTTACTTTCTATATTCTATTTTCTATTTTTTCTACTAATAACAATTTTGATCTGACTAACAACAAATTCACTATATTTTTGAGAGAAATCATTTATTCATCTATTTTATGTTATTTTTACTATCTATTGTACTTTTTGTTTTGTTTAACTCATAGGTATTCGCTTGTCAAAAACTCTATGTAAACTACTAACAATTTTTCTACAACATTGTTGGCTAAATTCATAAAGTCAAAACATTCTTTGCTAGCATTTAAATTTAATATTCATTACTTTAATTTTTAATTTGTGTCTTATTTTTGTCACTAAGAATTTGTGTATGCTCTTCTCTTACATCACAAGGTGATCCAGAGAATCAAAAACAACCTTAGTGACTAGTGTATCATAACCCTGTCAACATATGCTCTTTTTATACTAATAACAATTTTGATTTGACTAACAACAAATTCACTATGTGTTTGAGAGAAATCATTTATTCATCTATTTTATGTTATTTTTACTATCTATTCTACTTTTTGTTTTGTTTAACTCATACGTATTCGCTTGTCAAAAACTCTATGTAAACTACTAACAATTTTTCTGCAACACTGTTGGCTAAATTCATAAAATCAAAACATTCTTTGCTAGCATTTAAATTTAATATTCATTACTTGAATTTTTTATTTGTGTCTTATTTTTGTCACTAAGAATTTGTGTATGCTCTTCTCTTACATCACAAGGTGATCCAGAGAATCAAAAACAACCTTAGTGACTAGTGTATCATAAGCCTATCAACATATGCTCTTTTCTTGTGTTGAGAAGTGATACACAAAATTAAAAATGATTAGTCTTATTTATTTTTATTTTTATGGGATCTATCGACATTGGATTTTATTACCAAGTAGTAGGCCAAACCCTGTGTTCTGACAAGGTACATAAATTCCTTAGGTAGGATGTTGTCAATGGTTATGTGATTGTCTCTTTTATTAGCACCATGATGTGAGGTAGTTTCATCCCACCAATACCCAGGGTTTTAATGACTCCCTTGTTTCATGTAATTATGCCCCATTGTACCAAAATTTATATAGGAGGACTACCTTAGATAAATTAATAAAGTCTAACATAAGATATTTCAGTCCTAATCAAAGAGTGATACTAGAAAAATAACATTCTGCAATATCACCCACCACATACCTATCAGTCCTCGGGGTACTAACGATAGGCCACTACTTGATTACACACTTGTTGACTATTTTAGGATTATCTTGATTGTGTGTTTTGTTTGTGCTCACTCCTCCCCCCTTTGTTATTAACCAGTAATTGAGTTAGTCAAGCCAAAACCAAACTTGTATTTCACATCACAACCAAAACTTCTTTTTCAAACAATCCAAAAAACATACTTATCCTACAAATAAAACCCGAGTCAAACATATAGCAATAAGTTAAAATATGGCCCCAACTAATAGGTTTCAAACATTATTGAATCAAAATCAAGATAGGGAAGATACCTTTGGTAGATATCCCTTTCATTTTATAACCCAAGATGACCATGTAGAGATAAATGATAATGATACTCATAGCCTTGTTGATCAAAGCGAGTATAACATAAAGACTAATGATTTGTAATACTATAAATGAATATGACATTATAGAATGATAATCAGATGGAACAATACTTCTTCCAATTATGGTAGGACATGTCACACACCAAACCTTACTGCATGTATTTGATATTGACCTTCCATAAAACATCCTCCTTGGTCGACCATGGATTCATGCCATGCATGCCATTCCATCTACACTTCACCAATGCACCAAATTGGCCCATTTTGGTATGGAAGTTACTATTCTTGGTGATCCCCAACCCTTCTAATATTGTAAATTGTTGGAAGGGTGATAAATAAAAACAAATTACTTACACATTACAGAAGATGCCTATGAGGTAAATAAATATACAACAAAATCACCACAACTTCAAAATCATATCCATCAAGATGATTTACCATCCACATTTAAAATCTCCCCTTCCACATCCACATCTGAAAAGCAACCTTCCAAATCCACACCATCTAAATCCAGGTTCAATATCATTAACAAGGGTATGGGAGAATATGAGATCCAAGATGCTTTCCATGTAAGCAAAATGCATCTTTATCCCAAAAGCCATGGTAGGCCTAACCAAAAGAAGGAATCACAAATATCCCATCATTATGGTAAAACCTCTTTTGTAAAGGAGAACTTCTTTCAGAAGAAAATATTGAGAGTTCTAATAATTCATGGTTATACAATGATGGTCCTACAACCTGTTTCTATAAGAATGATTATATTGTAGCAAGTCAACCATGTGTAACATTAAGAAATACAAAAGAAAAAGCCTCGGTCTCCATGAACAAGTCATTGTATAACCTATTATTTCTCAACAAAGCATACATGGCATCAGATATAAATTACTTGGTGGTGATCCATACGATTACATAAATGATTTGTTCTCTTCATTAATCGTAGAGTGGATGGATATCATATCTTTTACCCATTATTATAATGATGTGGTGAAAGTGATCTTTTCACCCATATGATTGTAAGTACAAAAATCCGCAAAAACCATCTTCTTTTGACTTATAACAAACATCTATACTCATAGAAACCATACTAGAATTGGACTAAGCTTTATTAAGTTGATTTTATTTAAAATAAAACCTAAAAATTATAATGACCTCATGGGTCTTCCATAAAAATGTGAACAACCATTTATATATCTCACAAAACTAGGGAAAACCATTCTTCATTAACCTATACAAGCTTGCATGACTTGGCCATAACATGATATGAATTTACTACCCAGAATGGTGATTTAAATAAGGGTTTGAGGAAAACAAGCATACTATAGGAAGATTTAAGTGGAAATCAATTTATTTATCCTTGCAAATAATAAATTTTAAACAAAACTAAAAATTTCCAAATTGCATTGGCAAACCCACAATTTTCCTTTTTTAATCGTTGTCTATTTATTTCATTCTTTTACCCGAAAGGAAAATACTGCAAACTATTATTACTTGCCTCTTATTTTAATAAACCTAAAAGTCTCCACTTGAATCTCCCCATGAATGCTACACTCTTTTTTACTCTTCTTTCTTCCATGCCTCTACTATGTGCTTCTCTATTTTACTCTCAACCTTATTAACACATTTATCTCCCCCATTTTATCAAAAAAACTGTACTTCAACTATTTATTCACCCTCTAGATCAGCCCCCAAATTCAAACATGCAAATGCCTCTAGAATATTCCAAAATTATAGAACTAGCACTTTTCCTTGCATACTTCCAAAAATACACCATATTGAAACCTATTTTTTTACTTTTAAAACTCTTTCCACTAAAAAGAGGTCACAACTATGTTAAACTTTATTAATAATAGCATTTTCCATAATTTCCAAAGTTGCATGGAAATATTTGTGTTTGATTAATGAACAATGCCACAAAAAAATGGTCCCATGTTTGCTTACCACTAAAAATGGTTGATTATGTTTTTACATATAGGATCTAAACCCAAATCAACATTGAATTTGACTAACATAAATGACAATTGATTATGTAGTAGTTATTTTGTAGTTGTTTTCTATTTTTGTTTCAATAATAATATGACAATTTTGATCACAGAATAATCATGACAATCAAAGTTGTTAGCAAGAAACAAACAATCATCCCACAAGAATAAATCAAAATAATGCCAATCAATATTCATTCTAACCACTAAGTATCATTTCTCTTTAGTCAAATAATCAAAAAGTACTAAACCAAACACAATAATAAATAAGCCACAAGGAGCACACCAATATGTAACACCAATTCACATGCCATCAAAATAGCTAAAGCAATCAATCTATGCTTGTGTGACATGTTCTCAGGATGTTCTATCTATCCCCCATTGCAAGCATCTGCTTTCCTCTCTTCAATGATACTTTCCCTCTAAATACTCAATGAAAGTAGAAATTTTTCTTGCATCCACCTCAAACAAAACACTGTAGTTAGTATGAGTTTAAATAAAATAGTAAAAGTACTCAAAATGTAAATACATCAAGTAAACTGCTACATAATAATCAAATCTATAAATGAAATCATCTCAAGACAAGATTTTAAAACACAATAATATAGTAATTTAGATGTATGTAAGATTCCCTCAATTAATAATAAACAATGAAAGAAATAGAACAACTATCTGATCCAAGAAACATACATCTAAATATACCAACATAATCAAATATCAACTAATTTATAATTTCTTCATTGTCTTAATACTAATGCAGTTTGTGGTAGGAGGGGATGTAATATCCTTCCCCTCTAAAATAGGCCATCGCCCTAATGGCATTATAAAAATAAGAGTTCTTAAAAAATAATTCAACAACTTATCAAGTAAACAAATGAGGAAATAACCTATGAAAATCCTCATAATCTTCACATGTAACACTATCTTTAGAATATTAGTCCTACTAGATCTTACATTGAGATACCCATTAATTACACAAGTTAAGCTTGCTTGTATCTAGTAACCTAATTAGTTTTATTGTTACCACTCCTTGATCCAGAACCTGTAATGCATTCCAATCCAAAACTTGTGAAGGATCAGCTACATACTTTTTGAGATATGATACTTGAAAAAAATTATGTATTTGAGCTAAGGCTAGTGGCAAAGTAGGATTATAAGCTACAATTTTAATTACTTATAGAACCTTGAAGGGTCCCACATAAATATATGTTATTTTGGCTAATTTTCCAAACTTGATGGAGCTCTTTTGGGGCTCAACCCACAAAAATCCATTTTCCCAACTAGAAACTACCTTTCTTTTCTTTCAGATTAGCATAAGTTTTCTACTTATCATTGGCTTCGACTAACCTTTGTCTGATCATTTTTTCATTATCTTCCATTTCAACAAGCATATCAGGTCCAAAAACTACCATGTCCTAAAGTTTGTCCTAGTTGATAGGTGTTCTACACCTTCTACCATAGAAAGGTTTGAATGGAGCCATCTTCAAAAATTTGATTTAATCTTTCTATTTGCCCATCCATTTCTAGATGGTAAGCTATAATAAATTTTAACTAGGTTCCCAACGCTACATTAATAATTTGCCAAAACCTTGAGGTCATTTGGGGGTCCCTATTTGAGATGATATTCTCTGTAAACCCATGAAATCTATACATTTCTTTTTCAAACCTCTTTCCAAGCACTAGCGCATCATCTATCAAATTACCTAGAATAAAGTGGAATGAAGTGTGATAATTTGGTGAGTTTATCAATAATCACCAATATCATATCATGACAATTCTTTGATTAGGCAAGCCTTGGAAAAAGTTCATATTGATGACTTTCATAATCCATCTTCAACATCTTGTAATCTATGCACATGCAAAGATTTTTATGCTTCTTCTTAACAAACACCATTGGTGTACCCCATAGATAAATAATTGGTCAAATTAATCTTTTTGACAACATTTCCTGAAGCTACGCGTTTAGTTAAACTAGCTCAATTGTCATCATCTTGTAGGGAGCCTTGGATTGGGGTTCTTACCCTAGTATGATGTCTATAATGAATTTGAACTCTCTCTACAAGTAGTATAGATAATTATTTTGGGAAACATACCAAAATTCATTCAATAAAGGATAATATTTTAAGGTAGGCTATTTGGGTTCTTTAATTTCAACTACCTTAACTAGTAATACCTGACATCCTTTTTGCTAATCCTTTTTCACCTAAATGGTCAAAGTTTGTCTTAATTTTAACTCTTTATTATAACATTATATTTAGGTTTGATTTCCCATATCATCCAAGAATTCAATCTTATTTAAGAAGTAGTCAAATTTTGCTTTATGTTTACAAACCCAATTCATTCATAGGATCAAGTCATATAATCCTGGTGGTGTTGCAAATAAATATACCAAGATGGTAAATTTAAGTAAGCTCACTTCTACCTCCATAAGGCATTTGTTCACTTTAACCTTATACTCATTCTTGTATTGAATTGTCCAAGCATTTACCATGAAACTAGCCTTCCTAGGGAATTTATTTAACATGCAAGGAGAGATAAAACATTCAATGGCTCTTGTATCTATCAAAATTGAAATAAGATGCCCAAAAAGGTACCTAATGTTTTAATGGGAGAGGATTGAAATTAAACTTGATGGTTGTCAATATTTGGATAAATTCATTGTTAGAAGGTTCCATGTTGTGCAATAAAGGTAGATTGATTCTTTGACTTGCCATTTATCTTTTATTGAGCAAAGTCCTTAGTATAGTGATCTTATCCACACATGAAACATCCACTAAGAGGTCCCATCCTAGCAAACTGATTGACTTCCTTGAAGCCTTCTTTGAAACCATTTCAAGGTTTCTTGGTTCCTAAAACATTTCTAAACTTTGCATTAGTTATATTAAACTAATTCTTGGAATACCCGTTCATTTTTCAATTATTTTTATTGAGGGTAGTTTTTGGGCCAAAGTATTTCTCCTTAAACTTGTCTCTCACCTCTGTAAGTGATTTTAACTTTAGTTTTTTCTTAAATTCTTTCTCAAATAATTGGTCTATGCTAGAATTTCCATGAACATCCATTCATATCCAATTTGTGGCTTTAACCCCATGATGATCTTCCTGATCTAAAATCATTCACATTTTTGGTAGTGGGGTACATACTTAGAAAGTTTAATGAATTATTCCTAGTAATCATTTATTGATAGGTATACTTATTTTAGGTTTTGGAAGTCAGTTAACTATTGATAAAAATACAACTATTTTAGCCATCGATCCTTATACAAGGATACAAATTATTCCCAAGTGGTGATGGTGGATTCTAGGCCCAATTCTAGTTTTTTATTTTCCCACCAAATTGTTACTCCAACAACAAGTTGGTAAGCTCCCCACACAACTTTGGTTATTTTTGAGTAATTTAGAATCTCAAAATATTTTTTCATATTAGTGAGCCAAGATTAAGCTTTGTCACCCACTACTGTTCCATCAAATTAAGGTGGATTTAGTTTCTTCATATCTTGCACATGTTTAGTAGCTACTCATGCTCTTGCCACTTACTAATCCTTGACATGTTCTTGTTCTAGGGGATCTTCTTGACCAAAATATTATTCCTCAGGTTCTTATTGTTCATCTTTTGTATCATGCCTATGATCTTCCTACTCTAAATCTATTATTATATCTTGTTTCTCATTCATGATAGAGAGGATTTGATCCATCTTTGCAGCTTGTTTAGATGCTAATTGATCAAGGGATTGAGGAGAATTTTGATTAAAAATACCTTAAACACTTGATTTTCCACATGCCATCTTCTTGCTAAAAAAGAATAACATTTTAACATTAGTGGACTCATTATGTTTGAGCATTTAAACTGTGCTCTGATACCACAATGCAAAAACCCAACTCCACTTATGTTACACACTTATTTTTTTCAATAAATATCACATTTATTAAATGGTAAAATGAGTTATCTCGATAAAAGAGTTAAGTATAACATTTATTTGGGTCCTACTTATCTTATCTTTCTGATATCATGAAATTAAAACATTAAATCAATTTATAACCATGGTTTTAACAATATGCTATGTACAAAACAACATATCAAATATATATAACAATGAAGTATGTTGTAATAACCATAAATAATACAATTCAACTAAAAGTATTACATATAGGACTATTATTATCCGTATCAAAATATGGAGGTAAAATTAGGATAATACCACAATAAAAAATGAACCTAAATAGTTACAACAACCACTGTTGTGAAAGTTTACTCAATAAATACAATTGACACATCAATACATAAAATAAAATACATTTGAAAGAATAATATGATAGTCATGAGCCTGCTTCGGTACTAGCTTATAGCTGTAGAGAGTGAAAGCATCATCATAGCATTTTTAATCCTAACAAATATTGATGGTTACCTGCAAACCTCCCCATTGGGAGTGGCCCTATACTTCACTAAGGATTAGATGAATGCACAGGGAACATTTAGAACCAATCAAGAATATGTGTAATGTGTACAATTACTATTGCATGTATTCTTTTAAAAACATACAAACTAGAATGTACAGTGGACAAACAATGTATACCACTATAAAATTACTTTAGCCAAAGCATTTTATAGTAAAAAAACATATTATAACAATCTAGGTCTAGTTCACATAATCAATCCTCTATTGAATCATATCTTACTCAATAATTCTTTCATCCAACTGATGATAAATGATGTTTGAACAAGCTTACTACTTGTCATTCATCATTTGTTAATTGAAATAAGGATCAAAATTTAAAAACCATAATCATACATAGATCTCACTCAATAACTCACAATAATTCATCCATAACTAAGAAATTAGACAAACTAAATGTATTACAACATATTTCATATAAGTTAATTCAATCCCATATAAAAGTCTTTAACACTTTAAGATCTTAGGATTAAGCCCTCATTAATTCCATTAAGTAAAAAATCTTCATTTAACTCAAACATTCTAACAATAACAAAATAAATATGTCTACATGGGGAGGTATACCCATAGTTTACAATAGTTATGCCATGTAGTATTCAAAACTATATTATGTCTTATCTCAAATAGATATCATAGGGTTCCCATATAGTATTGCTTAATTTGTTGTCAAAATAAGGGATCATACATTTATAAATAGGATACAATTCCATAATTAATAGAATTTGAAAGCTATGACATTCTCATATGATACAAATCAGTCCATTCTCAGACAAGACAATCATTTATGTGTATACAGTTGAAACCAACAAGATTCCATTCATAATTACTACTAAAAATTATATGGTATCCTACATAATAATAATCCATCTATTTTCAAAACAAGACAAAACAAATGTATAAAATCCAAAGACAATTTCATATCTAACAAATGCCTTTACTCATCTAACCATTTCTCACAATTATAAGTATGTAGGTGGCATAAACACCCACCTATAGGTTTATAAATCGAATATATGCTACCAACTGAGTCATTTATACTAAGAAACATAAATAAAGTTTTCATGCATATCCCAAATGAAGTAAAATGGCCATGAATAACTATAAATAGTTAATTCAAAGCATTCAAAAATATATATAGTTAGAAATACGTTTACTTACATATAATGACCAAATACAACCATAAAAATGACAAATCAATTCAACCAGATCAACTTAGCCATATAAATGAGTCACTATTTGCACATAAAAACCAATTACAATGATCAAATATAACCATTTTAATTTAACACTAGTTGTAGGTAGTCAAATGACTACTATATAATGTAAGAATTTCCCCCAAATAAACTATATTATATAAATTATTACTAGTTTTCCAACCATCTATAAAAAAATTGTAAACCATTATTTAATCAAATGTTCCTCTATATTCTAAACTAGTTGTAGTGAAAATTAGCTACATCCAACTAAAAAAGCTTTGAATAACCAAAACCCTTGTTTGAACCGATATTCCAATGCCTTGTTTATGCAAGAAGAGCTTTACTAAGATAATTCATTTTGTTCTCTTCATTAATAAGAAATTGGATAGCTATCATAATCGTTACCCATTCTTATAATCATGTGGGTGAAAGTGATCTTTTTACCCATATGATTGTAAGTATGAAAATCCACAAAAACCATCTTATTTTGACTTATAAAAAACATATATCCTCATATCAACCATTATAGAATCGAGATCAACTTTATCAAGTTGTTTTGATCTAAAATAAAACCTATAAATTATAATGACCTCATTGGTATTCCATAAAAATGTGAACAACCATTTATATAACTCACAAAACTAGTTAAAATCATTCTTCATTAACCTAAACATGCTTGCATGACCTAGCCATACTAGGTTATGAATTTACTACCTAGAATGGTGATTTAAACAATAAGGGTTTGAGAAAAATAGGTATAATACAATAATATTTAAGTGGAAATAATTTTTTTGATCATTACATATAATAAATTTTAAACAAACAAAACATTTACAAATTGAATTGATAAACCCATAATTTTCTTTTTTTAATCATTGTTTAATTATTTCATTTTTTGACAAGAAAGGAAAATTATGCAGAATATTATTGATTGCCTCTTATTTTGAGAAACATAAAAGCCTCCACTTATATGCCTTTTCCCCCTCTTCTTTCTTCCATACTTATGCTCTGTGCTTCTCCATTTTCCTCTCAACCTTCTTAACACATTTCTCTCCCCCATTTTCTCAACAAAATTGTACTTCAACTATCCATTCACCCCCAGATCTATCCCCAATTTTAGGCATATAAATGCCTCTAGAACATTCATTAAGGTTTCCAAAATGATAAAACTAGTACTTTTCACTTCATGCTTCCAAAAATGCACCATAATAAAACTTTTTTTTACCTTTTTAAAATTTTAACACCAAAAATACGATATATCTAGGTTAAACTTTATTAATTAAAGAATTTCCCATAATTTCATAAGTTACATGCCAATATTAGTGTTTGATTGATGAAAAATGCCACCAAAAAGGGTCCCATGTGTGCATACCACTGAAATTGGTTGATTACCTATATTCAAGAGGATCTAACCCAATTCAACATTGATTTGACTAAAGTAAACAACAATTGATTACCTAGTAGTTTATGTATACTCATTTTTCATTTTTGTTTCAATCATAATATGATAATTTTGATCACATAATAATCATGGCAGTCAAAGCTATTAGCAATAAATAAATAGTCATCTTGAAAGCATAAATCTTAATAGTACCAATTAATGTTCATTCTAACCATTAAGTATCATTGTTATTTAATCAAATAATCACAAATTACTAGACCAAGAATGACAAAAAATAAGCCACAAGAATGAACACACCAACATATAACACCAACTCACATGCCATCAAATTATCTAAAACAAACAATCTATGTGTGTTTCACATATTCTTAGAATATTCTACCTGTACCTTATTTCAACCATCTATTGTTCTCTCTCCTATGATACTCTCCCTCTAAATTCTCAATGAGGGTAGGTATTTTTCCTACATCCACCTTAGTAAGAATATTTTAGTTAGTCTAAGATTAAATAAGATAACAAAAGTATCATAATATAAACACATCAAGTAAATTGATGCATAACAAACAAATCTGTAAATGAAATCATCTCAACCTAAGATTTAAAAACAAAATAGTAAATTATATTCAAATATATATAAGATGCCCTAAAATCATAATAAAAAATGAAATCAATAGAACAATTATCTAATCTGAGCAATATATGTTTGAATATACCAATAAAATCAAATAATAACTAATTGATAGTTTAATTTATTATCTTAATACTAATGTAGTTTGTGAAGACTAGGAAGGGATGAAACATCCTTCCCCCCAAAAATAGGTCATCTTCCCATTGACATTATTAAAAACAAATTTATAAAAAAAATCAAAAATCTATCAAGTAAACAAATGAGTAAACAACCTGTGAAACTCCTCATAATCTTCACATGTATCACTATCTCTAGAATACTAGTCCATTGAACCTTGCATTAAGATACCTCTCAATTATGTAAGCTAAGATTTTGTGTATCAAGTATATTGATAGGTTATATGGTTACCACTCTTGAATCCATAACCTGTAATGCAATCTAATCTAAAACATGTGAAAAATTAACTACATACTTTTTAAGATATGATACATGAAAAACATTATGTATTTGAGCAAGGGCTAATGGTGGAAAAAAATTATAAGCTATAAAATATTAATTAATTATAGAACTTTAAAGGGTCCCATATATTTAAGTACTAGTTTGGATATTTTTTAAAACTTGACAAAGCTCTATTGGGGCTTAAACCACATAAAAACCTTTTCCCCAAATGAAAACTGCCTTGTTGTTCTTTTCAAATTATCATAACATTTTTTCCTATCATTGACCTCAGCCAACCTTTGTCTAATTAGTTTTAATTTCTATTCCATTTAAAAAAGCATATAAGGTCCATAAATTTCTTTATCCTTAAGTTTATCCCAACTAGTAGGTGTTCCACACTTTCTGCCATACAAAACTTGAAATAGAACCATATTCAAAGCTCATTGAAATGAATTGTTTTAAGAAAACTCAACCAATGGAATATATTATTCCCATTTATATTTTTGATCCATGAAATACATCCTTAAAATGTCTTCTAAGATCTAATTTACTCTTTCTATTTTCCCATCTATTTTTAGATGGTAATCTATACTAAAGTACAACTAGGTGCTCAATGTTGCATTAATAGTTTTTAAAAACCTTAAAGTCATTCAGGGGTCCTTATCTAAGATGATATTATCTATAAATAAATGTAATATAGACTTATTTTATAAAACTTTTTACCAATATTGATGCATCATCGATCAAATTGCCTGGAATGAAGTATGCTACTTTGGTGAAGTTATCAACAACCACAAATATTGTATCATGACAATTCCTTGAGATAGACAAGCCTTGGAAAAATTCCATACTGACAAATTTTCAGTTCCATTATGGTATGTCATGTGGGTAAAACAAACCAATAAGATGCATATGTTCATCATTGACTCATTGACACTCTAAATATCTTGACACAAAATTCGTTTTGTCTTTCTTTATTTTAATCTAGAAATACAATGGTTTTAGCTTTGATAATATCTCAGTCACACTAGGATAAACTTAATATGGAGTGTTACATATCTCTCTTAGAATTATTTTCCTTAGATTATCTCCATCTAGAACATATATTATTCCATTGAATCTTAGAATCCCATCACTCTCAAATTGATATCCTTGATATCTATGACATTGAGGATTCTCTACCAATGTTTTCTTAACCTACTCGTAGAACTCATTTCCTAGTGAAAATATCAAAACTTGGTCTTCGAGGTTGATTTTAATAGTATCCATTATTGTTGTGTACCTTCTTTGACTAAGAGCATCTACAATCTTATTTTCATTAACCTTGATATAACTAATATCAAAGCCATAATTTGAAAGGAATTCCAACCATCCTCTTTACCAAGCATTTAGGTTGGGTTGGTGAAAATGTACTTGAGTTCTAAGTTATCTATCTTCAACTTGAATGGTTTCCCCAAAAAATTATGTTTCCACACCTATATGCTATGCAAAATTGGATCCATCTCCAAGTCATGTGGGGAATAATAGCCTCACAAGGCTTCAATTTCATTGACTCAAGAGATATAACTATACCATCCTACATAAGAAATCTACCAAATCCATCCTCAAAAGCATTTGCTATTACTAAAATATGGCCATTTGGGTCTAGAATTTTCAAGAATGGATCCAAATTAAGCCTTTCTTCAAGGTTTAAAAGGATTATTCACACCTTTTATTCCATATAAAACACTGCTCTTTATGTTTTAGGGAGGTGATTAGATTAGATATCTTAGATAAATTTGGCACAGATTTCATTTAATATATAGCTAATACCATAAATCTATGTACCTCATGCCTATTTGTAGGTGTTGGACATTACATGATGGCTATTATCCTCACTAGGTCTACTAAGTTTCCCTCTATAGAGATAATATACCCCAGAGTCTATACTCTTCTTTTAAAAAAGGCACACTTTGACAATTTATCATAGATCTTGTGATTTTGTAAACATTCGAGAACTAGACACAAATGATCTATATGATCTTATTCACTCTTGGAATAAATTAGGATACAAGCAAGAAAAACCAAAACAAATTAATCAATATAATCCATAAACACATTATTCATGAGATTCATTAATGATGTACATGAATTTATCAATCCAAAAGACAACAATGCAAACTTGTAATGCCCATATCTTGTCTTGAAAATAGTTTTTAAAAGGTTTTTTCCTTGATCCTTAATTGGTGGTACCCTAATCTTAGGTCAATTTTGGAAAATACTGCTACTCCACATATTTTATCAAAGAGATCATCAATGCAAGGTAGAGTATATTTGTTCTTGATGGTTTCTTTGTTTAACATCATATAATCTATACATAGGTGAAAATTTTCATTCTTATTCTTAAAGAACACCATTGGTGCACCACACAGAGAAACACTTGGTTGAATTAATCCTTTTGACAACATTTCCTAAAGCTGATCTTTCAATTCAACTAACTCTATTATTGTCATCTTGTAGGGATCCTTGGATTGAGGTTCTGACCTTGGTATGATGTCTATAGTGAAGTCTAACCCTCTCTTTGGGGGTAGGCTAGGTAATTATTTTGGGAAAACATCTTAAAATTCATGCAAAAAAGGATAACCTTCTAAGCTAGGCTCTTTGAATTCTTCAATTTCATCTATCTTTAAATACCTGAAACCCTTTTTGTTGAACTTTTTTCACTTGAATGCTCAAAGTTTGTCTTAATTTAAATTTTTTCTTCTGGCCTTGTATTTGGGTGTGATTTACCATAGCATCCAAGCATTCAATTTTTTAAAAGAATTAGTCAACTTTTGCTTTGTGCTTACAAAGCCAATTCACTCCTAGGATCTTGTCATACATCCTAGTGGTGCTACAAACTAATATACCATCATGGTAGATTCAGGTAAGCTCACTTATACCTCTATAAGGCATTTGTCAACCTTAACTTTAGATTCATTTTTATATTGAACTGTCCAAGTATTTACCATGAAACTAGCCTTCCTAGATAATTTATTTAACATGCTAAGAGAGATAAAAAATTCAATGGATCATATATCTATCAAAATTGAAATAAGATACCAAAAAAAGTACCCTATGTTTCAATGGGAGAGACTTGAAATTGAGCTTGACAATTGTCAACAACTATATGAATTCATTGTTAGAAGGTTACCTAATGTGCAATAGAGGTAGATTGATTCTTTGACTTGTCATCTATCTTCCACTGAGAATAGTCCTTATCGCAATGATATTATCCACACGTGAAACATCCTCCAAGAGGTCACTTAATCTAAGACCAATTATATTTCTTAAAGCCTTCTTTGAAACCATTTCTAGGTTTCTTGGTCCTTGAAGCATATTTGAACTTTTTGTTCTAGATATTAAATCGATTCTTAGAATTTCCATTACATTTCTAATTATTTTTCTTGAAAGTGGTTTTTGAGACACCGAACTTCTTTTTAAACTTGTCTCTGACCTTTGTAAGTGATTTTAAATTTTGTTCTTTTTTAGCCTCTTTCTTGAAGACTTGGTCCATGGTATAAGGTCCATGAACATCCACTTCACATATAATTTGTGGCTTTAACACCATGATGAACTTATGATCCAAAAGTGTTCATATTTTTGGTGTTTGGGTAAATATTCAAAATCTTAGTGAATTGCTCCCACTACTCATTTAGTGATAGGTCTCCCTTTTTAAGTTTTGGAAGCTGATTAGTTTTTGATAAAAAATAACTTTAGTAGCCACCAAGCCCTAAACAAGGCTAATAATTATTCCTAAGTGGTGATGGTGGAGTCTAGACCCAATTTTAGTTTCTTATTTTCCCACTAAGTTGTTGCTTCACAAGCAAGTTAGTAAGCTATCCACATAACTTTGGTTATTTTTGAATAATTTCAAATATTTAAATATTTTTATATTTCAGTGAGCCAATATTCTACTCCATCACCTAGTATAATTCAATAAATTTTAGGTGGGTTTACTTTATTCATATCCCACACAAGTTCAATAGCTACTCGTACTCTTGCCACTTACTATTCCTTAGCATGCTCTTGTTATATGGGCTCTTCTTGATCAACTTGTTGTTCCTCAGGATCCTCTTGTTTATCTTTTTCTTCGTGCCTATAAATTTATTGCACTAAATTTTTTATTATATCATGTGTTTCATTCATGATAGTGAGGATTCGATCTAGCTTTATAGTTTGTTTAGCTTCTAGTTCATCAAGAGTCTGAGGAGGATTCTAGTTAGAAGTCCCCTCAAGACTTCCTTTTCCATGTGCCATGTTATTATTGAAAGAGAAAAATAATTTTAATGTTAGTGGACTCAATAGGTCCAAGCATTTAAACCATGCTCTGATACCACAATGTGAAAACCCAACTCCTCTTAGGTTAAACACTTAATTTTTTCTATTAATATCAGATTTCTTAAATGATAAAATAGGTTATCTCAATAAAAGAGTTTAGTAAAATATTTAGTTGGGTCCCACTTATTTTATCTTGTTGATATTATTAACATATAACATTAAATTAATCTATAACCATTGTTTTAACAATATTCTAGCTAGAGAAGAGCATATCAAATAAATATAACAATGCAATATGTCATAGTAGTAAAAATAATACAATTTAAATAGAAGTGTTACATCAAGGACTATGTTTATCTTTATCAAAATATGCAGTTGTAACTAGGATAGTACCACAATACAAAATGAGCTTGAATAACTACAACAACCACTACTATGAAAGTTTACTTAATAAATACAACTAAATACATCAATAAAATACATTTGAAAGAATAAAATGATATCCACGAGCCTACTTTGGTATTAGTTTCTAGTTGTAGAGAAGGAGAGCATCATTAGAGTGTTTTTACTCAAACTATAGAGTAATGGGCCTCTACACACCTCCCCACTAGGAGTGCCCCTACCCTTCACGAGTGAGTAGATGAATATATAGCAAACATTTAGAACCAACTAAGAATATGTGTAATGTGTAGAATCACTATTGCATGTAGCCTCCTGAAAGCATACAAACTAGAATGTAGAGTGGGCATACAATATATATATAGTTATAACATTACTTTGGCCAACATATTTTATAGTAAAAAATAGATTATATAAATACATGGGTCTAGTCCACATAATCAATAGTCTTTTCTAAAGCATACCATTCTCAATCATTCTTTCATCTGATCGATGATGAACAATATTTGAACAAGCTTCCTACTTGTCATTTTTCATCCATTGAATGAAAGGAGGATAAAAATGAAAGAACATAATCATATATAAATCCCACTTAATAACTCACAATAATTCCTCCATACCTAATAAAATAGTCAAACTCAGTGTATTACAACATCTTTCATATAAATTAACTAAATTTCATATAAAATTATTTAACAATTCAATATCTCATTATTAAACCCTCATTAATTTAATTACATAAAAAGGATTTATTTAACTCAAACATTTTAACAATAAAAATATTAATATGTCTATGTGGGGAGGTAAACCCATAATTTACAATAATTATGTCATGTAGTATTCAAAACTATATCTGTCTTATCTCAAATAAATGTCATAGTGTTCCCATATGATATTACTTATTTTTGTTTTTCAAACTAAAGGATCATACATATTTCAATACCATACAATTCTATTAATCTGAAAGCTATGACATTCTCATATGATACAAATCAATCCATTCTCAAACAAGACAATCGGTCATATGTGTAAAATTGAAACTAACAAGATTCCTTTCATAATTATTACCATAAATGATATGGTATTCCCATATAATAATAATCCATCTATTTTATAAACAAGACAAGACAAGTGTAAAAAAGCCAAAGATAATTACATATCTAATAAATGCCTTTACTCATCTAACCATCTCTCACATTTATAAGCTTGTAGGTGGAAGAAATGTCTACTTGTAGATTTATAAATTGAATATATGTTACTAAATAAGTAATTAAGACTAATAAATACAAATTAATGTTTCATGCATATCCCAAATGAAGGAAAATGACAATGAATAACTAGAAATAGATAAAATCAAATCATTCAAAAATATCTATAACTAAAAATCTATTTACTTGCACATAATGATTAAATACAACCATAAAAATGACAAATCAATTCAACCAAATCAATTAAGACATATAAAAAAGTTACTATTTATACATAAAAATCAACTACAATGATCAAATACAACCATATTAATTCAAAACTAACTATAAGCAGGTAACAAGTGGCTACTATATTAACTATATTATATAAATGATTGCTAAGTTTCCAATTAGTTGTAAAAATCACCCATTATTCAATCAAATGCTCCTCTATATTCTAAACCATCTTTAGGTAAAAATTAACTAAAGCCAACTAAAGAAGTTTTGAAGAACCAAACCCTTGTTTATATTCTAAACTAACTAGGTATAACCCATATCTAATGCCTTGTTTAAATAATTCATTTTGTTCTCTTCATTAACGAGAAAGTGGATGGTTATCATATCCGTTACCCATTATTATTATCATGTGGTTTAAAGTTATCCTTTCACCCATATGATTGTGAGTATGAAAATCTAAAAAAAAATCATCTTATTTTGACTTATAATAAACATGTATCCTCATCACAACCATACTAGAATCGAGCTCAGCTTTATCAAGCTATTTTTCTTTAAAATAAAACTGACAAATTATAATGACCTCATAGGTCTTCCATAAAAATGTGAACAACCATTTATATAGCTCACAAAACTAGCAAAAATCATTTTTCATTAACCTCAATAAGTTTGCACGACCTGGCCATAGCAGGGTATGAATTTACTACCCAAAATGATGCTTTAAACAAGAGGAAAACAATCATAATATAGACAAATTTAAGTGGCAATCAATTCTTTTATCATTGCAAATAATAAATTTCAAACAAACTAAACATTTTCAAATTGTATTGATAAACTCACAATTTTTTTTAATTATTGTTTAATTATTTCATTTTTTTATCAGAAAAAAATATTGTAAATATTATTACTTGCCTTTTTTTTACAAAACCCAAAACTCTCCATCTGAATCTTACCATGAATGTTATGCCCATTTTTTAAATCTCTTCTTTCTTCCATATCTCTTCTTTTTGCTTCTCCATTTTCCTCTCAACCTTCTTAACGTATTTCTCTCCCCCAATTTCTCAATGAAACTACACTTCAACTATCCATTCACCCCTCAGATCTACCCCTGAATTATGAAAATGCCTCTAAATCATTCTTTAGGGTCTCAAAAATGATAGAACTATAACTTTTCATTGCATGCTTCCAAAAATACATCATACTAAAACCCATTTTTTTAAATTTTCAAACACTTGCCACCAAAAATAAATTATAACTAGGTTAAAATTTATTAATTGAAGTGTTTCCCATAATTTACTAAATTGCAAGCTGATATTTAAGTTTTATTAATGACCAATACCACCAAAAAGGGTCCCATGTTTGCTTACCACTAAAATTTACTGATTACCTCTATGCAAGAAGATCTAAACCCAGTTAACATTGAATTTAAGATATAAAATAGTTCTAGGTGGTGATACAACTATATATTTTTTTTGTAATTTCCTACCTATATTGTTAAGTAGATAAAATTGAACAACATTAATACTATTGGAAATGTGGTTAGTACAATCAAGAACACCTGGGTGATTTTGAATTGTACTGGGATGGTTATTGATACAATTAGACAAACTAGGATCATTCTAAACTATATCAAGCTAGTTGATGCAACATTTTTTTGGAAATGCTATAAATTATATTATATTGGCTGATATAGTCATAAAAACTAGAACAAACTAAAATGATCTCAAAAAAAGTTCATTTATGAGATTTATATGAAATATTAGAGATTTGTTGAAGAATCCATTGAGTATTTTCCAAGTTTAGATTAATAAGAGATACATATCCTCTAGGTTTTTCCTCATCCTCTTCATCACTTTAATAAAAAATGAGGTGAAAGGTAGAGTAAGTGAACATCTTCATTAAAAGCATGGGTTATAGTAAGAGACTTATGATTATGTAATACATATAAGTTTTTTTATTGGGCTTTGGTAAACATACAATAAATGTCATAAGAAGGGTAGATATTACATGTGTGTAACTTTTTGAGAGTTCTCATTATAATCACCCTTAGAAAACACACTAATTTTGAAAAAGGCTCTTCAATAAAATAATAAGGGATTTTGGAAAAGCTTGGAAAATCTAAGGTCATTGCATGTAAAATCATCTTTTATTCATTAACAATGTAGTGAAGTGGACTTTCACCATTGTATTTAAGAAAAGGATTTTTAATAGTGTCTATTATTTTGATAATATGGTTAGGGTTTTCTAGGTCTAAATCTTGGTTGATGTGAACCGTGTTACATTTAGTAGGCCTAAGTTGAGATTGAGAAAAAATACACTATGAAGTATTTCCATAAATGGTAGGCATGGAAGGAATGAGAGACTAAACCATGTAAAATATGAATGGATTAGGACTCAATAAAAATATCATGATGAGACATTATGATGAAAATATGAAAAAAAAATATACAATAGTGAAATCAAGAAATAATATTGTTATGATCTACACTTATAATAATTAGAAAATATGTAAAATATAATGTAGATCAACTCAACACAATAGATATGGGTGGACCAAGATGTCCAAATAATCAATATATGTAGAAATAGAATACCCTTAAGGTAGGGCAACACCATACAATACTCCTTTAGGAAAGAATAACTTCATAATGTCTCTTCGAGGGGACAACCTTCAATATCCTCTTACAATAGAAGACTCAATGCTTACTTGATACCTTTACAATGATAATCATCTCCTTTATATAGACCTTTATCTAACTAACAATGGATGGGTAACCTATTAATCCCAATGTAGACCAACCATTACCCAATACACTAATTCCACAAGCTAATCCATTATCCTAATATATTGGACCCATATAACTAACTAAGGGGCATGTGTGCCACATGTTGACATCTCCATCAACCCATATACATTAATATATCATGTCCCTAGATACATATAATTACTTCCCTCTTTGACATGTTTCATTCCCAAAACATAGGAAGAAACCAAATAATGAGTGTGCTTCAAATCATTGTACACTTGTCTCCAATCTCGATCATCTAGCCATCCATATGTGATCTTGGAAGGTGATAGCTCTCCAAGCTTGTTTCCAAATTCCCTTATGCTCCTCTGATTCCATCTATGATCGTAATTATATTGCTTTGGTGTCCATGCATAATTATTCCTCTTGTGATTCTATGTACCATATTTCTCTACACTACTCTTATTTCTTATATAGCCAAAGTACTTATTATCATGACACTCCCTCACATGGCTCCATGATTTTTTCCTCTCATGATTATGTGGGGGTATATATACCATGTAAAATATGAATGGATTGAGACTCAATAAAAACATCTCAATGAGACATTATGATGAAAATATGAAAAATAAATATACAGTAGTGAAATCAAAAAATAGTATTGGCTAGGCCAATGTAGTTATTGACACATGCATAATAGATGTAGACTATATTGGGTTGGGTGATATATTAAAACTAAAGCTAAAAAATAGAGGATTATATTTGGCTCACCAATACATTTGGATCATAATGTAAACTATATTGGGTCAACCAATATAGTGGTGGAAATATGGAAACTATATTGGGTTGGCCAATATAGTTTTTAACACATAGAATTATATTGATTGGATAATATAGTAGGTTTGATATCTAAAATTTTCACCAAATTGAATGATGATGGTGAAGATAAAGCTAAGAAGAAAATAAATAAAAATGATCCAACCAGTGGTGTGATATGGTTCACATTAGATTCACTATAATGTATGTGTGGGTTAGGATGACTAATTTGTAATAATCATCTTTCTATATATATAATAAAATACAAACAAGAGGTCAATAATATAGAGCATGCATATACTTCAATTCTATAACAACAATTCTCCAAGTGGACATAGATCTTGTAGAGTGTAATCCATACTCACTACCAATGGTGTATGGTTAAAAAGCCTATGCCTAAGATATGGATTGTGGTTTGAATTATATCTCAAGATAAGTAAATGATATAAAAATGGTAACAAAGGTGTATCAAGGATATAATAAATAAACTAGGTGTGAGGAACTAAAAAAAAAGTTAACCTAGATCCAAGATAACTATAAATACTAAACTAACAAAAAGTAAATGGTGAAATGGTAAACTATAGGTGGTGTATGCAACCTAAAGTGGTAGAGGGAAAACCTATGAGACCTACAACTATACTAGCCTATTAGGTATAACTATAAACTAAACAATGACAATAACATACATGCTACTATAATAGTAGACAAATCAAATCTATCTACTAAGTAAATAAATGAAAGAGAATAAGGATAGAGATACTTACCTTTGGGTGGGATTTTTTTATCAATACCCCCTTAACTCTAGTGTAACTTTGTAATAAATTTAAGAACAAATATCTCAAATGGAAATATGAATACCTAGGTATCATTACTTGGGGTCTCCAAAGACCAAATTTACTCAACTAATGATTTTCATTAGTTAAAAATCAAAGAATTCCCCTATTGATTTTCAAAGACTTTAAGCAAGACTTAATCTCCAAGAATAAAACATCAGCCTATAACCCCTATTTTCATCACTTAATGGTATAAATGAAAGCACAAGCATAGAAGATGAATGTTATGTTTATTGGGAATGATAAACATGACCTCTATATATACATCTCCAAACCCATAAATAATATTGAACCCCAAGCTAATGGCATTATCTAAGATGATACAATAAAAAAGGATGTAGGCTGACATAAAATTACTTTGTCCCAAAGATGAAATATTATTGGCATAGATAATACATAAAATTGAATCAGATCTAAGATGAGACTATATAGGTAAATCATTAAATGAAATAGATTTTATCAGTCTGGTTGATACAATATGAATATAGTGTTGTTATAAAATATGGATACAAAATAGACAAAAAGGTGAGACAAAAATATACTCAAAGGAGTTCAGATATATAGTAGAGAATGTATTTCAAAGTACCATGACATGATCCCACCCTATTCTCAATACACTCCTTAGGACATGCACTCAAGGAGATTGATGTGCCAACAAGCCCATGTAAGAGAAACCGTTGGTAAAATAATAAAACTGTAAAATATCAGGTGTATACATATGTCCCATCCAAATCATATCATATGTCACAATAGTGTAATGTGTGATGGTGATTTAAGAAATATATATAGTAACACAAAAGCATAAATGAAAATTTATATATCTCGACTTACCTTTTTACATAAATGATACATGCAAATACCATAGTCTTGATCTTGGTAGGTGTAGCAACTCCATTTATAAAACCTAACAATACAAGTCTACAAATGGAATGAAAACAATACACATTTAAGGAAGATAGTCAACAAAAAAATGTAAATGAAAATTTTTAGAAGTGATTGTAAAATGCATAAATTTTGGCAAGACAAGAATGATAAGACTAAATTAGAACCAAAATATCCAAGGATACAAAAAATTAAAAATTGAAAATTGAAAAGCCATCATATTGGGGCTTATACAAAACTATATAACTCAAGGGACAAGAAAATAAAGATATAAAAACTAGAAACTTGACCAAATGGACAAAAAAGGTGAAACATGAAAGCATGAAAGGGATAAATGAGGTTGGTTGTGGCTCAAAAAAATAAAATAAGAAAACTCAAGGTTATAAACATTACTAAGAGGAATCCAAGAAATATAAGGCAATGACCAAGAGGGCATCTCATAACAACTCAAATATGTAGATTTTATTCAAAAATGGAAAATGCTAATTTTATCATAAGGCTAAGATGTCTAAAAGTGATGAAGAATAGGAGATAAATAAGATGAGATATATTTAAAAACAAACATTTTTTTCAAGGGGAAATATGGATGGAGGAAAATGGGGCATCACCAAGGTGAAAACATGGTATTCATTGGAAACAAGACATTCTAATCACATGGAAAAAGTTAAAAAAATTCAGCACCAATGGCTTTAGATAACCCTACATAGAAAATGTAAGCTTGGGCTAACTAGCGATGTATAAATAAAATCCCATGAAGGATAGTATGTATGAAAAATTAAAAGATTCTACCTTCCCACAAAGTGTTCCTCACTCTACATCACCCCTTATAAAGCCTTTGGTCAATTGTGAGGATTAGGTACTTGTATGAGAAAGTAACCAGAATGTATGATATGAGAGAGACCTCCTACCTTAGTCCACTAGCTTAACACACCCTAGTGGGCCTCGGATCTATCTTGAGGCTAATTTTGGTGTTTGAGATTCAACTAATATAAGAGGTGTGCCAAGAATAAGGTCAAGTATTTTAGTGTGATATGAATTTAAGTATGTTATGACCATGCCTTTCAATATTGATTTTTATTATGATGTTATGTCTTTTAGTTCTTTTTTATTTTCATATTTTCCTCTTCATTTATTTGAAAGATCAAATATCACACGATTTTATGAGGTTTATATATATTTTTGTAATAAAACATATTTAAAACCTATAAAATAAAATATATTATATGAAAAAATAGCCAAATAAATTCACCCATAGATTTTTATCGTAAAAACAAATAGATATGGGAGATAAATTTACCATTAGAGAAAACTAAAACAACTAATATAAATAGTTTTATTCTATTACTCATTCGATTAAAAAAATTATTGTGTGGACTATGAAAATATGACACATACAATGAATATGTGATTGTGTAATGAAAGTATGCATGAATATGTAATACAAATCTATGTAAGAGATAGGATGTACATATACTGAGTCTAAAGTAGTAATAAGTGGCAAAAAATATGAGTAAGTATAACATGAGCAATATCAATATCTATCAATGTGAAATTCATGATGTAGACTATAGAAATATATAACTGAGTAATTAAAACTATGTATAAGATGCCCCCAAATGGGTGGATGTGTCAAATGAAAAATATGTGTATCTATTTATATGCCCCTAGTGGGTAGATAATAGCAATATGGATTGATGTGGTGGACTTGAGTCCAATAGCTATATGAAAGCACTTGACAAGAATAAGTGAAGCATGTATGTATGATAAAAATGACTATACTAAGATAACTAGCATATTTAATATCTGGAAAACATAAGAAATGTAAACATAGCAATGCATAAAATCTATCATTTTATGTTTTTTGAGTAAATACTTGAATGTTTTTATGTTTTTTGAATATAATTTGTGTACAAATAACATAAAAATGAAACTATATACAAGCAACAAGAGAGAAGGAAAGCATGTACAAGAAGGGAGGAATAATATTAACTAATGAGTCTCATGGGAGACTCACTATCAACATGGCCCATGTCAAATAAAGGAATTATGATCATGCATATTGTATAAAAGTGTAATTATGGTCCCATAATCTGATGTACTGAGTGATCTATATTTAGCCCTATCTGTGGAGTGGTGCTAGGAATACATGACACTAACTATGGTGTCCTATGAACTGGAAGGGTCTTAGGGACCCATCTAGTAGAATATGCTATAGGTGATGTAGGTTCCCTATGCTGAGAACCTAGAGAAAGTGATTATACTGATCTTGAAAGAAAGTGAGGAGAGGGAGACTTTCTAGAATCTATAACATATTACTGATGCAGGGGTCTATCTAATAGAAGTCTCTATGGGAGAGTATACATATATGGAAACACTATAGAAGTAGACATTTCTTACACTTGTGGGTATATTAAACTCTATGGTGTCCTAATAGGAACTATGCTAAGAGCTATAACTGTTGACTATGTTGTAATTAGTAATTGTGCTAGAACTAGTAACTATGTTATAACTGGTTGTGGGATAGCTAGAGGATAATCATATGGAAGGAAATAAATTATGATCACCTAATTTACATGTATATATTTTAGGCATCTATGCACTATGGATGGGATGGATAATAGTTGTTCTATACATGGTTTACCCAATAACATGTCAAATATGCCTATAATAGGTACTACTAAGAATCTAGTGGCCACATGTACTGGTCCCACATGTAGTGTAAGTATAATATCTCTTATGGAGTTATAAACATGGCCATTAAAACCATTGATAATTATGTCTATAGGGGATATATCCTACTCTAAATACCCCAAATGTTGTATAAATGTGATAGTGCACATATTAATTTTTGACCCATTATCAACCATAACACTCTGAATAAGATGATGGTCTATGTAGGCTTATACAAAGAGTGTATATAAATATGTATCAACATCAATAATATCCTACTCTGAAAAGGTGATGAGTGGTCTAGTGGTAACTATAGTATGGTACATACTAATGATATTATGTAGTGGGTGTGCTTCCTTTGTAGGAGTGTGGTATGAATCTAGTGGTGGATGTGCCTAATAGAGTAGTGAACACCTAAAGTGTTCCTTGCCTTATTTATTATATACTTTAGAAATGAATTTGATAACATTTTCAATGCCTTAGCTTCTATTTTTTGTAGTTTGGGCATCTCTATGGATGTGCCCACATCAATAATGTTATCCTCGATCAAATCTTGTATCTTATGTTTTAAGCTTATAGATCTATTTGTTGTGTGTCCTAGTGCCCTATGATATTCACAAATTGCATTAGAATCATAATTATTTGGAATATTTTGTGTTGTATCAACCTTATTGATGGAAGGGAGATATATGACATTACATTTAAAGAGATGTTGTAAAACATGTGCTAGCAATTTTGGAAGGTTGGTGAAAATTTTGCATGGATGAGTTGATAAAACATGACAAGGAGATGGATCTGAAGTTGTGATAACTATGGATTTTATATCACTCTTATTATCAATGGCCCTTACCTCATTTGGAGGCTTATTATAACTCTTAATAGTTGATTCTAGTCTATTGGTATACTTAAGTTTGCCCATGGAGTGAATCTTGACTTCTCTCTCTTTCACTGTGTGGCATAAGTCTGTGAAGGTTATAAACTTATTAAACAAGATGGATTCATGTAATGATTTTAAAGAATCTATTTTAAGATGTCTTTAATCTCTTTATCTACCATGGGACTAGTCATTTTGGCCAATATAGTCTTGTATTATAAGATGTATTCTAAAATAGGCTCATTTGATTTTTGTTTGAATTATGCAACTTGAGCATATGAGATCTTGTCATTTATGTTTATGGAGAAGTGTCCTAAAAAAATATTTTCCAAAGGATTGAAGGCATTGTTGGACTGATTTAGTAGATTATAAAACCAATATAAGGCATAATCCTTTATACTGCATAGAAACAACTTAGTGAGAACCCAAATATTGGAGATGTAGTACGAACATGTTGTTTGAAAATCCCCAAGATGGTGTTTTGGGTCATCCTTACCATCATACAATGTAAGCTTAGGTGCCACAAATCTAGATGTCAAAGGAGATGACGCTATGTGTTATGCCAAAGGTGTATGTAAAAGAACATGAGATTCTAAGGCATGTGATGGCCTAGTGGCTCCCTGCTCAAGATGTAACACCATAGGCTACAAAGAATGAATCTCATTCATAAAGTATTAAACATCTAGGGAGAAGGAACTAACCATAGGAGGTGTAACTATCACTAAAGGTTGTTGAGTTAAAATTGGTCTGTGTACATTTTGATTTTCCCCCAAAGTAGGTGTAACAATGTTGTTATCTAGGGGGTAAAAAATTGATCATTATTTGATTTATTCTTTATTTCTATTATGTCCTATAAAATTTGTGCATGATCAAGGATCCATTCCCAAAGGCTATCTCTGAAGTTATGTAGAACCTCATCTTTGATGATAATTAGGTTTACAATATTAAGTGGAGGGAGATTATCTCGATGCTTACCTTATGTGTCATCTTGGTCTTGATTATATTGCTCATTTTTAGATGTATTATCATGGAAGTCCACATAATTAGGGTGTGAAGGATCAATGATGGGAGTTAAAACTAGGCCCTTACCATGGTATAAGCTCAAATAAAATGAATCTATATATGCTCAATAGGGTTCCTACTAAGTCTAACACTTCTTCTTAATGGAAGAGAGATAAATTTTTTAGATGGCATGTAGTAAACAAAGTAGAATAGGGATACTAAAATAATGTGTATGAAATTTTAAAATCTTAATGCAACCAATGAAAATAGTAAAAATAAGGATACAAACCTCGGTAGCATCTAGGGTTAGGGTTTGAACAATGTTCAAAGTAAGTTGGGTTCACCAAATGTTTTAACCTTTTAGGACTCAAAGTATGTAAATCCTATGTTAATTACAGAGATGAGTAGACTAAATCAAGGAAACATAATAAATATAGCCACTAACTTATTATAGAATTGACTAATTTTGAATTTTTTAAAAATAGTATTAAATAATGCAAGTAATAACTTAGCTAAAAAATGACTGAGACAGATGATTTGGGTGTTGGAAACTAAGGTGGAATCTGGTCTGAGTGTTATAAACTAGATCCCTATGTCATAACCTCTCTTGGATCGTAGTGCCACAATTGGAAAATAGTGCCATTATAAGAAATGTGGTGGTAGTGTCTTGATATTGGCAATAGTGTCCTTTGTGTAGGATTGTCCTGAGCTTATGAGTACACCTGTGTTTGGATCTATAAAGGTTGTTCTTGTGTGCACAAGTCTTGAAACCATGTATTTTTTCTATTATGACTAATTTAGTGATCAAATCCTAATCCTTAATGTAACCATGGCATCCAGTTGATATGGATGCAAAATGTGTTTGTTAATAGGGTATGTTGGACATCCTCAACACCCCACTATGATGAGATTTGCCTACATACCAATAATTAGAAGAGGGATCAAAACCGATGTAGTTATATCCCCACCTAAGTGCTGCTATAAGTGTAGGTGAAATTAATATTATAGTGGCCTTGATTACCTTAAATGTGCTTGAGACTATAAATTTGGGTAATCTCAACTTAAGGCTGATGTAGATGGTAATATGTAATACTAGGGTAAAATAGGGATTGATAACCTTAATTGTGCACAACTTATTCTGAGTTTGAATGTACATTTTGCATCTTATTTCCTTCTAGTGGTTAGAGGGCTAAAAGTCATATATATATATATATACTATTTTGATGCTTATGAGGGTGATAAAAGAGGTAGAGGCAAACCCTAGGAAGTTAAAGTTTTGAAAAGATATATGTTTAGTAAAAATAAAGGTAAAGGACATTAGTGCCACTTTTGGGATGCTAATGTCCTTATTATGTCATTAGTGTCCATCTGGTAGAACACTAGGCATGAAGGGCTTGAATTAGGAAATGAGAGACTAAGACTATTTTAGGGATGATTAGGGATGCTTGTAGCCCACATGAAGGTTGGATAATTGTGAAAATAAGGCATAGGATAGGTCTAGGACGAAGCTAAGGATCTAGGTCGTCTCATGTATTAGTCTTAGCACTCAAATACCATTTTTAGGTGATTAAATTTTTGATACATACTTAAGTTTGTTTAGTGAGATAAGTTTCATTTCATGGTATCAAACAACATAGTACAAGTCATCAATGGATTTAATTTTTTTGAAAATAAAGGACTCATGTAAAAAAGAAATCAAAATTTGTTTGAATATGTCTTGAAGTTCTTTATCTGCCATATGATTGGTCATTTTAGATAACATTTTAGTGTACCTAAAGACATATTAATTGATAGGTTCATTGGTTCTTTGTTTGATTTTGGAAATTTGGGCATAAGAAACCTTTTAAAAAATGTTAATATAAAAATGTGCCAAACATTTATCTACAAGAGGTTTGTGTGATTTTATAGATTAGAAAGGTAAATCATAAAACCACCTCAAAGCATAATCCTTGAGGCTCCTTAAAAATAATTTGGTCAAAATTTCATCATTAGAGGCATAATCAAGGCATGTCACATAGAAAGATAAAATATTCTACTCAAGACCACCCTTGCCATCATAAAATGATAATTTAGGTGAAACAAAACTAGTTGGAAAAGGGTACAAAGAAATCTCAAGTGCAATAGGGTTATGCAACACATCTTGAGAATTAATAGCATGAGGAGGCTTTAATTTTTTTTTTAATATTTGTAACCTTGTCCTCCAAGGTATTTATAACTTGAAGGAGTGTGTTTGGATTGTAGATCCATGGGTGTTTAAATTATCAAGGTGAGTAGTCATCAATAGAGAAGCAAACATGGTTTGATTAATAATAGGGATTGAAACCAATATTTGAGTTGAAACATTTGTTATCACCATGGTAGATGTACCAATATTAGTTTTAGGAAAAAAAGGTTGAAATACATATCCCATGGCCCCATTATAAGTATTAATATGTAATGTGTTCAAGGGGATATTTTTTGGTATATGGGGATGACCCATAACTCTAATAACATTATCAATAGATGGATCTACTTGGTCATCTATGCTCTTTAATTTTAAACTTTCTAATATGGTTTTTAGGCTTTCATCAAGATATTTAGGGTTTTGACAAATGAGCTCATGAAAAAATAAACTATATTAAAACTTATCATAAATTATTTGATCATGTTCATTGGTTTCATTGGATTCATGGTTTTCACTTTCATAATCTTCCTCTATGGTAACTTCATCAACATGTTTCTCATCTTGAACATAGGTACCATAATGGACCATGAGATTATGTTTCTCATTGGTTTGAGACATCTTAGGGTGGCAGGAGGGGAATATCATGTGTTCAAATGGAAACATCCCAATCTAGGGATACACCTAAGTTACATGAAAAATAATATAAATAATAAATGAAAGAGTACAACAATTTGAAACCCTTTTTGTCTAAAAAATCTTAGGAATAAGAAATGTTTGCATTTAGACAAATCAGGTTCACCAAATGTTTAACATTAAAAAATATATGGTGTGGTATCTAGGGTTAATAATATAAAAATAAATAAACACAAGGGTGATAAAACAAATCTATAGTAGGACAATTATTTTTGAAACTTAAATAGTTTATATACTAAATTTATTCTACTAAGATATGCTAAAAATGGAAAGTACAACAATGCTAGATAATGCAATGATAATAAAAAAAAGTTAGTTATTATGTTAATACAGATTTATATCTATTAAAACAAATAGGAAACATAATTTAAGAGTATTTTGGAATAGTCACCAAATTATGGATTTATTGCCTTTATAACTTTAGACACTTACATCAGCCTTGGATGGTTGTGCCAACACTAGTGTTTAATTCAGATGATGGCATCTTATATAGAATCATTGTTAAAATAAGATGAAATCACCTAGATGATTTTGAGTTTTTCATCACCTTCACTTTGTTGCATTTAGATATAGGTCATGGATTATCAATCTTTGTCAAATAGTAAAACCCTAGTCTTTCTCCTCATAGTGGCTATGGGAAAAATGGGTTGGTAGGTACATGGTGTCAAGATAATCCAAATAACCATCTATTAATGAGTATTGCCTACATATCCAATACTTTGAAGAGAGCCTTAGACTTATGTAGTTCTCCCCTACATGTTGGCTTGTGTGTGAACCATGTAATATGTGGAAAACAAGTACAATGGTGACCTAGCTTGTAACATGGAAAATTAGGCTCATGGGTAGTTCATTCAGTATTTAAAACCTATCTTTATTGCTCCTATGACTGATATGAGAATAATAAAAAATATGAAATATTTAAGTTTTATTGAGTACTTGATTAAATACTTTTGATAAGTTATTTTGGTCTGCGTTAGGTGAGGAATGAGTGAGGGTTGGGCTTATGTTTATACCAATCCCTTTGGAGAAATAACTCACATTAAAGAACTTAGGCCAACCATTCGGATAAATTTCATTTATAAATTGGATGAATTTAGGGCATTGGACACTTGAGTCAGAGCAAGACACCTGCATTGATGTAGGTCTTTGTTTGGGATGTCCAAGGACCAAGAAAATAGGTATAGTCTCATGACTTGTGCAAACATAAGATAAGTAGGTTTTAAGCATTCTAGGTAAGATATAAGGCCTAGGTCATCAATATAAGATTGATCAAACTAAGAGATAGACTAAAGGGCACAATATAGAACATATATGAGACTTATGAAAGTAAGTAAAGTATAGAACTAAGAGAAATAATGAAGAGCTGAGTTTGCTAAGTATACAAGATTGAGGTGCTATATAATTCATAAATATCATCTACAATAAATTTAAAGCTAAGAACAAAATTAAAATGATCCAACCAGTGGTGGGATATTGTTCACATAAAATTCACCATAATGTATGTGTGGGCTAGAATGACTAATTTATAAAAACCATGTTTCTCTCTATAGAATAAGATACAAATAAGTGGCCGATAATATAGAGCATATGTATACTTATACAATACAACAACAATGCTTCAAGTGAGAATAGATATAGTAGAGTATAATCCACACTCACTATCAATGGTGTATGGTTCAAAAGACTATGCCTAAGAAATGGGATATGGTTTTAACTATATCTCAAGATAAATAAATGATATAACAATGGTAGAAAAGGTGCATCAAGGAAATACTAAATAAATTGTATGTGAGGAACTGAAAAATAAGGTTAACCTAGATCTAGGATAATTATAAGTACTAAATAATAAAAGGTAAATGGTGCAATGGTAAACCATGGGTGGTCTATGAAACCTAAGGCGGTAGATGGAAAACCTATAAGATCTATAAATATATTATCCTATTCTATATAATGAGAAACTAGACAAAGATAACAACATACATGTTACTACAATAATAGATAAATCAAATTTATCTGCTAAGTAAATAAATGAAAGATAATAAAGATAGAGATACTTACCTTTGGATGGGACTTTTGATGTATCAATCTCCCCCTTAGCTCTAGTGTAAATTTGTAATAAAAGGGCTCCAAATAAAAGATGTTCCTATTTGATTCAACTTCTCCTATTAATTTTTAAAGACTTTGAGCAAGAATTGATATCCAAGAATAAGTATTTATCATATAAATCATCTTTTCATCACTTAAGGGCATAAATGCAAGCACAATCAAAGAACATGAATGTTATGTGTGTTGGGAATGATAAAAAAGACTACTATATATACATCTCCAAACCCATAAATAACCCTAAAATCTAAGGTGATGATATTATCCAGGATGATATAGTTAAAAATGATGTAGGCTGACACATAATTATATTGGCCAAATACTATTGATATGAATAATACACAGAATTGTATTAGATAGGCTAAGACTATATAGGGGAAGGCTTAAATTAAATATATTGTATCATCCTGGTTGATATAATATGAACATAGGGTTGATGTAAAATGTGGATATAAAATAGACAAAGAGATGAGATAGAAATAGACTCAAAATATGTTAGACATATAGTAGTGAATGTATGAAAAAATAGTATGTAAAGATCTCTTTCAAAGTACCACAACATGAACCCACCCTATTTTCAATGGACTCTTTAAGACATGCACTCATGAGATTGATGTGACAATAAGTCCATGAAAAAGAAACCATTGGTGAAATAATAAAGATAAAAAATATTAGGTGTATATATACGTCCCACTTAAATCACATGTCAGAATAGTGTAATGCATGATGGTGTTTTAAGAAAGATACATTGAAACACAAAATCATAACTCCCTTGACTTAAATTTATGCATAAATGATGCATGCAAATAACACAATATTAATCTTGGTAGGTGTAGTAAATCCATTTAGAAACATTAAAAATATAAGTCTAAAAATGGAATAAAAGTAATGCACATGTAAGCATAATAGTCAACAAATGGATATAAATGAAAAAATCTTAGAAATGATTATAAAACACATAAATTTTGGTAACATGAGAATGATAAGATAAAATTATAACCAAAATATCTAAGGAGACAAAAAAATTAACAAAGGGAAATTGAAAAGCCATCATGTTGGGGCTTTTACAAATTTGTAGAACTTAAGAGAAAAATAAAATAAAGATATGAAAATTAGAAAGATGTCCAAATGGACAAAAAAAGATGAAACATGAAACCATGAAAGGGATAAATGAGATTAGATGTGGCTTACAAAAATAAAATAGAAAATTCAAGGTCTTAAATATCACTAAAATAAATCCAAGAAAGATAAGGTAATGATCAAGGGGGCATTTTGTAACAAATTAAATATGTAGATTCTATTCAAAAATGAAAAATGTTAATGTTGTCATAAGGCTAACATGTCTGAAAGCGATGAAAAATATGTAATAGAGAAGATGAGATATATTTAAAAACAAACTTTATTGTCAATGGAGAAAGATGGATAAAGATAAAATAAGGCATCGCTAAGGTGAAAAAATGATCTTTGTTGGAAACAAGACATTTTAATCATACAAAAAAACTAAATTTTTTCAACACCAATAGCTATAGAGAACCCTACTTAGAAAGCATAAGCTTAGGCTAACTAGTGATGTATGAAGATCATCCTCTAAAAGTTAGTATGTATGAAAAATAAAAGAATCCTACCTTCCCACAAAGTATTCCTCATTCCATAACACCCCTTATAAAACCTTTGGTCAATTATGAGGATTAGGCACTTGCATGAAAAATAGGCATCAATAGAATGTAAGATATGAGAGAGACCTCTACCCTAGTTTATTAGCTTAACTCATCCCAATAGATCTCGACTCTATCATAAAGCTAATTTTAAAGTTTTGACTTCAACTAAAATAAGAGATGTGCCAAGAATAAGGTCAAGTCTTTTAATGTGATATGAATTTAAGTATGTTATGATTATGTCTTTCAATAATATCTTTTATTATGATATTATGTCTTTTAGTTTTTTTTGTTTGTTTATTTTATTTATTTTTTACTTTTATTATTTATTTATTTATTTTCTTTTTCCATATTAATTTAAAAGATTAAATATCACAATTTTTCAAAATTTCTATATATTTATAATAAAATATATTTAAAATTTATAAAATAAAATATATTATATGAAAAAACCAAAAAAATGCACCAACAAATTTTTATCGTAATAAACAAATAAATATGAGAAACAAATTTACCAGTAGAGAAATATAAAACAACCCATAGAAATATTTTTATCATATTGCTTGCTCAATTAAAATAATTATTGTGGGGACCGTGAAAATATGAAATATGTGATTATGTAATTATTGATAAAAAATTTAAAAAAAATATTGGATGATGTAAGAAAACAAAGGTCGATGGCATAGAGGAATGAATATTAGTGTCAATTCGGCTCATGAGATATAATAATTGAAAGCAATGTTAGTGTTCATTTTAGAAATTGATATCTATGTTTTGCAAATATAGAGTTTTTGTTTTGGTTTGCATATATGAAAAACATTTTGTTTGGTTAATTTGTTAGTTTTATTTTTGAATGGAATGTAATTATTGATTAAAATGTATTAATTGAATAATAATATCTAATTTAAAAAATTAGATTTTAAATTTGGTTAATGTATATAAAGTTTATTTTTTTTATGCTGGTAATTTCATTTTTAATGTTTGTTTTATTATTTTATTGAGATAATGGAATGTAGTTTTTTATTTTTAATTGCTTTTCACAAATAAATATATGTAAATTAATAAATAATTTTATTTTTATAAATTAAAAGAAAAAATTAGTATAATAAAATATTATTTATATATATAGAAAAATATAAAAATAAAAAATAAAAATCATAAATAAAAAAAATACAATATACAGTGAAAACTAGTTTAAGAAGGGAACCCACAACTTTATATAGGCTTATTATTATAATAATATGGGTTTCATTGTTAAAAAATATGTAATAGCAATGTATTTGAGGCTACACAAATATTTCAATCTACTTTTTATATTGCCAACTTTTGTCAATTTTTTTTTGTTAATGTAATATTAAATTTTTTCTCCTAAATTAATATGTTATATATAAGCTTAGATTAAATTTATGTCAATGTCCATTTATATTAATTTAACATATCAAACTATATATACAATTGATAAAATGCCTCAAAAAGACATGTTTTGATGTAATGCATTAATTTTAGGACATGTAGGAAAAACATTTTGAAGGCATGCTCTCAAACTCTTGACTAACTCAACACTATTCAACTTAGTTGGATTTTGTATGGTTCAAAAAATGCCACAAAAATAAATGATTTTATTGAATGCAATGATTACAGGCCATATAAAAAATGGATTTGATAAGATATTTTCAAATTCTTTGACTTGACAAGCATTCTTGAACAAACACTTGACAAAGTAACTATGATTGAATTTAAATATTATTAATCATTGAATTAAACAAGGTATGCAGTTAAACAACCAGGTGATGGAATAATAGGTTGAGCCTATGGGTTATTTAACCAAGTTTTATGGATGGATACATGAAATCTAATAGAAAATAATCACTAGGCAAGATTGCAGAAGGCTAAATTTGATCAAGCATTTGAAACATGAATAAGATGAACTTGGTTGGGGGCTTGATGTTATAACTTTTTGCATTCATTTTAGTTCATGTGCCATTAATCCCCAGTGCCTATGAGCTCATCACCTTTGTTCAATTCAAACTTGACCACCCAATCCTAGTGTACATGCCACGTATGATGCTTATTCATTTGGGGTGCTACAGTGTTACCTTTTCATTTTTAAAATTTGTTATTATATGGTTTAGTCAGGGGAGTCAAACTTTGTTGAAGGGACTAATAGACCTCAAAAATCCAAATGCTCTTTGGATAAATTCATTCTGAATTCCATCGAAGGAATAGCTCCCAAAGATTAAGTACTCTTCAAAAAGATTGTAGTTCGGGTGGAAGTCATCACATAGAAAGTTCCCGAAGAGAAAGTTTCCAAATGAAAGATCCTGATGAGAAAGTTTCTGACTAAAAGCTTATAAATGAAAGTTTATGAATGAATATGTCTGCCCAAAACTAAAGTTCCTGAATGAAAGGTTCACATTGCTTCTAATGACCAAAGTATTCAAAAAAAAAGTTTCTAAAGATAATTTTTTTGAAGTTAAGCTTCTGAATGACAAGTTTCTAAAGAGAAACCTTTCAAATGAAAAGTTGTCAATCACAAAGTTTTTGAAGAGAAAATTATTGAATGGGACAAAGTTTCTGAAGACTAGTTTCTAAAGTAAAGTATCTATATAAGTCAATCTGAATACCTACCATTCAAAGCAATTATTTTTGACTTTTCATTAATAAATTATTTTGAAAAAATTCCTTCAAATAAAAAATAGGTGGAACCCAACATAATTCAATTTTCAAAACTTTGAGCTTCTACAGATAATAATAACCAACACAAACACATAAATACCTAGACAAAATATACATCATCTAAAAACAAAAGGAGGTCCTCACTTTTAAAATAAAAATACAAGTTAGGGTGTGCTGAATAAAACAAATGGTGACTCACAAAGGTGAATACTCTCAAGTTTTCAAGAACTCAAAATCTATGGTTATGCAATCTCAATACTAACCATAAATTTTACTAAAAGAAATGATTAAATCAGAACTAAAAAATGACTCTTAATAATCCCATGCAACATACTAACTTCACTTAAGTATTAGATATATGTATGGAAAATGATGTTCTTTATCTCTTGTCTCAAGGTTTTAGGCAAAGACATGGGTTGAACTGTAAGTTTTATTTCAATTGGGTGTTAGGTGCATAGACATTGGGGGGCTTGGGCATTGCTCTACTATCATCTAGGTGTTCATAGCCTAGATAGAGCTACCTTTGATCACATCTCCTCTCTTTCCTCATATTTTCCATGATGCATGATACATTGATTTTATTTCAGCATGTAGGCTTCAAATCCTCTTTGATTTTATTTTTTGATTTTTGGACTATGCCTTTTTAGTTTTAAACTTCTCTCTCTCTCTTTTGCTTTCTAAACAAAAGAGGGAAGAAGATAACCACCTTGAGTTGGTCTTAGTAAAGTTTTGGTTTAATCAAAATCTCTTTATCAACTTTTTCCCATGTCAATGGTTTTTACTTGAAATAATTATTATCATTTTGTGTGCATTTGACCTAAGGGGATAAGGAGAGTTTTCTAAATTTACACAGAACTATGGGAGAAGCTCTCATGTACTTGATGGAATCATAATGATTTGGATTTGGTAATGGATAAATATCTCATTACTTACTTGGATTAATAATTTTGAGCTATAATATGTAACACCCATTGATTTGAGTTGGATTCAAAACACCTCAAATTTTCATTTGATTATACTAGGATTGATCAACTTAGAATGCCATGAAATCAAGATAAAACTACCCTAAAAAGAAGGAAATCTACTAAAAGAAAAAAGGATATTCTAGAAAACATGAACTACTCTAATAAAATAAAATGATTAAAAGTAAGAATCAAATTAATGAAGCAAATCTAACCTACTCCTACATCTACAAGAACACCTTTCATTACTTTGAGACCTCTCTAGATGGGGCAGCCATGGAACAATGCTTCAAAAATTGTCCATTGATTGGATATGTCAAATCATTACATTTAATATATTTTAAATGGAATGCATTATTACTCAAGATCTCTAAGATATAATATGGTCTTATCCACAATGGGGTAAACTTGTTGTGCATTCCTTTTTTTCATGGGATTTGTCCCATGGCAGTACCAAATCATAGATCTTGAATGCTTTGAATTTTTCTCTCTTGTCAAACCATATCTTGACCACATTTTAATGTTTTCTAAAGTTTTTCAATGCTTTATTCCTAAAATCTTCTATTTTAATGATATACAACAATTTGGACTCTATTTTATCATTAGGATCCATGTATTCTTGCATAAATTGATATGTTGGTAGTTTTAGCATGATCAAGAACACTGGTTGTTTCCCATAAAATAGTAGACATGGTGAGTCTTTAAGGGCCTATTTGTACCTAGTCTAGTATATCCATAGTGTATATTTCAATAAGAGATGCCGCTCCCTAGGTTTATTTGTAGCTAAATTCTTGATAGCATCTATGAGGTTTTTTTTGGTTGACTCAGCCAATCCATTCCCATGTGGGTGATGATTAAAGGATGGTATGATTGTAATTTGATTATCATAGGCCCATTTGCTAAACCTGATTGATTGAAATATTATGCCATTATTGCAAACCAAAGATATAGGCATGCCAAAATTGGTTGTGATATAAACCAATCATGTCTTATGCTCTTGAATTCTTGGTGGTTGCTACCTCAATCCATCTAGTGCAATAATATATAGTAGTGAGTACAAATTTATGCCCAAATAACAAATTTTGGATTACAACACCAATGAAATCTAAGCCCCATTGGGCAAATGACCTACTTTCAATCACAAGATGTAGTGGCATTACTATGTGTACCTTTCTTTTTGACAAGATTTGGAATTCGTGGCATGTCCTCACATGGAAATGAGCATATTTAAAGACCATAAACTAATAATAACCCATTCTAAGTATTTTATGGGTTGTAGTATTACCAGATGGATGGTCGTTCCAATATTTTGATGTAGATTTTTTAAGATTTCTTGAGCTTCTCTACATGACACACATCTTAAATAGATGATTTCATAATTGTTCTTATAAAGGAATCCTTTATTGATCATATAAGGAAAATACTTGAACCTTAAATCTCTCCTTTTCTCTCTCTTGAGTTTTTGAGGGCATGTTCTAATGAGTAAGAATTAAATAATACTAATATAAATCTTTTTGGGAATCCTATGTTTGGTAGACTTCTTTAATGGTGATGTGCAGGTATAGTTCATTCATCAATTAGAAAATGCTTTATTCTCTGATGATACTAAAAAGTTTAATTTCAATATAAAATTCATAAATTTTTCCATTCATTTACCTCTATTCTCCCCTAATTCATTCTGTCCTAGCGTAAGCTTGACAATAAGAATTGATACTGTGGTGATGGTATTAATCTAGAGGATGTAGTGCCTAACCTTCTTAATTGCCTTGATGAGAGCAAATATTTTCTTATAAATTAAGGATTATTTGAGCTTTGCATATTTTAAATTAGTGATATTTACATCTTTCAAATTAGTGATCATGAATGTGATAGGGTACTCAATTTATTCCCTTTTTTATGTATGGCAAAAATAATATGCTCTGAGGTGAATGAGTACAAGCAAAAGTCTTTATTGAAGTTTTGGATTGACTAACAATAGGGCTTGAAAAGTAGCCTTCTTTATGTCTTAGAAGGACTTCTCAATTTCAGGTGTCCATTCCACTTTGGCATTCTACTTGAGCATTATGTTTAGGGACCTGACAATCTCTGTAAATCTTGATATAATTTTTTTTTAATGAAATTTATCTTCCCAAAGAAGGATTTGAGCTTCTTTTTATTTTTTGGAAACATTATTTTTGAAATATCTTGGATCCTCTCTAGGTCAATTATGATCCCATATTTAGTAAAATGTGACTTAGTAACTTACCTTTGGTAATGCCAAATATACTCATCTTAGGGTTAAGTGATACACCAAACTTCCTACACCTTTCAAAAATAGACTAAATGTGGTCTTATAATCATCTCTATTTTTAGATAAAATAGTGAGATCATCTATGTATTTGATTATGCACTTACCTATCAATCCCTATAATACATGATTTATTGCTCTTTGAAAAGTAGCTCCAACATTCATCAACCCAAATGGCATTCGCTTGTATGCATATGTTCCCCATTTTGTAGTAAATGTAATTTTTATCCTATCCTCTAATTCAATTATTACTTGATTATAACTAAAAATCCATCTAAGAAAGACATTATTTTAAACCCACTCATAGTTTTTATTACCTCATCTAAGGAGGGCAAAGGATAATTGTCCTTCTTAGAAGATTTATTTAGATTTTTGAAGTCAACACATAGTCTGATTTCATCACTCTTTTTCATGACTAAAATTAGATTGGCCACCCAAGTTGAATATTTTATAGGAAAAACTATCCTAGCATTTAACATCTTGTGTATACTTCCTTCTAGATCAATGGTTCCAAGATAGGATTAATCAGCCTTTGTCTTTACCTAAATTCTTTATGATCAAGATTGATTGGAATCATATGGGTGATTAATATAGGGTTGAATATCCTTAAGTCATCATAATTACATGCAATTACATCTTTATTCTTGATAATCAGTCCCTTAAAATTTTATCTTTCATCTAGTGTGTAGTATAAGCTAATATTGACAAAGTGTGCATCCCTCTCATCACCTACATTTTCCAAGATGAATTTGGATTAATTAACCTTGAGTTACCTCTATGATTATGCTTGAGGATCTGTATCAATGTTCCTTTCCAAGGTAACCATTTCCAATGGGAGACAATTCTTCTTTAGTTGGATAACACATTCTTCATCCAAATTTTTATGACACCTATAGTTTCTTTCCTCATCATCAATTATCTAAGATTTGAACTACCTTGAATTTGTCAAAAATTGGAAAATTTTCTAGTCATCATTAAACAATTGAAAAAATTTAACGTTGTCTAGTATTCAAGGACAAAGTACCAATTTAATGGAGAATTTTTAGACTTCTAACTCTTGTAGGGGTGCCAAATTTCCTATTGAAACAACCAATGAATTAATGGCTTCATTTTGTTCTCTTGAGGTGGATATTATGTTGAAAACTTAAAATGATTCAATTAGATCCTAGGCTCTATACTTTTATTTCTTTAAATATGACAATTTGCATTGATATATGTTGCTGACCTAGTTAATAACAAGCTTAATCCCCATATACTAGTATTATATTGACATTGTTCTTAAGGGAAAACTGTATTCCCAAAATTAGGGCCTCATACTCTGCTATGTTGTTAGTGCATGGGAATTGGAGTCGGTATGCTACTAACAATTTCTTTCCTTATGGATCAACCAAATTGATATCGATGCATGATCCTTGATTGGATCTTGATCCATCAAAATGGAGGGTCCAATAATGGGAAGGGCCTTGAATTTCTCCCAAAATTTTATCTTGTAGAAAATATATAAATTTTAAGATTAGGAGACTTATAAATTATCTCTTCATTAGAGGTATTGTACTATATAATAGGATGATTCATCCTTGGCTCTCAATCGATCCTAATCTGGTTGGCAATGCCTCTCGAAGGCAACCAAATATGTGAAAAGTCTATGGAAAGATATCCATTCAATGTTTTTGACCAATCTCTGCTTAATGACAATCCATATCCTATAAAAATATCCACTACCAAGATGTCAATAGTCATCTATACTCTAGGTTCTGAGGCAACCTGAATTCTTACATCATTAAGTTCTCCCAATATAGGAACTACTATTTTATCTAGTTATGCCACAGTCCTCTTCAATGGATTTGATGTTAAATAAAGCTTTTGACAAATGAAATTTGACATTACTATTGCTAAAGATCCATAATCTATCAGATAATTATGTATATTCTTGTCAAATACTGAATGGTCAGTAATAAAGGGGGAACCTTAGGCTTGATTTTGTATATAGCATTTGTGTTGGTTGTCTTGATTTTTTTAATAGACTTACCTATGATAGAATTTTATAAGAGCTCTTTTTGCTCTGTGATTTATGCTAGTTCATGAATAGTGATGTTAGCCTTAATTTTCTTCATATCCTCAACAATATTATATCCTCCTTTATTATTTCCTCCCTATGTTGAGGCTGATCATTCCCTTTAGGAAAAGGAGGATTATTACCAGCTTTTGGATTTGGAGGGATAACTATATTAATGGGAGGAATATAATTAATAAGAGGTTTCTTGTTCCTCAGGTTATAATTGTTCCTATTGAATTATCAAAATGTTTATACTTCATCAACATTATCCTTCAAAATATTATCATCTTCATTAGTGTTTGCTATTTGCAACTATTGTACACTCATGAATAATCATGATTAGTAGTATGGGATAATAAATATAGGATGCTTAATGATCTAAAATAAAGTTTGCTCTTATTATCGCTGATGTTGCAGATGTTGCATACCCTTGTCTACGAGATTATATCTCAGACCTAGAAGTTGTCTAGGGTAGTTATGGATCATGACTAGAATACTATATTAAAAGAGATACTTCTACACACCTTTGATTATCAGTTCAACTTTTACTAATTGCTTAAATCAGTGAAGCCTATCAATACTCAATTTATATTACACATCTAAGATTAATATTCATTAATTAAAATAATTAGATTCATCCATAACATTATCTCATTTCAGAATTATTAAATTAATGCAAACAAAGAAAATTCCAATTTCATTAAATAGAGACGGAAGAAAAAAGAACAAACATAGTTACATGATAATCAATCTCTCGATCTCTTCCTATATATTTATCCAAAACTTCAACCCTTTGAAAAGAGGGTTCTACATGTATATAAATAACTAGGGTAAGGAGTCACCTCATCCTCTAAGTTCATAAAACTTTGATTACATCCTAAATGACTAGATCATAAGTCTTAGTTACGTGTCATAACTTATAGATACCTCAAACATGAAACATGTGCATGTTAAAAAAAATAATTTATTTAATTAAAACATGGACATAATTAAGACTTAATTATTTTTTTGATACCATTACATGTAAAATTATACAAAAATAACCTTTATCTTTAGGATAAATTGGCTCATGATTAATATTTTTCAAAACTATTGTTAGAATTGTCATTGTGCTTGTTGTTGTGGATATGGTGACCAAAGATGTACTTGGTGATGCACTCATTGATTGAAATAGAGTTAAAATTGGAACTGATATATGAGGTGGCATTGATGTATATGTTGAACTAGAAGGGGCTATAGTTGACGATAGTGTTGTTATTAGAACTTTAGGTGGGGTCTGAGGAGTAGAAATGATAGGTGGCATTGATGTTGAATTATTCTTTGCATCCAAATATTGGTAATATTTGTATGCCTTAACATGTTAAACATGAATTAAGTTCATGGAAAGAAGATGAGGTATTTTCACCCTACCAGTTTGTTCCATCAACCTTGTATGTTCTATCTTGGTGGCTCAAAATCCAACCCAAAAGATCTCTACCTCTGTTGCCTTTATCCTTGGTGTGCTTAAATTGGCTTAAATTTCCTTCAAGTTAAGTCATTGAAAAATATATTTAAAACCATCTAAGACTTAATCATTTGATCAAAAGTGGCTTAAGCTACCAATTTTCCTATATTATCTCAAACTCTAGTCAATTCAAGCTCAGTCAAAATTTTTATTACTTGATTTTATTATTCTACAATCTTATTCATTAGAGATTTAGAATATGGAACCTAATCTTAGGCCTAATATGTTATGATGAGAGATAAATTAATGAATTAGATATCTTGAAAGGGTCCATTAGATCTAGGTGGTTGACTATGTTATTAGGGGTGTATAGTACTAATAAATTTAATTTATTCTCATCATATCTAAGAAGCTTAAACAACTTTGTTATTAAATTCACATGTGGAGCCAATTGGACTCTCAAATAATGAATTATACCAAAATATTTTATAGCCTAAGTGCCATATGTTGTACATCTTGTTATATATTAAGGGCAACTCATATCACCTATTGATTCTCTCTAAGAGTTTCCAACATTTCTTCCAACTCTTGTCTAGCCAAATTTATTCCCTCATAGATAGATAAAATTACCTCAATATGGGTCTCCATATAGGACTTTAGGTACTAAATGTATGGGGACTAACCCTTATTCCTATTATGCCTCTTTTAAAGGGTATAAACCTCTTCCCTTTCCTCTAAAATCAACCCTCTCCCAGAACTATCTTCAATCTTTCTCTTTGTCACCCTCTAGACTAAGGTTGTAGCTTTGTCAAAAAGTGAGATTATCATGGGAAGCTCAGTAATATTTAGATTAAGACTCTTAGAGGCCTAAGATCCTAACTCCCTAGATAGTCCAAAAGAGTGATATTTGAAGGACCTAATGGTTGAGCTTCTACTTGTGCATGTTCCTTAGGTTTGGGTTCAGATTTAGAGGAGGGTTCAAGAATTGAGGGCCAAATTATTTTGGACCAATATATGTTCCCAAATTATGGAATTGGATGCACAACATAGATTAGTTTCTTTTTTGGATCCCTCTTAGTGGTCACTACTGTTGTGTTTTGGACTAGTGTTGAAGAAGGTAGAGGTGAAACCAATCAAGTAAAGAAATCAACAATTTGCATGATGGGCTAGTTGACGGTTTGGATGGAAAGAGTTATGGTTGATTGAATGGAGGCTAAAGGAATAGAAACTATATTAGTGGAGGTTAAATAAGTAGAGGTGGAAATAGGAAGAGTAGAGATTAGATGAATGAAGAAAAGACCGACTGAAAGTGATTACATAGGAATGAAAGTGGAAACAATTAAAATAGATATAATATAATCAATAGGTAAAGTAATTAAAGGAAAAAGGCCTAAGGGGGTAGTGAAAAGAGAACCCTTACTAGATGAATCATCGGTTAGAGTTACGTTTGATTTCATTTATTACAATATCAATATCTTGGATTGCTATAGTTATTCTTCATCCACCACTTGACTTAGCTCACATTCTAGTGAAGGTTGTGCCTCCTTGATTACTTTCATATATAGGGTTTGAGGTCTATCCTTTTTTGGTTTCCTTTGATAACATCATGTCATTTTCCTAGTTTTTGGAGCAATCACTTGTTAGGGAAGAGGAGGGGTAGTCATTGGATGTTAGGGTTATTAAAGCCATCATAATAAGTGAAATTTCTTCTTCATCATAAGAATCCAAGTAAATTATCCCCATCTCTTCCTTATTTGTTTTATCCTTTACTTGGATCAGATCCTCTATTAGCTCCTACTTAACCTTCCTTAATTCAACAATTGATGCTTGAATTGGAGGAGTATGTTCTTCTTCTTGAAATGGAGTAGGTATCTCTTCTATCCCTTGATTTTATTCATGTTCTTCAACAACTGATGCTTCACTTGTTAGCTATTCTTGCTCTTACTGTTGGTCCTGAACCACGAGTGGATGTTGGGTATATTATCCTTAGTCTATCGATTTTTGATATGGCCTACCACTCTATAATTTAGAGGGCCTCCATACTCTTGGTAGTGGGATCCTAAATTTTGCTTGGTTGAGTGTGAGGGAGGGGTTGACTTGTATTTACCTCAATAAGTCTTCACTCAAGCCTACTGTCACTGCTCTTTTCTTCACTTCCTCATCATCTTTAGTGTTAATAAAAATGAAGTCATGATCAAATGTCTCTTATTTAGATGAGATGCCAAATCTTTGGATCTTTTACTAGACTTTCCTATGAGGGTCCCAATCCCTATGGGGGAATGGCTAATACATATACTATCCTCACATTCCTAGCTTCCCTAAATTTCCTCTTTATGGCATACTACATCCTCCTAATAGTGATATGGAAGTCATGGAAAGTTCCCTTCTTGTTCTTTATTATATCATCATCTATACCATTACATTTATGGAATTCAATTTCTTATTTAGCCACCTTATTGGGAACAAACTTGGAAAGTTGAAAAGGATCCACCTTATAACAAGAAACAATGATAACTATGCAATTAGGGTATAGCCAGTACTTTCCCAGATTGGAAAGTGTTTTGTCAATGCTTAGTGAAATCCTAGCCAAAGTTTGAACATGAATGGCAATCTAGACTTGAAGGTAAAGGTCCTCTACAGTTCTGATGATGTTCCTAAAATATGAATATATGTGAATTAAAGAGTAATAGTCACATATCATATTCTTGATAAAATATGGGTTGGTACTCTATACAACCCCATTATGCCTATACATTATTCCCATGATGACATATAATAGGTAAGACATCATATAAAAATTTTCCTCATGGGGCCTCTTATCTTTGTGTATAATTTGTTTCTATAGGTGGGCACTAATGACTTCCCCAATGCATAGATGCACTCTAACATACTGAGTAGGGCCACCAGGGGAAACCATTCTAGACTCAGGAAGTGGACACTCACATGGACAAAGAGTTGGTTAGAAAATTCCATGCCTATGTGAATCCCCATCCTAAATTTGGTGATAGGGACAAGATTCTTAACATATTCTTTTACAGTAAACATCTCACTTAGGAGAAGCCAATTTCCTAGTGCTTGCTCCACATTGTTGTATTTATTATAGGTGAATATGATATGAAAGTCAAATTTAACATCAGGGATAGCGAGAATCAAATACCTCATGAATAATTTTTTGAATATGTATGTGAGGACTATGCTTTTTTTGATGTAATATATGTAACCACCATATGTAATTTTGCCCTCAAAGAATAGGCATCATAACAAGTATATACATGGTATGACCTCTAACTTAACAAATTCATAGTGAAGAGCCTATTACTTGAATGGGAGTAGGTTCTTTATAATTTGTTTTTCCTCAGTTGATATGTCTTCTTCCAATGTGAATGAATCCACATTTTCTACAACCTCCCATAAAGTTGAGTAATTAAGATAGAGGTTATCAAACATAGTTGTATCAAAAGTCATGTCTAAGTACTTAGTAAAGTCTTTGATGAAAAACCTAGAGGGTTTTGAGGGTCCCTTGTATGACCTAGATGAAGATGCAATATATATTTTAAGGGTGATGGTATAATTCAATCTTTTGAGAATGGTGGGCACTAAGCTAAATTATGTGAGTTATAAGTCATCCTAATCATAGCTAGGGCTTTTGAGATGTAGAAGGCTAAATTTGCCTGAGCTCTTAAAAATTGATTGAGATGAACTTGGTTGTGGGATCAATATTATAACTTTATGTATTAATTCTAGTTTGTGTGCCATTAATTTCCAATATCTACAAGCTTGTCACCTTCATTCAATTCAAACTTGACCACCCAATCCTAGTGTACATGCCATAAAGGATGCTTACTCATTTGAGGGTTCCATGGTGTTACCTTTCCCTTTTTGACATTTGTCATTATATGGTTTAGTTAATGGATTCAAACTTTTTTAAGGACCTAAAAGATACTAAAGATCTAAATGATCTTCAGAGAAATTTATTCCAAAAGCCACCAAAGGAATAGTTCTCGAAGACTAATTACTCTTCAGAAAGATTTTAGTTCGGGTGGAAGTCATCGCATATAAAGTTATCGAAGATAAAGTTTCCAAATGAAATATCATGATTATAAAGTTTTCAACTAAAATATTCTAAATTAAAGTTTTTAAAATAATATGTTCACCTGAAACCAAACTTCTCAAAAGAAAGGTTCACATTTGCTTTTGATGACCAAAGTTTTTGAAAAGAAAGTTTCTGAAGATAAACTTTTCAAAGTAAAGCTTACAAATGAAAAGTTTCTAAAAATAAATTTACCAAAGAGAAACCTTTTGAGTGAAAAGTTTTTTATCATAAAGTTTCCAAAGATAAAATTATCAACCATGATAAAGTTTCCAAAGACTAGTTTTTGAAGTAAAGTATTCGAATAAGCCAATCTAAATACGTTCCATTCAAAGTAACTCTTCAAAAATTTCCATTAATATATTAGTTTGAATAAGTCCTTTCAAATGGAAAACAGGTGGACACAAATGTAATTCAATGTTTAAAAATTCAAGATTCTCTTATAATAATAACCAACACAAACACATACATACCTAGACAAAATATACATCCTCTAAAAATAAAACAGGGTCCCCACTTTTCAAAAAAAAATACAAGGTGGGGTGTGTTGAATACAAAAAATACCATAAAATTATGCACTTTATGCACATTTTTAGGTGTTTTCCATTCCATGATATCTCTTATCTTCACTGGGTCCACTAAGTTTCCATTTGTAGAGAGAATATGCCTCAGATATAATACTCTTCTTTTAAAGAAGGCACACTAAAAATTTCCCATAGAGTTTGTGATTTTATAATCATTGGAGAACTAGACACAAATGATTTATATGATCTTATTTACTCTCAAAATATATCAAGATGTTATCAAGAAAAAACAAAACAAATTAATCAATATAATCCCTAAACACACTATTCATGAAAGTTATGAGTGATGTATGTGAATTTGTTAATCCAAAAGGGAGAAATGAAAACTTGTAATACCCATATCTTGTCTTGAAAGTAGTTTTTTAAAGGTTTTCTTCCTTGATACTTACTTGGTGGTACCCTGATCTTAGGTCAATTTTGTAAAATACTATTACTCCACACATTTTATCAAAGAGTATTATCAATGCGATGTAGAGTATATTTGTTCTTGATGGTTTCCTTATTCAGCATCCTATAATCTATACATAGGTGATGAGTTTCATCCTCATTATTGAATAAAACCACTTTTGCACCCCACAAAGAAACACGTGGTTGAATTAATCCTTTTGACAATATTTCCTAAAGCCGATCTTTCAATTCAACTAGCTCTATTCTCATCATTGTGTAGGGAGCCTTGGCATGATGTCTATAGTGAAGTCTAACTCTCTTTAGCGCTAGGATAGGTAATTATTTTGGGAAAACATCTTGAAATTCATGCAATAAAGGATAACATTCTAAGGTAGGCTCTTTTGGATTCTTCAATTTCATCTACCTTAATTATAAATACCTGAAACCCTTTTTGCCTTAATTTGTCTTAATTTAAAATTTGTCTTTTGACCTCGGATTAGGGTTTGATTTCCCATAGCATTCAATCATTTAATCTTCTTTAATAAATAGTCAACTTTTGCTTTTTGATTACAAATCTCATTCACTCCTAAGACTATGTCATACATCATAATGGTGATATAAACAAATCTACCACCATGGTAAATTTAGGTAAGCTCACTTCTACCTTCACAAGGCATTTATCAACCTTAACCTTAGACTCCATTTTATATTTAACTATCCTAATATTTTCCATAAAAATAGCCTTCTTAGGTAGTTTATTTAACATGCTAGGAGAGATAAAACATTCAATATACCCTATATCTATCAAAATTAAAATAAGATGCCAAAAAGGTACCTAATGTTTCAATGGGAGAGCCTTGAAATTTAACTTTAAATCTATCAACAAATACATGAATTCATTACTAGAAGGTTCCCTAATGTGAAATAGAGGTAGATTGATTCTCTGACTTGCTATCTATCTTTCACTGAAGACAATCCTTAACACAATGGCTTCCTCCACATGTGAAACATCCACCAAGAGGTCCCTTACTCTAAGACTGATTGGATTTATTTAAGCCTTCTTTGAAACCATTTATATGTTTCTTTATCCCTAAATTATTATTGAAATTTTCATTTTAACTTTTAAACTGGTTCTTAAAAATTTCATTCCATTTCTAATAGACTGATTGGATTTATTTAAGCCTTCTTTGAAACCATTTATACATTTCTTGATCCCTAAATTATTATTGAAATTTTCATTTTAACTTTTAAACTGGTTCTTAAAAATTTCATGCCATTTCCAATTATTTCTCTTGAATGTAGTTTTTGAGACACCAAACTTCTTCCTAAACTTATCTCTGACCTTTGTAATTGATTTTAACTTATGTTATTTCTTAACCTCTTTCTCAAAAAATTAGTCCGTGGTATAAGGTCCATGAGCATCGAATTCACATCTAATTTGTGGCTTTAACCCCATGATGAACTTATTGATCCAAAATTGTTCATATTTTTGGTATTGGAGTAGATATTCAAAAGCTTAGTGAATTTCTTCCACTACTCATTTAGTGATAGGTTTCCATTTTTAGGTTTAGAATTCAATTAGTTTTTTATAAAAATAAAACGCTAGTAGCCACCAAGCCCTAAATAAGGCTAATAATTATTCCCAACTGGTGATGGTGGAGTCTAGACCCAATTTTAGTTTCTTATTTTCCATTAAGTTATTAATTCACCATAAAGTTGGTAAAGTCCCCACACAAATTTGGTTACTTCTAAGTAATTTAAAAGCTCAAAATATTTTTACATCTCAATGAGATAAGATTCAGATCCATCACCTAGTACTATTCCATCAAACTTAGTTATGTTTACTTTTTTCATATCCCATGTACGTTCATTAGTTACTTGTGCTCTTTCCACATGATATTACTTAGCATGTTATTGATATAGGGGATCTTCTTGATCAACTTTATATTCCTCAGGATCTTCTTGTTCATCTTCCTCTTCATGCTTATGAATTTATTTATCTAAATCTATTATTATATACTATGTTTCACTCATGATAGTGAGGATTTAATTTAGCTTTGTAGTTTGTTCATCTATTAGTTGATTATGAGTTTGAGGAGGATTCTATTGATAAGTCCCCTCAACACTTGCTTTTCCATGTCCAATCTTCTTACTAAAAGAGAAAAATAATTTTAATGTTAGTCGACTCATTAGGTCTAAGCATTTAAATTATGCTCTGATACCACAATGTGAAAACCCAACTCCTCTTAGGTTAATTATATTAATATCATTTTTATTAAATTATATTATAGATTATCTCAATAAAAGAGTTTAGTAAAACATTCAATTTTGTCCCACTTATTTTATCTTGTTGATATTATTAACATGCAACATTAAATCAGTCTCTAACGATGATTTTAACAATATTCTATCTATAAAACAACATATCAAATAAATATAACAATGCAATATGTTATATAAGTAAAAATAATATAATTTAATTGAAAGAATTATAGAAATGACTATGTTTACCTTATTGAAACATGCATCAATTTCTGATTTAATACGATAATACAAAGTGAGCTTTAATAGCTACAACAACCACTACTATGAAAGTTTACTCAAGAAATACAAATGAATACATCAATAAAATACATTTGAAATAATAGAATGATATCCATGAGCCTAATTTGGTATTAGTTTTTAGATGTAGATAAGGAGAATATCATTACTAATGGTCCTCCACACACCTCCCCAATGGGAGTGGACTTACCCTTTACAAGGGAGTAGATGAATACAAAGTGAACATTTAAAACCAACTGAGAATATGTGTAATGTGTATAATCATTATTACATGTAGCCTCTCAAAAACATACAAACTAGAATGTAGAGTGGGCATACAATGTATTTAGCTTTAAATTTACTTTGGCCAAAAAACATCATGGTAAAAAAATAGATTATATAAATACATGGGTCTAGTCCACATAAGAAATATTCTTTACTAAATCATACCATTCTCAATCATTCTTTTATTTAACTGATGATGAACAATATTTGAACAAGCTTTCTACTTGACATTTTTCATCCATTGAATGAAAGGAGGATAAAAATGTAAAAACCACAATCATACATAAACATCACTTAATAACTCACAATAATTCATAAACACCCAATAAAATAGACAAACTGAATGTATTACAACATCTTTCATACAAGTTAACTCAATCCCATATAAAAGTATGTATTCATAATATATAATGCAAGATGGGAATAATGAATGCTCTTTTATTTGTATTTATAGTAAAACCTTTTAATAATTTTCTTTAGTTGACTTTACAAAACATGTAGGAAGACATAAAAAAATATTTTGAATTTGAAAACTAGGCATTATTTGGCACAAGGACAAGGTCACTTTAGGTGGATAGGTATGTGATAGTGGATATGTCTACTTAGAGATAACATGGCCTAGAGAATTAGGGGTAACTGTATTGAAATAGGAAGTAGTTTAAGAGTGATATAGATATATTTGATTATTGAATTGGAATTTTTTTGTAGTATTGATGGAAAATTGAGGTGTTGAACCCACGTATACATAAATGGTTTAGAGTAATGATGACTATGAGTCATGCATTTAGGCACAATTTAGGTGGTTTAAGATATATCAAGAGTTAACATTGTCAAGTATTTATGACTAGAGTTAGGTATCTACATTTACCCCACTTTTATTCTAGTAATGTAATTTCTAAAGTAAAAGAAGAAATTATTCTATAGTGTGTAAAACAAACTTTGACTTGTATATGAGACTCCATTTTTTTAGGGCACTCATTTTTATCAAACCCTACAACAACACATGAAGTATTCACTTTTCAAATTTGAAAATTGAAAAATCTGAAACTCTAAATTTTTAAAATTGAAAAGAGAGCAAGAGTTTTAGAATTACTGGCGTCGGCAGCATGACCAATGTCGGTCAGATATAGTGTAGAAGGCAACCGATGACGATAACTAGTCGGCCGACGTCGGCAGCACCAGACAAGCAGGGACCGGCGTCAGTCGCCTGTGTATTCCAAAACTACTGTTGACGAACAGTCAGTTAAGTGAAGTGAGTGTTTACATGTCAAATGATTTTAATAAGTTGCCTTGATCTCTTGAGGTCTTCTCTAGGTGAGTAATGAATGAGGATTGATCTTATATTGATACTGATCCTCTTAGAAAATATCTCACATTAAAGCACTAAGTCCAACCTTTAGGATATGTTCTATTTGTAAATAAGATGAGTTTAGAGCATTGGATGCTTGCATATATTAAGGATAATTACATCAATGTAGGCATTTGACTGGGATGTAAGTGTTTGGGAAACTTTAAGATATTATGAGATTAAGCCCTTATTAATTCCATTACATAAAAAGGATTTATTTAACTCAAATTTAATAATAATAATATCAATATGTCTATGTGGAGAGGTAAACCCATAATTTACAATGGCTATGTCAGGTAGTATTCAAAACTATACTACGTCTTATCTCAAATAGATGTCATAGTGCTCCAATATGATATTGCTTATTTTTTTTTCTAAGGGATCATGTATATATAAATAGGATGCAATTCCATAATTTATAGAATATGAAAGATATGACATTCTCATATGATACAAATATGTACATTCTCAAATAAGACAACCATTCATATGTATACAATTTAAACTAATAAGATTCCATTCATAGTTATTACCATAAATGATATGGTATTTATGCATAATAATAATAATAATAATAATAATAATAATAATAATAATAATAATAATAATAATAATAATAATAATAATAATAATAATAATAATAATATGTCTATTTTCAAAACAATATAAGACAAGAATACAAAACCCAAAGACAATTCCATATCTAAAAAAAGCCTTTACTCATCTAACCATCTCTTGCATTTATAAGTTTGTATGTGGAAAAAATGTCTTCCTACATGTTTATATATTGAATATATGCTACTAGATAAGTCATTTAGACTCATAAACAAAAATAAAATTTTTATGCATATCCCAAATAAAGGCAAATGACCACGAATAAATAGAAATAAATAAAACAAAATCATTCAAAAATACCTATAGATGGAAATCCATTTACTTGCGTATAATGATCAACTACAACCATACAAATGACAAATCAATTAAAAAAAATCAACTCATACATATAAAAGAGTCACTATTTATGTATAAAATTCATCTACAATGATCAAATACAACCATATTAATTTAAAACTACATATAGGTAGTCAAGTGGCTACTATATAATGTAATAATTTCCTCCAAAATTGACTATATTATGTAAATGATTTTTAAGTTTCCAACCAGTTATAAAAATCACCCATTATTAAATTAAATGATCCTCAATATTCTAAACTAGATTTTGGTGAAAATAGCTATAGCCAAATTGATGCAGGAGCATCTAGTAAGGAAAAACCCATTTTTAGTTGTTGAAGTGATATGTGCTAGTTAAGAGTAATAGTTGTCTATTTTTGGGTTTAGGTGTGTGTGAGGGATATTTTAGGATCTATTTTTTGACCTAGATTCATATTGAGTCATCAGGTGTGAGTTTTATATATGTTTGGAATTTTCCCTCCAAAAGTGTAAATTTGAAAATTCAAATTCTAGAACTAAGTAGTAAAGGACCATGGGAATAGTATGAGGTGGTTAGTTGAGAGAATGTTGGTAAAAAGGCCCAAGGAGTCATGTTAAGAGTGTTTGAATATATAATATGTCTAAGTCATTAAGGTGGTGAAAAATCAAGAGTCATGTTAACTAATACAACTGCCACTCCTACGTTCAGTTGGCCAATGTAAGAGAGTTTTAGTTGTAACTACCCAAACCAATGTAAAGGTTAAATGAGAAGGAATTTATAAGTTAGTTTTAGGATGAGATGATATTAGTAATAAGGAAGAGATGAGATATATTTGATAAGGAGAGAGAGGAAATAAAAACAAGAGGTATGCAAACTCTGCAAGAAGGTGGCAGAGTCCATTCATAGACTATATATGTAATAGTTGAATAGTTAATATGAATAAATAAGATTTATTTTATTTTATTTATGCTCACATGATATTTATATGAATTTATATTAGTCATATGTTACTTTTCAAATCCTTGGAAGCTATGGAAATGTCATTTTTATGTGTGGTTGTAGGTTCGAATAATGGACTGTAGGTTATAATAAATAAAGAAAAGAATGTAACAGAGTTGATGAAGCTTGTAAAGGAATGAAATTCTATGGCATATTAATCCTAGAAATTTTTTAGATATTAAAGACCATATTTTTATTTAATATAGTTTTTTTAAGTGAATAAACTCAAGAAAGATTGATCTCTGCCCTTAAACCCTATAAACACTTGTCACAATCAAGGAATGAAGGTGAGTTGATGATGTTTATTGAAGTATAGAGTATGGTTTTTATTTTAGATGAGTATGTAGGTAAAATTAACCTTGGTTTTATGGTAATATATATATTTTTAGTGCTATCCTAATGGTAAATGTACAATGCATAGTCTATATGTATGAACTCTATTTATATAGTTGAAACCCTAATTGCACGGTCAATGACAAGAAAGAGTGTATGAGTTTGAGAAGTTGAATGGATATTAAGTTTGACAAGTCTTATTATGAGTGAAAATGATACTAAGGTCTTAATAATAACTATTTTAAATTCTTGGAACCTTTCGTAAGTGTAAATAGACCATAAATCCTCACACAGTCCTATAGGAAGACTCATAGAATTCTATGTTTAGTGTTGTATATAGTATAATAGGATTTATTAAGGACCCTAAACTATTTATAAATGTGTATATTGTTTATAAATACTTGGGTAAGGTCTTATATTGGTTTTAAATGTGTTAGAACTAAAATGACTACATTTTTACCTCTCTTGGTCTCTACAGTCACTAACTAGGGGTTGGAAACCAAAAACCCCAATAAATTGAGTTATAACCATGGGAATTTGAAAAAACTTGTAATATTATGTATTTTTACATGAGGAAAAGGAATAAATTTGTTTTGGTATGGCACCATATAGTCTAGTATGGATTTGAGGTCTAAGCAAGGGTATGGAGGGTTAGGACGCCTAATTGGCAAGGTGTTTATGAAGGAAAGGGTATCTATAGAGAGATTTAAGTGATGAAAATTTATGTGGAGTAGTAAGGAGATATAGGGTTCCAAAATATTAGCTTGTATTTTTAATATGATCTATAGATTATTCAAACAAAGGGAATTTATGAAAAATGCTATTAGGAGATAAGGTCACTATTGAACTTAAGGAGTGTCAATGGATGATGGAGAGTGAATGAAAAGTTTAAATGGGTCAAGGAAAGTATGTTATGACCATATTAATTCATACATGATATAAGGATTTATTTATGAACTCTATATCAAGACTTAGTGTTTTAAACCTTTAAGAAGATTGTCGGGTGAGAAGATAGATAGTGAGTAAGTGAAAGTAAACAAATGAATGAATGAAATGTGATAAGTGGATGAATGTGAGAGTTAAGAAAAGGTATAATTACAATAAATACTTATTCCAAGTTGATTATAAATAATGTGAACAAAAGAGAGGGTGCTATCAAGCTAGAAAGAAGACCGACAAACTATTGTTAAGCATTGAAGCTTATGAATAAATCAAGCCATCTTAAACTTTGTTCAAGTCAAAATTAGATCTAGGAATGGTGTTTTTTGAGTTTTTAATCATGTACCTCACATAATTTAGTATCATATCAAGGTAATCTCTTTATTTCATTCTATTTTTGAGTAACTTGTTAACGATCGTTAATGTGAGATTGTCAAGAATGCTATGAGGATTGTATGAGATGACATTACAAAGGTATTGTTTGAAAATAATGTGGTACATGTATGACCCATTTATTTTAGTACATATGAGTTTTAGATTAATAAAGAGAGAAATTAAAGATCCTAATTCTAGTGGAAGGACTTGGACTAGTCAAGAGAGAATTCGAGAAGGTAGATAATATAAGTCCTAGATAGAGGACTAGAGAAAGAGAAGAAGACACAAGAGAGGTATAAGAATCAAGTATGTAATCTTGCTAAGATATTGGTCTAAGAAGGCCTATAAAGTGAAGGAAAAGTGAAAATATATATGTATAAGAAGAATTGAAAGAGATGAGAAGAGAGTTAGGGTAGAGTTTTAAGAAGATAAAGATCATGTTGAATCTCATAAATGATCAAAGAATCTAATAGATTGGATGTAGTGTAAGGAAGATATTGAAGTGGTCACTAAAGCTACTTAGGAGAGAGAAAAGACTTAAGATGAATGTCTTGAAGAAAGAAAAATACAAGGAGGTATGAACCATTTATGAATGAAGGTTGAAGATTTGCAAAGAGAGAAACGTGATAGAGAGGTTGAGAAAAGAGTTCTCATTGAGAAGAAAATGAACAAAAAATTGCCAAGATAAGCACAAGAGAGAGAAAACAAGAAAAAGAGGAGAATGTCTATGAAAGAAACATTCATGGAGACTATGTGGTCTCTTATTTATTATGTTAATATTGAATTTGAGTTTATGTATATAGGTTTCAATAAAATTTAGATGAAGGACAAACAAAAGGCCTTAAATCTTGGGAAGAATAAATCTAGTACATCACCTAATAAGATGAAAGCAGATGTCAAGGGAAGAGGATAGATTATATAAGTCCATATGGTGAACATTAAATAATATCAACATGCTAAAGATGAGATGGAAGAGGAGTTTCATGATTCTTTGATAATCATTGCAACAAAATCAAGAGAAGAAGTTAACCATGAAGACATTAATTAAAAACATGAAGACATGAGAGAGAATATGAGCTTGAAACAATCCTTCAATGAGGTAAATGAGTTTTTGGGACTTGATTTTGATTTTACATTTGAAAAGTAAGAAGTTAATATGCAAATTGGAAAAATGAAGTGAAAATTACAACCCTCAAGGAGAGTACAAAAGCATGGTTATGTGTTGCCTAAGTGGATCAAAAAATTAGTTGGTGAGGTGAATAAGAAAAAACCTCAAGCATGAGGTCATGCAAGTCAAGAACACAAGTGAAAGACAAGATAAAGTAAAAAGAAAATAAGTGAAGAGTAGGTTTCATCAAGATAGCATGCTTGGATATCAAGCCAAGAAGCATGAACACCATGAAACAAGAAGCAAATTGTAGTCTAAGCATGTGCAAGGTATAAAATGGGTCATGAAGAACATAGAAAAGGGTACAAAAGGATAGCCTTGAATTTACACTTGAATAAATCATGAAGATAAGAGAGGATTACAAGAAAATAAAAGACATGGTCAAGGTAATCAAAGATAAAGAGATGATGTTGCAGCTAAGTGAGCAAAATGACAAGTGGGAAGAGGTTAAGTGTTCTCAAGATTTTATTTCTAATGTTATTTTTGATGATGTCTATGAAGATATTTCAAATAGTGAAGATGATTTGTATATAAAAATAATAGCATTGATGGATAGGATTGTGAAAAGTCAAGAGGAAGATGAAGCACCTCATAGAGTGCTTAAAACACTTGATATGTAATAGTAGAATGAGATTGATTTGAATCTCATGAATGAGGAAGTCCAAGGAAAATTTGTGAATCAAGATGCCCAAGAAGATGAAGATAAATTTAAATATTATATGATAGCATAAAATCAGAAGCAAATGATTAGTTGCAACCCAAGAGATGGATAAAAATTAGCACAAAATGATGCAAGTGAGGTGAAAAATCAAGGAAGGTTGGGTATGGGAAATAAAGAGTTGATTCCATCATAAGTATTGGAATATAAGGCAATAATTAAATAATAGAGGATTGAAAAACATGATGATTAATTCAAGAAGATGAAGCAACAATATAATGAAACACAAGGAGTTATACAAGCAAAGTTACAAGCAAGTACACTAGACAATAAACAATTGAAGCATGAGAGAGTTAAAAAGGTAATCTATTCCATAGGTGAGATTAAAACTATGTTTTTATTTGATTTGCATGATGATGGCAAGACAATAATATGCAAATAGTGTTGTACCATGATGAAGGTGAATTGGTTAAGAAGTTATTCTTACAAGGTGAACAAGGTTGTCTGAAAACACATCAAGAGATGGAAAGATGTGAGAAGAGGCATAAAAATAAATACTTACTAATAAAGTGTGGAATATTGATATGCCTATGAGACCATTATAACACAAATAATAAGGAGCCAACATTGCCAAGGAGTAGAGACAAGTAATAAAATAGAAACCAAGTGAGATAAATGAAGAAGGAAACCATGGATCAAGAGTAAGAATAAAGAGTGAGAACCATTAGTTAGAAAAATAGGATGATGCATCTCAATGTGAGTTGGAAAATATATAAAATGTAGATAACAAAGAGTTTTAGTGGGTGGTACACCTCATAGAGGTAGAGGATGAGTTGACTAGGAGAATAGACAAAGTAAAGAAGCAAAAATAGAAGAATATAATGAGGAGAAAGGAGAAAGAAAGGAGAAGTAGTAGTAAGGTGAGCATGGAAGATCAATAAAAAATGAATTAGAAGGCAATAAATAAAATTTTAGCACTCAATTTTCTTCCTCCTAAGGAGTATGATGTAGGAGCATCTAGTAAGCAAAACACCATTTTTAGTTGTTGAAGTGATATATGCCAGTTAGGAGTCATAGTTGGTCTATTTTTGGGTATAGGTGTGTGTGATGGATCCTTTAAGATATATTTTTTGTCCTAGAACCATCTTGAGTCACCACATGTGAGTTTTATATGTGTTTGGAGTTTTCCCTCCAAAAGTGTAAATTTGAAAATTCAAATACTAAAACTAAGTATTGAAGGACCATGGGCATAGTAGATGGTTAGGTGAGATAATGTTGGTAAAAATGTCCAAAGATTCATGTAAATATTATTTTAAGACATAATATGTTTAAATCATTAAGGTGGTGAAAAATCAAGAGTCATGTTAACTAATATAACTTCCACTCATATATTGAGTTGGCCAATGTAAGAGAGCTTTAGTTGTAACTACCCAAACTAACATAGAGGTTAGATGAAAAATAAGTTGTAAGTTAGTTTTATGATGAGATGATATTATTATTAAGGGAGATATGAGAGAGATCTGAGAAGGAGAGAGAGGAAACAAAAATATGAAGTATGTAAACTCTCTAAGAAGGTGGCTGAGTCCATTCATGGACTGTTTATGTAACAATTGAATAGTTTATATGAATAAAGAAGAGTTATTTTTTTGTGGTTACTCTCAGATGATACATATATAAATTTATATTAGTCATATGTTACTTTAAAAAGCCTTGGAGTCTGTGGAAATGTCATTCTTATGTGTGGTTGCAGGTTGGAATAATGGATTGTAGGTTACAATCATGAAAGAAATGAATGTAATAGAGTTGATGAAGCCTGTGAAGGAAGGAAATTATATGGAAAATTAATCACAAATACATTTTAGATATTAAAAAAAACTACTTGTATTTAATATAGTGTTTTGAAGTGAAGAGACTCAGAAAATATTGGTCTCTACCCTTAAACCCTATAGACACCTATGACAATCAAGGACTTAAGGTGAGTTGAGGATGTTTATTGAAGTATAGAGAATGGTTTTATTTGAGATGAGTCTATCGGTAAAATTAGCCTTGGTTATATGTCAATATATATAGTTTTAATTTTATCCTAATGGCAAATTTACAATGCACAATCTATATGTATGAAGGAACTTTGTTTATATAGTTGAAACCCTATTTGAATAGTCAATGACAAGAAAGAGTGTATGAATTTGAGAATTTGAATGGATATTAAGTTGGTTAAGTATTATTATGAGTTAAAAGGAGATTAATATCTTAATAATAGCCATTTTTAATTCTTTTAACCTTTTATAATTGTAAATAGACTAGAAACCCTCACATAGTCCTATAGGTAGACTCACAAAATTCTATATTTTTTGTTTTTTACAATATAATAGGATTTATTAAGGACCCTAAACCATTTATAAAGGTGTATGTTGTTAATAAAAACTTAGGTAATGTATTATATTGGTTTGAAATGGGATATAAATAAAATGTTTGCATTTTTATCTCTCTAAACCTTTATAGTCACTAACTAGGGTTTGGAAACCAAAAACCCCAATAAATTGAGTTATAACCATGGGAATTTAAAAAAACATTTTAATAATATGAATTTTTCCATTATTAAAATGGATAAAGTGTTTTTGGTCTAGTACTATATGGTTTGGTACAAATTTGAGTTCATAGCAAGTATATGGAGGGTTAGGAGGCCTAATTGGTAAGGTGCTTATGAAGGAAAGGGTATCTAAAAAGAGATTTAAGTGATGAAAATTTAGGTGGAGTATTAAGGAAATGTAAGGTGAAAAAATATGAGCTTATATGTTGAATAATATTTATATATTTTTCAAATAAAGGGAATTTGTGAAAACAATGTTACAAGGAGATAGGGTCACTATTGAACTTGAAGAGTGTCAATGGATGATGGAGAGTGAATGAGAATTTTAAATGGGTAAATTCAAGTGTGTTATTAATATATTAATTCATACATTATATAAGGATTTTTTCATGAACTATATATCAAAACTTAGTGTTTTAAGCCTTTGAAAAGATTGCCTAGTGAGAAGATAGTGAGTGAGTAAGTGAAAGTAAATGAATGAATGAATGATTGAAATGTGACAATTGGATGAATGAGAGAGTTAATTAGGGTATAATTAAAATAAATAATTACTCCAATTTTATTATAAATAGGGTGAACAAAGGAGAGGATGCTATCAAGCTAGAAACAAAACCCAAAAACTATTGTTAAGCATTAAAGATTATGAACAAAGCAAGCCATCTTAAACTTGATTCAAGTAAAATTCAGAGTTAGGAATGTTATTTTTGATTATTTTATAATGTATTTATTCATCATAAATAAATAAGTTTTTAAGAACCAAAACCCTTGTTTGTATTCTAAACTAGTTAGGTATAACCCATATTCCAACGCCTTGTTTATGCAAGAATTCCTTTAGTAAAATAATTCATTTTGTTCTCTTCATTAATGGGAAAGTGGATGGATATAATATCCATTACCCATTGTTATTATTATCATGTGGTTGAATGTGATCCTTTCACCCATATTATTGTAAGTATAAAAATCTACAAAAATCATCTTATTTTGACTTATAATAAACATCTATCCTCATGACAACCATATTAGAATCAAGCTTAGATTTATCAAACTATTTTTATTTAAAATAAAACCCAAAAATTAGAACAAACTCATGGGTATTATATAAAAATGTGAACAACCATTTATATAACTCATAAAACTAACGCCAATCATTCAATATTAACCTATAAAAGCTTGTATGAACCGGCCATAGCAGGGTATGAATTTACTACAAAAAATGATGCTTTAAACAATAAGGGTTTGAGGAAAACAAGCATGCTATAGGAAAATTTAAGTGGAAATAAATTCCTTTATCATTGAAAATAATAAATTTCAAACAAACTAAACATTTCCAAATTGCATTGATAAACCCACATTTTTTCTTTTTTAATCATTATCTAATTATTTCATTGTTTTTAGAAAGGAAAATATTGTAGAACTTGCCTATTTTTTTACAAAAACCAAAAGTCTCCTCTTGAATCTTCCCTTGAATATTATGCCCATTTTTTTAATCTCTTATTTCGTCTATATCTCTGATCTTTGCTTCTCCATTTTACTCTCAACCTTCTTGCATTTCTCTCCCCCAATTTCTCAATGAACTACACTTCAACTATCCATTCACCCCTTAGATCTACCCCCAAATTATGAAAATACCTCTAAAACATTATTTAGGGTTTCAAAAATGATATAACTATAACTTTTCTCTGTATGCTTCCAAAAACACACCATACTAAAACCCATTTTAATTTTTTTTTAAACCCGTTCCACTAAAAAGAAATTATAACTAGGTAAAAATTTATCAATTGAAGTGTTTCCCATAATTTACTAGGTTACATGCCAATATTTAAGTTTTATTAATGACCAATGCCACCAAAAAGGGTCCCATGTTTTCTTACCACTGAAATTGGTTGATTACCTATATGAAAGAAGATCTAAACCCAAGTTAACATTGAATTTGACTAACATAAAAATAATTGATTACCTAGAAGATATTTTATACACATTTTCTATTTTTGTTTCAATCATAATATAATTTTTTTTATTATGAAATAATCATGATAGTCAAAGTTATTATCAAGAAACAAACAATCATTTTGCAAGCATAAATCAAAATAATGCCAATCAATGTTCATTCTAACCACTAAGTATCACTACTCTTTAATCAAATAATCACAAAGTAATAGACAAATCACAAAAAACAATAAGACACAATAAGAAGCATACTAACATGTAACACCAATTCACATGACATTAAATTATCTAAATAACAATATATGCATGTGTGACATGTTTTCAAAATGTTCTACTTGTCCTTTGTTGCAGCCAAATGTTGTTCTCTCTCTGATGATACTCTCCCTCTAAATGCTAAATGAGGGAAGATATTTTTCCTAAATACACCTTAGGTAAAATATTATAGTTAGTCTGAGCTTAAATAAGATAGCAAAAATACTCAAAATGTAAACACATTAAGTAAATTTTTGTGTAATAACCAAATCTATAAATGAAATCATCTCAACACAAGATTTCAAAACACAATAGTATAATATATTAAAATGTATGTAATATGCCATAAAATAATGATAAAAAATGAAACAAATTCAATAAATATATAATCTAATTAACATACATCTAAATATAATAATAGAATTAAATAATAACTAATCAATGGTTTACTTCATTGTCTTAATACTAATGCAGTTTGTGAAGAATAGGAAGGGATATAAAAATTGGTGTGGTTGTTATAATTGCTTGAAAGAGAGGTATGATATTTGGTATTGTTATAATTATAATGTAACATTGTATCAAATAAACATTATTTATGGGCAATGCAATTAGAAATGTCATGAAATTTTAGTATTATTGTATCGACAACTCCTATGTGCTATCTAATACTATTAGAAATGTAAATAGGTGGTGATACAACTATATTTTTTTTTGTAATTTCCTACCTATATTGTTAAGAAGATAAAATTGAACAACATTGATACTATATAAAATGTGGTTAGTACAATCAAGAACACCTGGGTGATTCTAAATTATATTTGGATGGTTGTTGATACGACTAGACAAACTAGGACCATTCTAAACTGTATCAAGCTAGTTGATACAATAATTTTTTGGAAATGATATGAACTATATTTTATTGGTAGATATAGTCATAAACACTAGAACAAACTCAAATGATCTCAAAAAAAGTTCATTTTTGAGATTTATAGGAATTTTTAGAGATTTATTGAAGAACCCATTGAGTATTTTCCAAGTTTGGATTAATAAGAAATATATATCCTTTAGGTTCTTCATCATCCTCTTCATCACTTAAAAAAAGTTGAGGGGAAAGGTAGAGTAAGTGAACATATTGATTAAAAGCATGGATTATAGTAAGAGACTTATGATTATGTAATACATATATGTTTTATGATCAGGCTTGGGTAAACATACAATAAATGTCATATGAATGGAAAATATTACATGTGTGTGTAATTTTTTGAGAGTTCTCATTATAATCACCCTTAGCAGACACAATAATTTTGATAAAGGATCTTAGATAAAATAATAAGGGATCTTGGGAAAGCTTAGAAACTCTAAGGTCATTGCATGTAAAATCATCATCCATATAGAAAGTTTTATTAGCATTGTAGTGAAGTGGACATTCACCATTGTATTTAAGCAAAGGATGTGTATTAGTGTCTATATTTTTGATAATATGGTTAGGGTCTCCTAGGTCCAAATATTGTTTGATGTGAACCATGTTACATTTATTAGGCCTAGTTTGAGATTGAGAAAAAATTAATTATGAAGTATTTCCATAAATGGTGGGAATGGAAGGAATGAAAGACTAAATCATGTAAAATATGAATGGATTGAGACTCAATACAAATATCTTGAGGATACATTATGATGAAAATATGAAAAATAAATATATAGTAGTGAAATTAAGAAATTTTATTGGCCAAGCCAATTTAGTTAGTGACACATACATAATAGATGAAGACTATATTGGGTTGGGTGATATAGTAAAACTAAATATAAAAAATAAATGGCTATTTGGCTCATCGATACATTTAGATTAGAATGTAAACAATATTGGGTCAACCAATATAGTTGTGGAAATATGGAGACTATATTGGGTTGTCCAATGTAGTTTTTAACATAGAGAATTATATTTATTGCTTGATAAAGTAGGGTTGATATCAAAAAAATTCACAAAAGTATATAATGATGGTGAAGATAACTCTAAGAAGAAAATAAATAAAAATGATCCAACCAATGGTGGGATATAGTTCACATTAGATTCACCAAAATGTATGTGTGGGCTAGGATGACTAATTTATAATAATCACCTTTGTTTATATAAAATAGGATATAAACAAGAGGTCAATAATATAGAGCATGCACATACTTCAATGATACAACAACAATGCTCCAAGTGGACATATATCTAGTAGAGTGTAATCCATACTCACTACCAATGGTATATGGCTAGAAAGCCTATGCTTAAAATATGGGCTATGGTTTTAATTATATCTCAAGATAAATAAATGATATAATAATGATAACAAAGGTGTATCAAGGATACAATAAATAAACTACCTGTGAGGAACTGCCAAACAAAGTTAATCTAGATCCAAGCTAACTATAAATACTAAACTACCAAAATGTGAATGGTGAAATGGTAAACCATGGGTGGTTTATGAAACCTAATGTGGTAGGTGGAAAACCTATAAGACCTATAGATATACTAGCCTATTCGGTATACCAAGAAGCTAGAAAATGACAACAACATACATACTAATACAATAATAAACAAATCAAATCTATTTACTAAGTAAATAAATCAAAGGGAATAAGGATATATATATATATATATATATATATATATATATATATATATATATATATATATATATATATATATATACGTACCTTTGGGTGGGATTTTTTCTAATCAATATCCCCCTTAGCTCTAGTGTAACTTTGTAATATAATTTAAAGAATGAATACCTCAAATGGAAAGATGAATACCTAGGTATCATTAGTTGGGGACTCCAAATACCAGATGTACCCAACTAATGATTTTCATTAGTTTAAAATCAAAGACTTCTCCTATTGATTTTCAAAGACTTTGATCAAGACTTAATCTCCAAGATTAATAATTTAGCCTATAACTCCTCTTTTCATCACTTAAGGGTATAAATGCAAGCATAGGCATATAATATGAACATTGTGTGTATTGGGAATGATAAGCATGACCCCTATATATACATATCCAAACCCATATATAACTTGAACTCTAAGCTAATGGTATTATCTAGGATGATACAATTGAAAAGGATGTAGGCTAACATAAAATGGTATTGGATAGGAAGATTCAATACTATTGACATGGACAATACACAAAATTAAATTAGATAGGTTGAGACTATATAGGGAAAGACTTAAATGAAGTAAATTTTATCATCCTAGTCGATGTCGTATAAATATAGGGTTGCTATAAAATATGGATGTAAAATAGATAGAGAGGTGAGATAAAAATATACTTAAAGGAGGTTATACATATACTAATGAATGTATGGAAAAATAATATTAAAATATCTCTTTAAAAGTAGTAAAACATGATCCCACCCTATTTTCAATACACTCCTTAGGACATGAACTCAGAGAGTTGATGTGACAACAATCTTGTGAAGGATAAACCATTGGTAAAATAATAAAAATTTAAAATATTAGGTGTATACATATGTCCCACCCAATTCATATCATATGCCACAATAGTGTAATGTGTGATGGTGCTTTAATAAAGATACATAGTAACACAAAAGCATAACTAAAAAGAAATATTGATAAATGAATAATTTAAAGTAACATATATGTATCTTGAATTACCTTTTTGCATAAATGTTACATGCAAATACCACAGTCTTGATCTTGGTAGATGTATAAAATCCATTTGGAAACCCTAAAAATATAAATCTAAAATGGTTACAAAAGCAATACACATGTAAGGAGGATACTCAACAAAAAAATGTAAACGAAAATTTCTAGAAATGATAGTAAAACACATAAATTTTGGTAAGACAAGTATGATAAGACTAAATTAGAACTAAAAGATACAAGGAGACAAAAAAATTAACGAAAAATTGAAAATCCATCATGTTAGGGCTTATACAAAATTGTATAACTTGAGGGAAAATAAAATAAAGATGCAAAAATTGGAAACATGACTAAATGGATGAAAAAGTTGAAACATGAAAGCATGAAAGGGATAAATGAGATTGGTTGTGGCTTGGAAAAATAAAAATTATAAAATCAAGGTCCTAAACATTACTAAGATCCAATAAAGATAAGACAATGACTAAGAGGGCATCTCGTAGCAACTCAAATATGTAGATTTTATTAGAAAATGGAAAATGTTAATGTTATCATAAGGCTAACATGTCTAAAAGTGATGAAGAGTAGAAGATAAATAAGATGAGATAGATTTAAAAATAAACATTTTTTTCAATGGGAAAGATGGATGGAGGAAACTAGGGCATCACCAAAGCAAAAAATGGTCTTCATTGGAAATAAGACATTCTAATCATATGGGAAAAGTTAAAAAATTTCAGCACCAATGGCCCTAGATAACTCTACATAAAAAGTGTAAGGTTGGGATAGCTAGTAATGTATAAATTTAATCCCATGAAGGATAGTATGTATTAATAATAAAAGGATTCTACCTTATCACAAAGTGTTCCTTGCTCCATAACACCTCTTATATACTTTGGTTAACTATGAGGATGAGGTACTTGTATGAGAAAATAAGCATCATAAAAATGTATGATATGAGAGAGACCTCCTTCCTTAGTCTACTGGCGTACCACAGCCCAATAGACCTTGGTTATATCATGATGCTAATTTTATAGTTTGAGCTTCAACTAAGATAAGAAGTGTGCTAAGAATAAGGTCAAGTCTTTTAGTGTGATCCAAATTTAAGTATGTTATGATCATGCCTTTCAATATTGGTTTTTATTATCATGTTATGTATTTTATCTCTGTTTTATTTTTATATTTTACTCCTTATTGATTTGAAAGATCAAATATCACATAATTTTCCAAGGTTTATATATATTTATAATAAAAAATATTAAAACCTATAAAGGAAAATATATTATATGAAAAAATAACCAAATAAATTCACCAATATATTTTTATTGTAAACTAAAACAACCAACATAAATATTTTTTACTGTATTACTCACTCCCTTAAAACAATTATTCTTTGGACTGTGAAAATATGACACATACAAAAAATATGTGATTGTGTAATGAAATTATGCATGAATATGTAATAAAAATTAATGTAATAGATATGATGTACATATACTAAGTCTAAATTAGTAATATCCAAAAAACTTTTGAATAAGTATAGCATGATCAATATCAAGATCTATCAATGTGAAAGTTGTGAAGTAGACTATAGAAAGATAATACTAAGAATCTAGTGGCCACATGTGTTGGTCCCACTTGTAGTGGAAGTATAATCTCTCTTATGGAGTTCTAAACATGGCCATTAAAACCACTAATAACTATGCCTATAGGGGATATATCCTACTCTAAATACCCCAAATATTTTAGAAGTGTAATAATGCACATGTTAATACTTGACCCATTATCAACCATAACACTCTAAATATGATGATGGTCTATGTAGGCTCATATAAAGAGTGCATATAAATATGTACCATCATTAATAATCTAGTGCTCTGAGAAGGTGAAGATTGGTCTAAAAGGAACTGTAGTATGGCACATACTAATGATATTGTGCAATGAGTGTGCTTCCTTTGTTGGAGTGGGATATTAATCTAGTGGTGGATGTGTTTGATATGTGTAGTGAACACCTAAAGTGCTCCCCACATCATTTGTTGTATGCTTTGGAAATGAATTTCATAATATTTTCAGTGCCTTAACTTCTATTTTTTGTACTTTGGGTGACTTTGTAGATGTGCCCACATCAATAATGTTAGCCTCGATCAAATATTGTATCTTATGTTTTAATCTTATGCATCAATTTTTTGTATGGAATGGTGCCCTATGATATTCACAAAATGCATTGAAATAATAATTATTTGGAAGAGGTTGTGTCATATCAACCTATTTAATGAGAGGGAGAGATATTACATTTCATTCCAAGAGTTACTTTAAAATACGTGCTGACAATTCTATAAGGTTGGTAAAAATTCTACATGGAGGAGATAATAAAACTAGGTGAGGAGATGGATCTGAAGCTATGTTAACTATACAATTTGTATCACTATTATTTTTAGTGGTTCTTACCTTGTATGGAGGCTTACTAGAAATCTTAGTAGTTGATTCTAGTCCACTGGTATATGAAAACTTGCCTATGGTGAGAAGCTTGACTTCTCTCTCTTTCACTATGTGGCATAAGTCTGTGAAGGTTAGAAACTTTTTAAACAAGATAAATTCATGTAATGTTGGTAGAAGACTTTATTTGAAGATGTTCTGAAGCTCTTTATCTACCATGGGACTACTTAGTTTGGCCAATATAGTCTTGTATTGTAAGACATTCTGTAATAGGCTCATTTAATTTTTGTTTCAATTGTGTAACTTGAGCATATGAGATACTGTCATTGATGTTTATGGATAAGTGTGCTAAAAACATATCTACCAAAGGATTGAATGTAGTGATGGACTGATTTAGTAAATCATAAAACCATTATAAGGCATAATCTTTTATACTAAGTGGAAATAACTTAGTGAGAACCCAAGCATTGGGGATGTAGTCCAAATATGTTGTGTGAAAATATCAATTATGGTGCTCTAGGTCATCCTTACCATCATAAAATGTAAGCTTAGGTGCCATGAATCTGGATAGAAAAGGAGTTTCCATTATGTGTTGTGCCAAAGGTGTATGTAAAAGAACATGAAAATCCAAGCCATGTGATGGCCTAGTGGCTCCCTGCTCAAGATGTAACACCTTATCCTATAAAGAATGAATCTCATGCATAAGGTATTATACATATAGATAAAATGAACTAACCATATGAGGTGTAACTATCACTAAATATTTTTGAGTCAAAACTAGTTGGTGTACATTCTAAGTTGCCCCCAAAGTAGGTATAACAATGTTGTTATCTAGGGGAGTATAAGATTGACCATTATTTGATTTATTCTTTATTTACATTATGTCCTATAAAATCTATGCATGATCAAGAGGCCATTCTTGAAGTATTTCTCTGAATCTATGTATAACCTCATCTTTACTAAAAATTAGGTTTTCATTATTAAGTGAAGGGAGAGTGTTCTGATGCTCACCTTGTGTATCATCTTGATCTTGATTTTATTGATCATCTTTGGATGTATTATCATAGAAGTCCACATAATTAGGGTGTGAAGGATAAATTATGGGAGTTATAATATGGCCCTTATCCATGGTATAATCTTGAATATAATGAATCTAAATATGCTAAATAGGGTTGTCGCTAAGTTTAACACTTATTAATGCAAGAGAGACAACTTTTTAAGATGGCATGTAGTAAACAAAGTGGAATAGGGATGTTGAAATAGAGTGTATGAAATTTTAAAATATTAACACAACCAATTAAAATAGTAAAAATAAAAATGTAAACCTTAGTAACATCTATGGTTATGGTTTGAACAATGTTTGAAGTAAGTCAGGTTCACCAAATGTTTTAACCTTTTAAAACTTAGTGTATGTAAATTTTATGTTTATTAAAGAGATGAGAAAACTAAATCAAGGAACTAATATGTAATAAATATAACCACTAACTTGTTATAAAATTGACTAGCTTTAAATTTTCTAAAAATAGTAATAAATAATACAAGTAATAACTTAGCTAGAAAATAATTGAGATAGATAATCTGGGTGATGGAAAATGAGGTGGAAGATAAATTGTGTATCATAAACTAGATCTTAGTATTAGAACTCCTCTTAAGTAGTAGTTAGATTATTATAAATATGCTAGTAGTGTCTTGATATTTGTGATAGTGTCCTTTGTGAAGGAATGTCTCAAGCTTCTAGGTGCACCTATGGCTAGATATCTAAGGGTTGCTCCTGCATGCATGAGTCTTTAAACCATGTAGTTTTCCTATTAAGATTGATTTAGTGAGTAAAACCTAATCCTTCATGTAGCCATGGCATCTAATTGATATGAGCTAAAAATGTGTTTGTTACTAGGGTAGCTTGGACATCTTAAACACCTCACTGTGATGAAAGTTGTCTACATATCAATACTCCAAGAAGGGACCAATCTTGATGTAGTTTTTCCCACCTAAGTATTGGAAAAGTGTAAGTAAAGCTAGTATGATAGTGGCCTTGAGTGCCTTGAATGTGATTAAGACTAGAAATATAGGTAATATGAGCTTAGGGCTGTTATATATGGTAGTATGCATAAGTAGGGTATAATAGGGATTGATAACCTTAATTATACACAACTTATTCTAATTTTGAATTTGTATTTTGCATCTCATTTCCATCTAGTGGTTAGAGGAATTAAATTCATGTATATATACTATTTTAATGATTGTGTGGGTAATAAAAGAGGCCTAAGATAACCCTATAAAGTTCTATTTTTGAATATATATATATATGAAAAATAAAGGTAAAGGACATTAGTGTGGATTTTGGGATGCTAATGTCTTTATTATGGCATTAGTGTGCATCTGGTAGAACACTTGGAATGAAGGGATAGGATTAGGAAATGAGGGCCTATGACTACTTTAGGGATGAATAGGATGTTTGTGTCCCACATGAAGGTTGGATAAGTGTGAAAATAGGGCCTAGGATAGGTCTAGATCTAAGCTAGGGATAGGTGGTCTCATATATCACTCTTAACACTCAAATACCACTTTTAGGTGATTACATTTTTTATACATACTTAATTTTTTTCAATGAGATAAGTTTCATTTCATGGTCTCAAACAACATGGCACAATTCATAAAAATATTTAAGCTTTTTAAAAATAATGGACTCGTGTAAAGGAGAAATCAAAATTTGTTTGAATATGGCTTGAATTTCTTGATCTGCCATAAGATTGGTCATTTTAGAAAACATTTTATTGTACCTTAAGACATATTCATTGATAGGTTCATTGGTTATTTGTTTGATTTTTGAAATTTAGGCACAGGAAACCTTTTTGGAAATTTAATAAAAAAATATGCCAAACATTGATTTACAAGAGGTTTGCATGATTTTACATATTGGAAAGCTAAATCATAAAATCACCTCAAATCATAATCCTTGAGGCTCCTTCGAAATAGTTTGGTCAAAATTTTATAATTAGAGTCATAATTAAGTCATGCCACATAAAAATATAAAATATGATACTTAGGATACCCTTTGCTATCATAAAATGGTAATTTAGGTGAAACAAAACTGGTTGGAAAAGGGTGCAATGAAATCTCAAGTGCAAGAGGGTCATGCAACACATCTTGGGAATTAATAGCATGATGTGACTTTAAAGGTTTTTTTTTTAATATTTTAACCTTATCCTCCAAGGTATTTATAACTTGAAGGAGTTTTTGAACTATATATCCATGGGTGTTTAAATTAGCAAGGTGAGTAGTCACCAATAGATAAGTGAACATGGTTTGAGAAGTAATAGGGATTGAAATTGGTATTTGAGTTAAAGCATTTGTTATCCCCATGGTATATGTAGCAATAGTAGTTTTAGGAAACAAAGGTTGAAATACATATGCTATGCCCCCATTAGAAGTATTAATTTGTAATGTGTTCAAGGGGAGATTTGTTGGTTATGAGGATGACCCATAACTCTAATAACATGATCAATAGATGGACCTACTTGGTCATCTATGATCTTTTCTTTTTTATTTTCTAATATGGTTTTTAGTATTTCACCAAGATATTTAGGGTTTTGATAAATACACTCATGAAATAAGATAATAGCTTTCAATTGATCATAATTTATTTTTTCATGTTCATTGATTTCATTGGATTTATGGTTTCCATTTTTAGAATCTTCCTCTATGGTAACTTCATCAACATGTTTCTCATTCTAAACATGGGTACCATAATGGACCATGGGATTATGTTTATCATTAGTTTGAGACATCTTAGGTGGTAGGAGGGGAATATCAATGTGTTTAATAGGAACACCTCCCAATCTAGGGTTACACCTAAGTTGCATGTAAAATAATATAAATAGGAAATAAAAGAGTGTAACAATCTAAACTCTTATGTGTCTAAAAAATATTAAGAATCATAAATGTTTAAATTTATACAAATTAGGTTCACCAAATGTTTATCCCTAAAAAATATATGGTGGTATCTAGGGTTAAGAATATAGAAATGACTAAATACAAGGGAGATTAAATAAATCTATAGTAGGACAATTATTATTGAAACTTAGAACATATACTAAATTTATTATACTGAGATATGCTAAAATGGAAAGTACAATTATGTTATATATTACAATGATAATGAAAACAAGTACTTGGTTATGATGTTAATATATATATATATATATATATAAGGGTAAGTACACAAAGTTGGGGGATAATTCCATGGACATTTTACATAACACGATCGGGTTATTGACATAATGCAATTATGCTATTTGAATTATAACTCAATAATTATAGAGTCATAATGTGATCATGGTAATGTATAACATGATCATCTTAATGTATGACATGATCACATTAATAGATAATGGAATCACTTTAATATTTAACATGATCATGTTATTTAGTAAAATAAATGCTACGAATCAATTTGGAAGGCACAAAAACCTAAAAATGACTATATATTTACCAAAAATGGACATAAATTGCAAAAATTATGTCCTAAAATCCCTAGGTTTAATACTTAGATCTTAAAAATGCTTCAGTATTGATCAGATTGAATTTTGAAAAACTATTTTAAACATTTTAAGGTGTATAATTGTGAGACCAGCTCTATCATATACAGAGTGACCCTATTTTCTTATATTTACTAAAATAAATTTAAATTAGAGTAGTAAATTTAGAGGAGTAAATTGATTGCCTAATATCTACTTTGTGTTATTTTAGAGTAGTAAATATGAGCTTCTGGCCAAAGTTGCCTTCATATACAACTCCCACATGATTTTATGTGCAAAGTAATAGGAACATCATCATGCTATCAATAATGTGATCACATTACTTGTTAACCGACATTTGCTCCATCGACATGTTCATTGATTAAATGTGAAAAACAATAGTAATGAAATTATATTATTGTTTTTGCACTAATGCGATCATGTTATTATTTTTCAATAATGTGATCACTTTAATAGATAACATGATCACGTTAGTGAAAAACAATAATGTGATAATATTATTGTAAAAATAATAATGTGATCATGTTAATGTTGTTTTACACATTAAAGTAATGAACATGTATATGGAATGAATGTTGGTTAATAGGTAACACGATCGTGTTATTGATAAAATGATTGAGTTCCTTTTAATTTACACATAAAATCATGTGGGAGTTACACATGAAATAAATTTTATCCAGACGCTCATATTTACTACTCTAAATTAACACAAAGTCAATATTAGGTAATCAATTTACTACTATAATTTAAATTTATTTTAGTAAATATAAGAAAATAGGGTCACTCTACATTTGATAAAGTTGGTCTCACATTTGCACACCTTATGATGTGGAAAATATTTTTTCAAAATTCAATCTTATCAGTACTTAGGCATTTGTTTTAAATCTAGCGATTTCATGACATAATGTTTTCAAATTGATGTCCATTTTTGATAAACATATAGTCATTTTTTAGTTTTTGTGCCTTCTAAATTGATTCTTGGTATTTTTAAGAGTCTTAGGTTTTTTGAAATTGAAGTTTACAAACCACTCACTTTGAAATTGATGCAAAGTGGTGTCATTTTGGTAGCATAGGTAACATTGATGACCTACACACATCAAATGACCACTTTGTGTTAATTTCACTTGTTCATCATCCCTCTCTCATCCTTAATAACTTACTACTCATGCCTCATCACCCCTAATCACTCTCTCATCATGCTTCATTATTCCTAATCATTCCCTCATTGACCCTCACTATCCTTATTCATCTCTAATCACTCCTTCATCATCCTTGATTACTCCCTCACTAACTCTCACTATCCCTCATCATCCTTAATCACTGACTCCTCATCCCTCATCATCCCTTATCACTCCCTCATTGACCCAACCCATCTCTCATCATATTTAATCACCACCTCATCATCTCTAATCACTCCCTCATTGAATCTCACCATACCTCACCATCCATAATCACTACCTTATTGGCTCTCACCATCCCTAATATTCCCTAATCACTTCCCCATTAAATCTCACTATCTCTAATCACCACTTCATCAACTTTAATCACTCCCTTCTCATCCCTAATCACTACCTTAATGACCCTCATAATTCCTCATCATTTATAAACATTCCCTCATCATCTCTAATCACTCCCTCATTGACCCTCACCATCCCTCATCATCTCTAATCATGGATTCATCATACCTCATCATCTCTAATCACTCATTCCTCATCCCTCATCACCCCTAATCACTCCCTCATTACTGCTCACCATCCCTCATCATCCCTAATCACACCCTCATCCTCCTTAATCATTCCCTCATTGAATCTCACCATCCTGCATCCCTCCTCATACTTAATCACTCCATCCAATATCTTTATGGTGGTATTTTTTTGGGGTTTAACAATGCTAGGAGATACAAGTGGAGAGTTGTGCAAACATAAAATATAAGACATTGTGATCAAAATGATGTGGAGGAAAATTTTAAACATAAATATTTAATACCTATGAAAAAATATGGGACTATTATAATGATGTAATTCATAATTGAAAATCCACTAGAAAAAGAGAAGAAATTAAAACTACCATAATACCAAAAATGGGTAGCAAATACATGAGGATCACCAAGCTATGTGATTTCCTAAAACTGATCAATTATTTTTCATATGAGGACATTTTATGATCTAAATAATTATATTAAAGGCCTTATATTTGTATGTCTATTGATTGAGTAATCATACCAAAGAGTGTAAAATAAATTTTAAATGATTAGAACAAGTATTACAAGTTTGAAAAGTGGTGCTTAACTCATAACTTCAATATTTAATCCAATGAAGAGTGTCACACTATGAGATCTCTACTTGCACATCTAGAGAAGTGGGTACAAGTTATATAGAACTATAAATAATAAAGAAGCTAATATATTATGAACTTAATGATATGGTCAATACTAAAAATATCTCTACTTTCCCCAATAAGAAATTATATGAACTATAAACATTGTTTCATTAACAAATGTAGATCAACGGTGAGCCAATAAACTTCATCATTTCCAATAAAAGTTAGAAGAATTTAATTTCTCTTAAAGAATATTTTAAAAAATTTAACTTGAAATTTATACATCATACATAACCATACACTAGTGTATGGTCTAGTGTAGGCCTTGAGAAATGGATCACCTAGTAGTGTAATTTGGTATACAAAATCAAACTTTTTAAAGATGCAATCCTTTGTGAAATCTCACCATTAGAGGTGTGTGATATTTTACATGTGGTAAACTATATATTTACCATTAACATATATTATATGAAGTAAATCCTTTAAATTTTTTGATATATTATTATGCTCCACCTATATATCTTAGTTAGTTCATAAGCTTTCAGTCATTAGTGCCAAGAAGTGCAAGAATCTTATTAGTTCTAGTAAGAATCATACTATTGATGGTAAGAATTAAATGTAATAACATACTTATGTCACCATATCAAAGTATGGTTTTTCTAATAATAACAAAGACAAAATAATTAAACCATAAACTAGATGAATACAAGGATATCTTTCAATCACCTAAATAAGTTTCTACATACTATACACTAAACAATACTATTGATTTGATCCCTTAACTACCTCTACCTCAAACCTCTTTATACAAAATATCATTTTTATATAATAAATAAATCAAGTGGTAGATCTATGAAATCATGGATAATGGACACGTCATGCCCAAATCATTGCTTTGCATAAGCCTAATTATGTTTGTGCCAAAGTTGTGAATCAAATAAAAAAATCTTAACAAGATTAAAGGAAGTGTTATTATCCTCATCTAAATATTAAGGAATTTTTTTTTTCATATCCATGGTTTATATGTATTTTCCAAAATTTATCTTAAGTTTAGGTATCATCATATTCATATTAAACCTCTAGACATTTGGAATATAGTCTTAAAAATAAAGGAAGGATTGATTGACTAGTTTGTTATGTCTTTTATGTTAACTCATGTAATGAATTCATTCATTTCAAGATGTTGAATGACATCCTTAGGCCATTTACCTATGTATTTTTTAAATATACATTGATGACATCTTAATCTTTAGAAAACATGGGATGAAGATCTACACCATGCTAAAATAGTGTTTCACATTTTGTAGAAACATATTTTTATGATAATATGAATAAATGTTTATTTTTCATGCAAGAGATAAAATGTTTGGGGTGCATTACACAAACAAGGAGTATATGTGTGAACTTGAAAAAGATTCAAGTCATACATGAATGAAAAACACTAAATAACTTTGCATCTAATTCAAATATTCTTAGAATTATAAAATTATACAAGAGATTTGTGTTTAATTTTTATCTTTTGAACCAAACTACCAAAGGTGGAATCGAATAAAGTTTCATATAGTTAGCTAAAAATAAAGATAATTTGATGAACTAAAATTAAAACTCTATTTTATGTTAGTACTTATGTTACTTGACTATAAATTTGGAAGATTATCTAATTTAGTTAGTAATAAAATTGACTATCACAAATGGATATTAACAACATAAGTCCTATAAAAGAGTCAATTTCTATTATAATGGATTAAATAACATATGATTGGAGTCAAATATATCTTTAGAGTATATACTTATCTCAGATGATGAAGGAGTGATTAAAGATGGTGAGGGTCAATGATGGAGAGATGAGGGATGGTGAGGGTCAATGAGGGAGTGATTAGCAATAATGAGGGATTAAGAAAGATTGATTATGGATTATGAGGGATGAGGAGGGAGTGATTAGGGATGATAAGGGATGGTGATAGTCAATGAAGGAGTGATTAGGGATGATAAGCTCAAGTGATTAGAGATGATGAGAGATAATTAAGGTTAATGAGGGAGTGATTAGGGATGAGGAGAGAGTGAATAAGGATGAAGAAGTGATTAGGGATGATGAAGGATAGGGAGAGAGTGATTAAGGATGATGAGAGATAATGAGGGTAAATAAAGGAGTTATTATGGATGATAAAGTAATGATAAGAGATGATTATGGATAGTGAGGGTCAATGAGAGATTGATTAGGGACAATGAATAATGATAAGAGAGTGATTAGGGATAATGAGAGATGAATAGGAAGTGATCAAGGATGAGGGAGGGATGATGAACAAGTGAAATTAACATAAAGTGGCCATTTGATGTGTGCAGGTCATCAATATGACCTACACTACCCTAATCAGACCACTTTAGATCAATTTCAAAGTGATTAGGTTTCAAACTTCAATTTTGACAAACCTAGGACTCTTATAAATGCCAAGATTCAATTTTGAAGGTATAAAAACCTAAAAAATGATTAAATGTTTACCAAATATGGATATCAATTACAAAGGTTATGTACTAAAATCCCTAAATTTAATACCTAGAATTTGAAAATGCCTAAGTACTAAGGAGATAGGATTTTAAAAAACTATTTTCCACATCATAAGGCATGTAGTTGTGAGACCAACTCTATCAAATGTAGAGTGACCCCAATTTATTATATTTACTAAAATAAATTTAAAGTATTATAAGCTTCTATCCAAATTTGCCTTCATGCACAAATCCCACATGCTTTAATGTACAAAATAATAGGAATGTGATCACATTATCAATAAATTAATTATATTATTCAAAACACGTTCACGTAATCAATAATTCAATCACATTATTCAGAATGGAATTGCGTAATCAATAATGAGATCAAATTATTAAGAATGTGATCATGTCATCAATAATGCAATTGCATTATTAATAACGTGATCATGTTACTTGTTAAACAACATTCATTCCATCTATATATTCATTTCTTTAATGTGCAAAACAACATTAACATGATCATATTATTATTTTTACAATAACATGATCATATTATCTATTAACATGATCATGCTATTTGAATTTGAATTCTAATCCCATGTATTTTGGCTTAGGAATGGCTTGGATTCCTGAGTCAAAGCCTTGGACCTATCAATCTACAACTGAGTTTTGAGAGTTATAATAAAAAACAACAAAATTCAACTTTGATTTCCAAATACACTAAGAATTTCAATGTAAAAATTCAAAAACTTAATATCATCACAATGAGCATGCTTTCCTCTTTTCAAAAATATAATTTTTATAAATTTTGGACTAATTTAAGGTTCCAAACTATGTTTATTTCTAGCTATACCTTTTTAAGCCACTACATGTCACAAAAATACATGCCTATACATGTTCATGTAATTTGTATTTCATTGATCCAAGTGAAAAACAAGTTATATGGTCACAAACTAGTATTAATTATACACATAAACAAATTATTTTCATTTTTTGAGGTAGTTAGGTGTATTAGATAGATGACTATCCATTTGTTTGTCAGTTTTAAAGATATATTTACTTGTATAATTCATAAAAATAAAAGTATTCCTTGAATATATATATATATATATATATATATATATATAGGTCACAAATTAGATGATCTTATCTAAATTTTCCCCAAAAGATTTTAAATAATATTAAACACTACTCAAAAAATGGTGCACCATGCGGTCATCTATCTACTCTATTTTCTTAAAAAAATAGGAGTTCCTATTCAAATTTTAGATTTTGATCTAGTTATACTTAACCATTTAAAAAAATAGTGTTTTTAAAACTAGACTTGAAATGCTACATTTCATGTTCTTAAACCATCTTCAAATTTGGAGTGTAGATATCTCAAATTATCTATAGAAATTCAGATTTCTAAAATTTTAGGAAAATCATGTCCATGGGTAAGTCACTTTTTATCTCCCAACTTTGTGCACTTACACCTAAAAAATAAGAAACATAATTGAATATTATTTTGGAATAGTCACTAAATTATGGATTTAGTGCATCTATAGCTTCAAACACTTACATCAACCTTGGATGGTTGTATCAATACTAGTGTCTAAGTTGGATGCAAGTGTCCTATATGGAATACTTGTTAGAATAAGATGTGACCATCTAGATGATTTTGAGTTTTTCATTTATTTCACTTTATTGCATTTAGATATAGGTCATGGATTGTCACTCCTTGTCAAATAGTAAAACCCTAGTCCTTCCTCCTCATAGTGGCTATGGAAAAAATAGATTAGTGGGCATATGGTATCGAGCTAACCCAAGGAACCATCTATTAATGAACATTGCCTACATAGCTAATACTCCAAAGAGGGTTGTAGACTTATGTATGGGATCATGCAATATGTGGAAAATAAGTACAACAATGACCTAGCTTGTAACTTGTAAAATTAGGCTCTTGGGTAGTTTTTTCAATACTTCAAACCTATGTATTTGTTGCTTCTATAATTGATATGAGAATAAGATAAAATATGAAAGATTTATTTTATTGAGTACTTGATTAAATAATTTTGATAAGTTATTTTGGTTTGTGTTAGGTGAAGAATGAGTGAAGGTTGGCCTTATGTTTATACCAATCCCTTTGGATAAATAACTCACATTAAGGCACTTACAAAAACCATTAGGATACGTTTTATTTGTAAATTGGATGAATTTAGGGCATTGGACACTTGTGTTGGAGCAAGACACCTACATTAATGTAGGTGTCTATTTGGGACACACATGTCCAAGGAGCAAGAAAATAGGTACAAGCTCAGGACTTGTATATGCATAATATAAGAAGGTTTTAAGCATTATAGGCAAGATAAAAGGCCCATGTAATCAATATAAGATTGTTTAGAATAAGAGATAGACCAAAGGGCATAACAAATAAAAACTATGAGACTTAAAATTTAAGAAAGGTATAAAACTAAGAGGAACAACCAAGATTTAAGTTTTCCAAGTGTACAAGACTTAAATGCTATATAATTCATAAATATCATCTACAGTGAAGTTAAAGCTCAAAAGAAAAAAAGAAAAATGATTCAACTAGTGGTGGGATATTTTTCACATAAGATTCACCATAATGTATGTGTGGGATAGGATGACTAATTTGTAACAATCATGTTTCTCTCTATAGAATCAAATACAAATAAGTGTCCAATAATATAGAGCATGCATATACTTCTACTATACAACAACAATGCTCTAAGTGGGCACAAATCTAATAGAGTATAATCCACACTCACTATCAATGGTGTATGGTTTAAAATCCTTTACCTAAGATATGGAAGATGGTTTTAATTATATCTCAAGATAAATAAATGATATAATAATGGTAGCAAAGGTTTATGAAGGATATACTAAATAAATTGTATGTGAAGAACTAACAAACAAGGCTAACCTAGATCTAAGATAACTATAAGTACTAAATTAATAAAAGGTAAATGGTGTAATGGTAAACCATGGGTGGTATATTAAACTTCAGGTGGTAGATGCAAAACCTATAAGACCTATAACTATACTATCCTATTTTGTATAATGAGAAACTAGACAAGGACAATAACATAAATGTTACTAAAATAATAGATAAATCAAATTTATTTGCTAAGTAAATAGATGAAAGATAATAAGGATAGAGATACTTACCTTTGGGTGGGGATTTTGACATATCCATCTCCCCCTTAACTATAGTGTAAAATTGTAATAAGGCTCTAAATAAAGGATGTACCTATTTGATTCAACTTCTCTTATTGATTTTCAAAGACTTTGAGCAAGACTTGATCTCCAAGAATAAGTCTTTAGCATATAACTCCTATTTTCATCACTTAAGGGCATAAATGCAAGCATAATTAGAGAAGATGAATGCTATGTGTGTTGGGAATGATAAAAAAGACCCCGATATATACATCTCCAAACCCATAAATAACCCTAAAATCTAAGGTGATGATATTAACTAGGATAATATAGCCAAAATTATGTACAAGGTGACACATAATTATATTGGCTAAATACTATTGATTTAGACAATACACAAAATTATATGAGACAGGCTAAGATTGAACAGGGAAAGACTTAAATGAAATAGATTGTATTAACTTGGTTGATACAACATGAATATAGGGTTGTTGTAAAATATGGATGTAAAATAGATAAAGAGATGAGATAGAAATAAACTCAAAGTATGCTAGACATATAGTAGTGAATGTATGACAAATCAATATATAAATATCTCTTTCAAAGTACCATAACATGATCCCACCCTATTTTCAATGCACTTCTTGGACATGCACTCAGGGAGATTGATGTGTCAATAATCTCATGCAAGAAAAACCATTGGTAAAATAATAAAAGTAAAAAATATTAGGCATATACATATGTTTCATCTAAATAATATCATATGTCACAATAGTCTAATGAATGATCACATTTTAAGAAAGATACATTGAAACACAAAAGCATTACTAAAAACAAATATTAATAAATGAATAACTGAAAGTAACATATATGTCCCTTGACTTACCTTTCTGCATAAATGATACATGCAAATTCCATGGTCTTGATCTTGGTAGGTGTATTAAATCCATTTATAAACCCTAAAAATATAAGTCAAAAAATAGAATAAAAACAATGCACATGTAAGCAAGAATAGATAGTCAAACATAGTTAAAATCCAAAGGAAATAAAAAAATAGTAAACTTAATTGCACATAATAAATGGTTGTTGCATTTTTAAGATTGTAATTATACATCTAAAAAGTGATATTATGCTTATTACACACAAATAATTGAAATTAGTTAATACATAATATTAAAAAATGTATTAATAGAACACCTATACACAAGCCATAGACTAAAACACCAAAATAATGAAACTTCTTTAATGACTCACAAATTTGGAGAAGAACAAGATTTTCACATTATGATAAATTATAGAATAACTTGTATAATTTCTTATTTATCTTGATATCCAAAATTATACTCCTTTTAGAATTGGGAGGATACAAGTATATATTAGTTGGTGATGGGGACACCTCATATCTCAATCATAAAATTACATTGTCTAACAATATGTTGTGTGTCAAAATTCATGCATGATGTGCATGTATACAATACACTCATGGACAATAGTCTTCCATCTAAATAACTCTTAGATATAAAAATAGCTCCATTAAAAATAGACTTAAGTTATAATTTAGACATGATACTATACATAAAATAATTATAGTGTTGATGTGACACCTCCTAAATATGGAACTTGCATAATTATAATAGGTGTTTGAGTTATAGTTATAACTAGAGTTAAAAATTTAGTGTCCATTGTAGTGCTAATTGAAACTATGAATAAAATAATTTATGGTACTAGTGGAACCATCACAATAATTAGAGGCATTGTATAGGCTTTGGTAGCCACAAAAATAGTTGAAGTAGTTGATCTTATCACTACATCAAAAGTAGAGTGTGGCACATAAGGGAGTCTAGTTTGAGTTTAAACTAATGTGTACCTGAGGGCCTAAGGATGAGTGCCTTGTGGAGGTGATGATGGTGTTTTTTTAGTATAATTTGATTACTTCACTACCTCCATCTGTAAGTACAAGGTGTGACTAACCTATAAATTGATATTGATGGTTTCAAAATAAAAAAGAGGTCTCTCGAATAACTATGGGATCTTATCCATCAATTTTTTATGCAACACCAATATAGTCTTGACTTCCACATACATAGTTTCAATACTTGTGACCTCCCCTTTTCAAAATATATCATCAGAATGATCTCCTCATTGTTATTGTAAATAATTCCCTTACTTTTAGCTTGAAATCTATTAGATGTAGGTTTGAGAAAAACTCTGAAAATGGGATTGATAACCAAATGCTTGAGAGGAGTACTTTTACCACTCTCATGTCCTTAAAAATAGATATGATCCTTACTTCTTGACTAAAAAATTATTGCATTAAAGTTTGCATCTCTTGATAACAATCAAACAAGTTATCTATCTTGGTGGTCATGTGAATTTGCACCCATGCAACTTCTAGTTTAGTTATATATTCAAAGGGGTGTAGGATTTATTTTTTCTATATTTACCCAAAAAATTAAGCTTTCCCTCCATATATTTCATTTATTATATAATTGGGACCCATATACCAAATTATTCCTAGAGTCAACCTTTGTAGACCTAGCATCAAGAATGTCATACTTCTTTGTTACACCCTGCACATCATCCACAATTTACCTAAGATATTAAAAGATGTTTATCTATTTTAATTTGTTATTATATTGGTCATAGATCCTAATTTTTTTCTTTATTATCCATCTAGTAGCATCTACAAAACTATAGGGATCCTAGATAAATGCACAAAGTTGAGGGATAATTTCATGGACATTTTTGGTAACACGTTCACATTATTTAATTGACGTGATGGCATTATTTAAATTATGGCTCAGTAATTATCAAACCATAATGTTATCACCTTATTAAATAACATTATAGCATTATTTTAAACAATAATGTGATCAAATTATTAACATGATCGAGTTAACTATGTTACAAAAAAATTGAAACCTAAATGCAAATTCATCATTTTGCATTCGAGTTTCCTTTGTTATCCTCATCTTTCATGATCAAATTTTGTGTGAGAGAGATAAAATATTCATATAAATCCACTAAATTCATCCCAATAATCCACTAATTGATGATGCCACCATGTAGAAGAGGTAAGTGCTAAAAATTTACACTTGTTAACCCTAATTTTTCATTATTTAAACCTAATTTTTAATTGTAATTTGTTTGTTTTGAAAATCCCATCTTAATAACCCTCATAATCCTCCATAAAACCCTATTATTCCTCCTCCTAACCCTACACAAAGCCCTCTTGTTCCTCCTATCCCTCCACATAGACCTATTACAATTCCACAAAATCCCCTAGGTAGTCAGGAAATTCTAATTGACAACATTATAGGAAATAAAATTGAAATTAAAGAATTAATTGGGAGAATGAGGGATCCCACTTACACTAACCCATACCACACTCATCTATATAGTTCCCTGGATATATTATTAGGTCAAATTGACTCTATAATGAGTCAAATTATTAGATGTGTTGGGTGAATATTTTGTCGGCCAGCTAACTGGTGACCAAAATAGTTCCTATCACCACAACATAAGGAGATGGGTCATCATGGTGTGCAAGTTTACTACATCAACAGGGGAGAAATCTCTCCTCTCATCAAGGAGAGGTTCCCTATAGATATGCAGGAGATGCAGGAGGCTATATACTATATATATGCAGAAAATAAGACACAGGGGTGAGACAAACCACCCATCTCTCTTCTTTCAGAGATGATGCACACAGACAAAGTAGAAAATCTTGGCTGTAAACATTGAAGGCACTTCTCTTCTTTCAGAAGTATCCTTACAGGAAATAGCAAGAGTTTCTTTTAGGTAGTGAAATAACCAGTGATCAAAAGAACGTAGGAATAACAGGATGAAACAGAGCTCAAATTCTCCACCTCAACTGCCCAAAGAGTATATCACAAAGGATAATGGGGGCACAAAGTCACCCCAGAATCCTCAACACAAAAAGGAAAGGAAAACATAGACTGAAATTAATGGTGAAAGCACAAAGTCTTCTCACAGTTGGTTTCAGGACACTTCTTTGTTACCTTCACTAATTCTGTGCACCAAATTAAATGAATAAGGACACCTTCAGATGACACAATTCAGAACATCACAAAATCTGTGAAAAACCTACTTTCTCATTCAGATAACAATGGAAATGAAATTACAACCTGAGCTCAAAGTCTTAGTCTTCTTCTTTCAAAATGGGTAGAGTTTCATTCTTTTAAAAATGAGAAGTCTCCCTTAAAATGAGAGAATTAAAAAACTAATAGCCACTATGCAAGGATTGACACCCTTTTCCATGGGATAGCCCATGCTATAGTCAATGTATTTAATGCATCTCCAGTTTGGTCTGGAGAGACCATGCTGAGAATAGTGCGCTGCCATAACTATGGCATGTCCTTTCATCTGATATGTCTCTTCCTTCATATAAACAGTCTAGTCCTTTGCATATTTGTCTTTACTTCATGGAAGAAAACATGTTGCATCCTTGGTTTGGTGCGCTCAAAAGTCTACTCAATCCACTATTTCATCTACTAGGAATAACTCTTTCGAAGATATTTTTGATCCTTTGGTCTCACTCCTCTCTTCACTACTTAAGCACTCCTTTGCTCTTTATAGCCCTTCTTGCCTATGTCTTTGGGGGGGCCTTTTTGTGTCTTTGACAAGTGGCAAGTTCTGATATTATGAGACTCATTAGAAACTTATAGAAAATGGGGTCCATGACACGTTTTGCTTGAGTAACTCCAAAAGGGGAACATGGATGCAAACACTTGTCACATTCTGCTGAGTCGTAATAGGACACGTGACTATAGAAACCTTTGGGGGTTCTGCAGAAGATGACACGTGGTGGCTTTCGATCTACTTTGTCTTTTTTCATGGGGCATTTTTCCATGAGCTTTTCTCTTCAATCGAGATTTTCCTTTAACTGAGGCCACTTTTGAGCTTTTGAACCATGTTAAACCATTGAAATTTAAACTTTTTTAGTTCAAAGTTCAATCGGTTCATTAGCTTATTCCGTGTCTCGCTCGAACACTGCTTTTTTTATCTTTCTAAGCTTTGATTGAACCTTTGAACCTTTTGGTTCAATGGTTCATCTGTTGAAGCCCCTTTTTGTCTAAGTCCATGGAAGTTATTTTCTACATCTCTGTTTGGGATTTTTCTATTGAGCAAAAAGCTCAAAAGAATTCCTTCAGACAAAAAGTCTGAAGGAAAGCTTCTGTGACTTAGCCATTTTTTCTTCTTTGTTCATCAGACTATTCTCTGGGTGAATTCCTTCGAACAAAAAGTCTGAAAGAACTTTGCCTTAACATTTTTTTGAGAAAATCTTCCTGAGAGAATTCTTTTGGCCCCTTGGACTTAGCCATTTCTATCAGACAAAAAGTCTAAAAGAATTGTTCCTTTTGGGCCTTTGAATAAATCTGAAGGAATTATGTCTTTTCTTTGACCTTCAAACCAATGCTGCCTACCCTCCGTAAGGGCACTTGCCTTTTTGCTTTGGGGCAGCCCCTTAAACCTTTTGATTGAACCAACCGATTGAACTAACTTTGGTTCAATGGTTCATTCTTCATTATTTGGCTAAATCCTTTGTTCTTTTGCACCAAGCACTTTGAACCAACTTGGTCATTGAACCAATTGAACCTTTGAACCAAAGTGGTTCAAAGTTCAATGGTTCAAGCCTAAGTCCTTAATCATTTGCCAATTGAAATCCTTTGATTGAACTGAGGCACTAAACCAATCCTGGAAATGACTAAGAGCTAGAAACTTGTTCTTTTGAGAGCTTGCTTCTTTCCTGTAGAGTCTGTAGAAATCAACCTGTGTAGCCCATAGAACTTGGCCTGCAGAGTTCATAGATTCAAGCCTGTAGAGCCCGTAGATTTTTGGAAAGCTTGAAAAAAAGGAATTTGAAAGCTCAGAGCAAATTTTGAGAAGGGAAGAGAGAAGTTTTGGTCCTGTAGTACCAAGATAGCTCATATGTTGTTCCAAAAATGAGTGGCATTTTTGGGGACCAACAGTTGGCTTTAGTTGGGGAACTTCCTTCTATTACAAAAATTGATTGAAGGGAGTAGAATCTAGAATCTCCAGTGCCTTAGAAGTGTGACATTGGGCTACAGAGTCATGCTACCCAAAAATAAAGGCTCTAAAAAATGAAAACAAAAAGCACAAAATAAAACTAAAGACTATACAGATATACATATGTATAGATGATCTTATCTGATGCCTCAAGATTTGAAGCGCTTCAGATGTAACCCATTGTGAGATAGTGAAAATGGTGTGCCATCCTGATAAACTATTAGGAAACAATTTTGTTTCTAGAATCGATGATGGGTGAATGGAACTCTCCACCAGGAAACCACTTTTCTGTGTCTTCCCCTTGGTTTTCTTCTCTTCTTGCCCCAAACCAAGACTTGACTTTTGGTCCAAAAACCATGAATCTTTGCTCTCCTAGAAAAGAGTTCCTTTTCCTAATTTTGATGGGCAACAGCATGGCCTAATACCATAATTTGTTGTTCTGATAGCTCATCCTAGCACATGTCTTGATTGTCCCCCTCAGATATCTCAGATTCTTCTTCATTTAGAGGGGAGGGTTCTTTTGCACTTATGCTTTACTCCACCAATTCTTCTGCTATTTCATCCCTACCTGAAGACTCAAATAAAATTTGGGCTACATGGGATGCCATTTGGGTCTTGACACATTTGACATGATCAATTATGTCAAATGGTTGGGTTGGACTAGGCACAAGGGATGGAAGTTCTTCCTTTTGGTTTATGGGAGGGGTGGGAGGACTGGCCGGCAAATTTAAAGTAGAAGGTGCAAAAATGTTTGGGATACTTACTTTCTTAAAAATCACTAGGTCCTTTGGCTAGATAGGTAGAGTGGCCCCACGCTTAGCAATCAAAATTTTAGGTTGAGGTCGCTCCTCTATTTCTCCTTTATCAGCTTGTTGAGCAGGCTGATTCTGGGATTGGGTGACCACAACATATGATCCCTTGAATGCTTCACCTTTACTTCTGGGTTCATCTTGGTAATCTAGGAAACTGATGTGGGAGTCACTAGTTGACTCTTCTTGATCCTCTGTGAAGAGACCAACATCATTTTCTTGATTAAACTCAGGTTGGAAAGACAAATCATGCTCTGTTTCCAAATACCTAACTGCTGAGTTGGCTGGAGGTGCTTCAATGGCAAGGTTCCTCTATGGGGGAGGAAGATGATTGGGTTCCCTTGATGTGCTTGATTAAGGAATGTCTTCCTTGGTACATCTATGTATGAAGGAGAAGATGACATCCCTTGTGCCATTTGTCTTCTGAGGGCTAGCACTTCATTTTCTATCTTTTACACCATTAGATCAGTGGTGGTTGTAGGTGAGTTATCAGAAGATGAGAAAGATGCACCTCTATTTAAATCCCTTCTTATCTTTCTAGCCAATATAAGGTCATCTTCTAACTCAGTGGCTAAGTCTTGAGCAGCTTCAAGATCTATGTGGCCAGCATGTCTTAGTAGAAATCTCACTTCAAGCAGCTGTGAGTTTGTGAAGAAGCATTTGAGGTTCTCGGGTGTGGGCTGAGCAACTATAGGAATCCTATTTCTTAGCTTGTCAAATTTTGTAATAAAATCCCTCATGGGCTTATGAGGTTCCTTCTTCATCTACGTAAGTTGGGCTAGCAAAGCGTGAGCATCTTCTATAGGTTTGAACCTTACTTCAAACTTGGCTTTGATAGTGTCCCAGCTAGTCACTGATCCAGTCTACAGATGGTAAAACTAGTCTGCAGTAGCACCTTGTAGTGTCTCCATGAAAAGCCTGACTGCCACGTCTTCAAATTCCACCCCTATCACACCACAGGCTATGGTGAAGGCTACAATGTGTTCATTAGGGTGGACTCTTCCATCACCAAAGAATTTGGAGAAATTCTTCCTTGAACTGAGTGGTAGCTCATTAGGGGTGGAGTTAGATTAAGTGGGCCAAATGAGTTACCCTAGGGGCCTCATACTGCCATGATTGGATTATGAAAAATAGGGATAACATATCTGAGTGGAGTTGCTAGATTATAGGAAAAAAATGGAAAAGAAACTGGCCCTGCTTCAGCTTAGAGCTTGAGGCTTCAAATGGTGCTTTCTTTCCCAACAGCTCTGGTTTTATAGACTAGATAATATAATAGGGATGGAGGAAGATGGTAAGGCTATAATGATAATGGGTAAGACACAGAACAGAGTCGCCAGAGTCTGTAATGGATAATGTTTATAATGATAATGGGTAAGACACATGTGATGTTTCAATCTAAAACTTGAGGTTCCAAATTGCATAAAATTACCGTGTCCCTAGCAGAGTCACCAAAAACTATTGGGTGAATATTTTGTCAGCTAGCTAACTGGTGACCAAAATAGTTCTTATCACCATAGCATAGGGAGATGGGTCATCCTGGTGTGCAGGTTTACTACATCAACATGGGACAAGTCTCTCCTCTCACCAAGGGGAGGTTCCCTATAGATATGCAGGAGATGTAGGAGGCTATATACTATATTTATATGCAAAAAATAAGACACAGGGGTGAGACAAACCATCCATCTGTCTTCTTTTAGAGATGATGCACATAGACAAAGGAGAAAATCCTGGCTAGAAATGCTGAAGGCACTTCTCTTCTTTCAAAAGTATCCTTACTGGAAACAACAAGAGTTTCTTTTAGGTAGTGAAATAACCAATGATCAAAAGAACGTAGGAAAAATAGGATGAAACAGAGCTCAAAGTATCCACCTCAACTGCCTAAAGAGTATATCACAAAGGATAATGGGGGCACAAAGTCATCCCAAAATCCTCAACACAAAAAGGAAAGGAAAACACAGACTGAAATCAATGGTGAAAGCACAAAGTCTTCTCACAATTGGTTTCAAGACACTTCTTTATTACCTTCACTAATTCTGTGCACCAAATTAAATGAATAAGGACACCTTCAAATGACACAAGTCAGAACAGCACAAAGTCTGTGAAAAACCTGCTTTCTCATTCAGATAACAATGGAAATGAAATTACAACCTGAGCTCAAAGTCTCAATCTTCTTCTTTCAAAGTGGGTAGAGTTTCATTCTTGTAAAAATGAGAAGTCTCCCTTAAAAATGAGAGAATTAACAAAATTATAGCCACTATGCAAGGATTGGTGCCCTTTTCCATGGGACGACCCATGCTGCAGTCAATGTCTTCAATGCATCTCCAGTTTGGTCTGGAGAGACCATGCTGAGAATAGTGCACTACCATAACTATGGTGTGTCCTTTCATCTGATATGTCTCTTCCTTCATATGGACTATCTGGTCCTTTGCATATTTTTCTTTACTTCATGGAAGAAAATAGGCCACGTCCTTGGTTTGGTGTGCTCAGAAGTCTACTCGATCCACTATTTCATCTATTAGGAATAACTCTTTCAATATATTTTTGATCCTTTTGTCTCGCTCCTCTCTTCACTGCTTAAGCGCTTCTTTGCTATTTATAACCCTTTTTGCCTATGTCTTTGGGGGGGCCTTTCTGTGTCTTTGATAAGTGGCAAGTTTCATTGTTATGAAACTTATTAGAAACTTACAGAGAATGGGGTCCACGACACGTTTTTCTTGAGCAACTCCAAAAGGGGAACATAGATGCAAACACTTGTCATGTTCCACTGAGTCATAATAGGACACATGACATATAGAAACCTTTGGGGGTTCTACAAAAGATGACACGTGGCAGCTTTTGATCTGCTTTGTATTTTTTCATGGAGCATTTTTCTGCAAGCTTTTCTCTTTAGTCAGGCTTTTCCTTTGACTGAGGCCACCTTTGAGATTTTGAACGATGTTGAACCATTGAACTTTGAACTCTTTCAGTTCAAATTTCAATCAGTTCATTGACTTATTCTGTGTCTCATTCAAACACTGCTTCCTTTATCTTTTTGAGCTTTGATTGAACCTTTGAGCCTTGAACCCGTTGAACCTTTTGGTTCAACAGTTCAATGGTTCATCCGTTGAAGCCCCTTTTTGTCTAAGTCTGTGGAAGTTCCTTTCTGCATCTTTGTTCAGGATTTTTCCATCAGGCAAAAAGCCAAAAAGAATTCCTTCAGACAAAAAGTCTGAAGGAAAGCTTCTGTGACTTAGCCATTTGTTCTTCTTTGTTTCATCAGACTTTTCTCTGGGTGAATTCCTTTGAACAAAAAGTTCGAAGGAACTTTGCCTTAACATTTTTTCAAGAAAATCTTCCCGAGAGAATTCTTTCAACCCCTTGGACTTAGCCATTTCCATCAGACAAAAAGTCTGAAAGAATTGTTCCTTTTGGGCCTTTGAACAAATCCAAATGAATTTTGTCTTTTCTTTGATCTTCGAACCAATGCTACCTGCCCTCCACAAGGGCGCTTACCTTTTTCGCTTTGGGGCAGCCCCTTAAACCTTTCGATTGAACCAACTGATTGAACCAACTTTGGTTCAATAGTTCAATGGTTCATTCTTCATTATTTGGCTAAATCCTTTGTTCTTTTGCACCAAGCACATTGAACCAACTTGGTCGTTGAACCAATTTAACCTTTGAAACAAAGTGGTTCAAAGTTTAATGGTTCAAGCCTAAGTCCTTTATCATTTGCTAATTGAAATCCTTTGATTGAACCAAGGCATTGAACCAATCCTGGAAACAACTAAGTGCTATAAACTTGTTCTTTTGAGAGCTTGCTTCTTTCCTTAGAAATCAACCTGTGTAGCCCGTAGAACTTGGCTTGCAGAGTCCATAGATTCAAGCCTGCAGAGTCCATAGATTTTTGGAAAGCTTGAAAAAAAGGAATTTGAAAGCTCAAAACAAATTTTGAGAAGGGAAGAGAGAATTTTTGGTCCTGTAGGACCAAGATAACACATATGTTGTTCCAAAAATGAGTGACATTTTTGGGGACCAACAAGAGGGACTTCATATCAAGATAGTTATAGGGCTTATTATGCTGACAAATTATCAACACTTGAAGTCAAGAATAAAAAATACCAAAAGCCTCCATTTGTGCCTTATTCATTGACCTAACCACCAATACCCCATTTCCCATAACTTCTAAACATTTTCCAATCTATCATTATAACATAACTTAATCACAACCAATTTTTGAGATCGATGGTAGATGGTGTTTGATTATCCACTATGTAACAACCATGATGTCCCATTATATTTTTTGGTGAAAATATACTGTGAATTTGTCCTTAATGGGACTCTAAACTATTTTGATTTTAGTGAATTTTATGGCCAAGGAAAAGGATTTGCATAAGATCGACTAAGTTCACATCATGGGCCTAATCAACTTGTGAGGATATGTATCCAAAAGCCACTTGAGCTTGAGATCCCCTCTATAATTTATTAGGTCATGGATATTGACACTCTACATGCTCTTATTTCATTCACTAATATACTCATTCAATATACAAGTAGGCTTTCACAGACAAATGCTATAGATACACCACCTAATGTGCATACTCAACCCCACCCTTATAGTTCTTGTGGAGCTATATGCACTGGACCTTTTGATGATTATGGCAATGGGGCTTCAAAGGGCTTAGATAATATTTTTATGAGTGATGAGTTTTTTTCATGAACATTTGGTATGCAAACATCAACCACTACACAGATGTAGGTATATTTTATATAAATATCATGTTAAATTTAAATTATATTTGCAAATTTAATTTAGCTAAAAATTAATTTACATAGAAATTGAATAATATATGTCATTTTTATGTCTTAGAGGTGACGGTGCCTTTATTCTCATAGTTGACATTTGTCATATTTGATTTGATGCAACCATTTTTTATATATTTGGATCTAGATATTATCCCATCCACTATTACATCTATCTCTATCAGGATGACACCTTTTACTTATACAGAGGTAAAATTTAGAGTTAATATTATGCTCTATGTACATTTAGTCTATATATATTTGCCTTATAAGTTTAAGTTAAATTTATCTATAAAGTATCTTGATGCATAGGTTCTAACAAGATTAATTGATATGGATGGGAACACACACTTACCTTTACCAAATACCCACTTTTGATCTTTTCTTGTCCTTTATCTTCTATCTTCAACCTCTTTATCTTTTTGATCACTTTACATTTACTAGGTCTTTCTTGTTCACTCTTACCTACTTAATAACTCTTAAACCTCTTCATATTCACTTAATACTCCTTCTCTACTTGAATTAATTTTACTAATCAATTACCTTTGTAATATTTTTTTTTAACATCAACCTTCTTAGTTCATACTTTATTTTCATGTTTTCTCTCTTTATCCTTACTCTGTTATTTACAATCTTCTTATGTGTTTTCATAGGTATGCATGCAACTTTGATTTTTCCTTTCCACATTATCATAAGAGAATATACCTACTCAATTACATCTCATTTCATACATCCAACCATTCCACACAACCCATCAGCTTCAACTCTTCACTTAACTCTTCTTTCCTCTTTGACACCTTCCTTCTACTAACCCTTTTTGAGGCAAACCTCCTTATTCTGAGTAAACTACAAATCTCCCAACCAAAACAAAACCAAATTAAAATACCCATTTACATCACATATCTCATGTAGGTAATTTCATAATTTAACTCTCTTTGGAGAACCCCTAACTCAACACTCCTCAGGGCTAATTAGGTCTCCTAAGCCTAATTCAAGGCTACTAACTATGAAATTATACCATATAAGCTGAAATCAACTTTAAACCTTCAAAATAATCTTTATCCTATATAAATATACATATCCATAAATTTTAATAACTTTTCATTAGTTAAATCACTTTTTATCTCATTTTCTAGTTTCAAAGCCTAATTTGTGGTCTCAGTCATGCACCTACCTGAGAGGATAATAAATGAGCTAGAATGACCTTTTAACCCTTATAAAAGCTTCTAAGGCTTGAAATGGATATTAACTTACCCAATAAATCTTCTAAAACTATTACTTTTCCTTTCTCAATATGAAATCACTCCCAACATGTAGTTTTATGGAATTTTTGTACTGCTCCAACATGACTATGTCAACAAATAAGACAAAATAAACCCTTAAGACCCTTTAACTTCATTTGAGATAAATTCAAATAATCACACACATGAAAAAATAATATCCCATAACATTCACAATACCTTAAATCCTTAACTCTATTTCCAATAACTCTATATGGTCTTTCTTTATGACTATGTAAACTTAGAATTGTTACTAATTGGGTTGTATATAGTCTTCCCATGCATTTTGAATCTTCTCAATAGTATTGTTAATTTAAATTTGTTTAAATTAATTTCATAGAGATCTTTTATCCCTTACTCATATTTAAATCATTTATAATGACACTTTAAACTAACTGTGTTGTCTTTTTTCTGATTGTGCCTGAAGACAGAGTATTAAAACTTGGGTTTCACCACTTTGAACATGTAGACTACTTACTTGAATCTTCTTTGACTAGAGATATGAACACCACATGATTTATAATAAATTAATAAACACTTATTTAAATTTTTATCTATCAAAATAAGTTTTACAAGTAAGAACATAGTTTTTGATATGTCTCTTAATCCTTTTCTCTTCATAACTTTACCTTGTTGAAGTGCTACTATTCTTTCCATGTCCTAGTCTTCCACTTACACTTCCTACATGTATTAAATTTTTTACATTACCTCCAACATGTAAACTAATTGATATTATTGGCCATTGTACATTTTATGGAAGTTACACTTCCATGATTCTTGGTTTATATTATTTGTTCATGATATGCATGTTGAAATACATTGCCATATATATCATAGTTTACATTGAGAAAAACTTACCATATATTTATTTGATAATTTATATAAAAGTACATGAGACCTTTTTTATATGAATAATTTATGGCTCAATTAGACACTCCTCCCTCTCTATGATCTAAGACATACATAAGTATTGTTGTTGTAATGTCATATGCATAGTCACTGATAGAGGTATATATTAACTTGTAATTTAGAATTGTAAAAATAGACTTATTTTAATCATTTTACTACATACTTGGTGAAAATATAACTTATATGAATGCATTATGTATTTAGGGTTATCTTATGGCATCTGATAGTCATAGTCAGATGATTAGTAGGGTAACTTCTCATGTTTTTCCCATATTTTAGATGCCTATTTGAATAGTTGAGCCTGCCATTGACTTATTTGAGCATAAAAAATAGATTGTGTAGGACCGTGATCTTGCAGTAATTACATGTTTAAATAATTTCTTATTTTAGTTTAAAATTATTTTTTTAATAATTGTTTGAATGTATTTTTTGTTAATTTTTTAATAATACTTGTATTTGAATAGGTTTAGCTACAAGCGAGCTATGAGCATAGGACCCATAGTCAGATATTGGAGCAATTTAAGGTATTATAGGGGTCTCCATCTACTAGCAGGGCATCTAGGTAGAGTCTACTTTGAATAAGGCAAGGAGAAAGAGGTTATTTGATGAATAAGATGTCTTATGTGAGATGTACTTTTTTGTATGCCTATATGACAATTTATGCATTTTTGGCATTGTATATTCATATATGACATTCACCCAACATTAGATACTATGTTAGTAGATGTAATATTTTGTATAACTATCATAAAAATATATGTATTATTTACATTGCACGCATGTGCCTATATTGTATGTCTATCATGACAATCTATCAAATTTATATTCCATTTTTATTTCATTATGTGTTATTTTATAGTGTTGTTTTGATCTTCCAAACTATTATTTATCAAATTTCTTATTTAATATTGTACACAAATGAGGATTAATTTTTTTTTTAATTTTCAAATATATAAATCTTGGAACTTCCATATTTTTTAAATTAAAGTTTTTATTTCATTGTGTGTAGTGGAAATTACTAATGAAACTCATATCTATTTTGCATTTGTCATCACCCATTTACAACTTTTGAATTGATCATTAATATAATTTGATTACACTTAAATCCCATACCCAATCATGTTCAAACTTGTATAATTCAAAGACATAAAATAAATCATAAATCCCTACAAATTTCTCAGTCAAATAACTATACTTGTAATTTACTTGATCTTTCGCCTTTACCTAGCTCTAATGCCTTGTTAACTAGTTTTTCTTAAAATTAGGCCTAATTCTTGTATGCCTTCTATGATTTTTGTTCATTTATATTTTCCCTCACCTCCTGAGTAATCTCTATTGAGTGTCATTATACCTTCCATTTAACTAATCAATGGATTCGTGTATTTTCTACTAGGGCCAATGTCCAAGGCTATATGTAATGAGATGTTAGATATGTGAGTTAATAGTTTGTTATTTGGGGAGTGTTCACTCTGCTATTGATATCTAAATCCTAAGGTCATCAAATAAGATTGTAATCCTATGTTGCAAAAAAGGTAAGTCTAGAAAGTTTTGCTAATTGAATATCCCTTATGGCATTCCTTATTAAAAGGATTATTCATTTCACACCATCAACATCTAGAACTTAAACATCTAGCATAAAACATTATAGTGTACTCACTCAACTTGCTCAATTGGGTAGGATAGTTTTGTATTTAAGAATGTGATAATTTTGATTGCCTATTGTCACCTAGACTGCTTCCTGACATATTTTGAATATAGAGTTGAGTTTTTTAGTCAACAAACTTTATTATTAACTTTACTCTTAAAAAAATTAAAAGACACACTTTGCATAAAGGAAACTCACTTGCATTGAACTAAAATAAACTTTGTATTTAATGAAATCACACTTGCATTAAAAAAAATACACTATGCATTAAAAGGGAAATCATAATTTGCAATGAAAGGGAAATCATACTTGAAGTAAAATAAAATATACCTATATCAAAAGAAATACACTTTAAACTATAAACTAGAAATATCAATTATCCCAATATTTAGAGGGAAGTTGGCCCTTGCTCTTTCCACAGAATAGGATCAACTTTAAATTAGTAGTGGAATAAAATGTTGTAATTTATTAATAATTCATTATCAAAAGGAACATATATAGATGTTATGAATTCTATTACAAAATTACACTTCAATGTTTCTTGATTTTATTTACTCTCTATTTCACTAGAATGAGGAGACATGTACTTAAATAACATCTCAATGACCATTCTCAAAATACAAAATATGAAAATCTAAATGGAAAATCCACTTAGTTTAAATAGAAGATATAGGAATCAGATCCCACACTTATATGAGGACTTGGAACTAATTCAACTAACAATATACCAAGTATAACTAACATATATTTGAAGAGATTATGTCTAAATTTAAAAAATATAAATATTTTTATATCTGAATCATTTTAGACTATTATTATGAATAGTAATGTCTAAAAGAATTTTTCTAAAGAGGTAATATCTATATATGTATAGTATATATCTTTAGAGTTACTATAATAATTTATAGAGTATAGTTGGGCATCTTCAGAGCATGGCTAGGCATCTTCAAAGAATGATTGGACATGTCTTCGAAGCTTCATCAAAATGTCTTTAGAGCTTTTTCATAATGTCTTTAGAGCTATTTGGGTGGACCTTCAGAGCTTTGATGAAATGTATTCATGGATACCTGACAGATCTTTAAAGTTTCAATATAACTTCTTCATAACTTGATGAAACATCTTTAGAAATATTTATGTAGATCTTCAAAGCTTGACTAAGGATATTCATAGCTCACTATGTTCTATGCTAAGTCTTTAAAACTATTGCCAAAAAGGTGTTGTCAAAATTGCTGATGACTTCTCATAACAATATTTCCATAGAGATGTATCTATGTATGCAAAATTGTACTCATTTCATCCAAGTTAGACATAAATAATAATATAGAGAATCAATAATGTATCACATACAAACAAAAGATAATTGCACTCATTTCTTACTTAGATGAGACCTTAACTATTAAATGTAATGCAATATATAACCAAGAGGTAACACTTATGGATAGTTTATATGAGATATAATGAGCAATATAGAATCCGCATCATCTATCAATACCTCTTCTGCACTTAACTCCTTTTGGTGACCATGTACATGGTCTACTTCTTCATCTTTGTAGCTTTATCTTTGCTAAACTTGCAAGATGAAATTTTGCCTCACCTAACTATAATGTATTTAGTGAGATAAAAGGCAACCTTACTGACTTGAAACAAAATATTCACTCATGAGACAATGATCCATCTTTGGCCAAAACCTTTTATCAACCCCTTATACCACCTAATGCATAATTTGATCTTCTATGTTTAAGAATGCTATGAAAGTCCTATTCATATTCTCTAAGATCATGAATAATTCCAACCTCACTTATCCACTTTTGTTCTCAACTCAATTAAAAATCCACTCTCAAAAAATATTATTTTAAACTAGTCAATTACTCATTAGGTCCATGGGTCAATAGGTCAATGAATCATAATAGATTTTGTTAATAGGTAAATTACTCATTAAGTTTCTAGGTCTCTATACCTAGTTTTTACTCCAATAGGTCAATTTCTCAAAATAGAGTTTTTATCTCTTAAAATAATATTTTTAGTAGTCTTTTAGAAATTTTAACATGTTCTAACCCTTACCCAATTTTATAGAACTCAAATCTACCAAAAACTCATCTTACCCAAGTTTTAACATGTTCTATAGGGCAAGAGTAAGCAAAATTATTATTTTGATGCTTCTTGACCAAAAATTGACACTGCCAACACATCCAAAGGTGGAGAATGTATAGGAATAGGTTTTTTGCCTCCCATTAGACATGATCAATAAACCCACCACCCATTCCAACCTTAAGAATGCCCTTCCCAATATAAGAAAAATGAATTTTTTTAGCCTAAGTTTAAACATGTGTAAAACAAAACTTGCAAGTCATTTTTTTGAATCATTAGTATCTTTCTCATGCCTCTTTAAGCCCACTAATTACACCCTATATCACTTAGGAGGAACCTTAGAGATAAATCTATTGGACAAGTTGCAGTGATGGGTCCAAAAATGTAACTTTTTGGTATTGAACAAGTAACTTCTTGAGCTCCAACTACCATTCTACCTCTAGGACCTCTACCTAGAAATATATCACTTTGATCACATCTAGATAGGCAAATTACATGTTATCACACTACCACAATGTACAAATTCACCTGAAAGTGCATTTTCACTACCGTTCTGAAACATGAAAACACCGATAACAAATGTTGTCAAAGTTTAAGTTGTGGTTGCAGAACTATGGTTTTGATGCTTACTAACCAAAAATTGACACTAAAATAATGTCTAGTGTGAAAGATAACATCTAGGACCAGATTTTTGGCCTCCCATTGGGCTTGCTTGACAAACCCATTATCCATTATGGCCTCGAGAATGCCCTTCCCAATACAAGAAAATGTAAATTTTTAGCCTAAGTTTAAACATGCAAAAAATAAAATATGTAAGTTATTTCCATAAAATATTAGATCTCTCCCATGCCTATTTAATACTTATAATTTCAACCTAAATCACTTAAGTATAAGCCTCAAGAGCAATCTATTGGATACGTTGCAATGAGGGGTCCAAAAATGCAACTTTTTGGCATTGAATTAACAACTTCTTGAGTTCCAACTATCATTTATACCTCTGAGACCTCCACTTAGGAATATATCACTTAAATCACATCCAAATAGGCAAATTAAATTTTATCACACTAACACTATGTTAAAATCCACCTAAAAGTGCATTTTCACTACCATTTTGGAATGCAAAAACACTAACAACAAATATTGTCAAAGTTTAGGTTGTGGTTTTAGAACTTTGGTTTTGATGATTCCTAACTAAAAACTAAAACTACCAACACATATGAGGGGAGGATAAAATATAGGACTAGGTTATTGGCGTCCAATCAGTCCTGATTAATAAACCCACCTCCCTTTTTGGCCTCAAGAATGCCCTTCCTAATACAAGAAAAATGTAATTTTTTAGCCTAAGTTCAAATATGCATAAAATGAAACTTGTATTTTATTTATATGAACCATTAGATCCTTTAAATACCTATTTAATCTCTCTAATATCAAATTAGAGCACTCAAGTGGAATATTTGAGATCAATCTATTGGTCAAGTTGTAGTGAGGGGTCTAAAAATGCAACTTTTTGGTATTGAATAAACAACTTCTTGAGCTCCAACTACCATTTATATCATTGGGAGCTAAACCTAATAATATATGGATTTGATCATGTATATATAGTAAAATTACATGTTATCACACCACCATTATGTTCAAATCCACTTAGAAGTGCATTTTCACTACCATGCGCAAAAACACTGACAACAAATGTTATTAAAGTTTAAGTTGTGATTGTAAAACTCTGGATTCAATGCTTCCTGACTAAAAACTAACACTACCAACATGTATGGGGGGTTAATAATGTCTATTAATAGTTTTTTGGACTCCCATTAGGTTTGATCTAAAAATTACCACCCATTTTAGCCTCAAGAATGCCCTTCACAATACAATAAAAATGTAATTTTTTAGCCTAAGTTCAAACATACATAAAATGAAACCTGTAAGTCATTTCCATGAACCATAATATAATCCCCATATCTATATAATATCTATAATCACACCATATATCACTCAAGTGAAAAATTAGAGAGCAATACATTGGACAAGTTATAATGAGGGTTTCAAAAATGTAACATTTTAGCATTGAACAAATAACTTCTTGAGCTCTAACTACCATTTATACCTCCAAGACCTCCACCTAATAATATATCACTTTGATCACATCCAAATATGTAAACTACATGTTATCACACCATCAAAATGTTCAAATCCACTTGGAAGTGCATTTTCACTACTGTTTTGGAGTGCAAAAACACTGACACCAAATGTTATCAAAGTTTAAGTTATGGTTGTAGAACTATGGTTTTGATGTTTTCTAACCAAAAAATGACACTACAAACACATTCAAGGGGGTCAAATAACATCTAGGACCAATTTTTGGTCTCTCATCAGGTCTAGTTGACAAACCCACTACCCATTCTGACCTCAAGAATGCCCTTCCAAATACAAGAAAAATGCAATTTTTTAGCTTAAGTTCAAATACCCATAAAATAAAATCTATAAGTCATTTCTAAATCTTCAATCACATCCAACCTAATCTTTTTTTAGCCTCAAGAATATATAATTATGTATTGACAATACTAACCACATGAAGGTGGATGTGTATCTGGCACCACTAACCTACAAAAAATTATCAGTAAGTAATTAAAAATGAAATTCATATGTACTACCTAGAAAATAAAAAACATCTGGTAAAATTGATTACATATACATCTAAAAAGTCAAATATGTATTTCAATCTAATAAACCACTAGGATATGATCTAACCTTGATAGTATCAAGAATAGATTCATAGTCTAACTCTTGAACTTTCCATAGTTTATTATTTAATGGCCTCCCATGATATTTTTATAATTAAATATTCATTGAAATAATCAAATTTGAATAGTGTAGTATCTTCCTATGCATTTAAAACTCTTCAAACAACCATTGATCTAAATATTTTATAGGATATCATTGAAACCAAGTTCTAGTGACTACCATTGACCCAGTGGGATAGTCAATGTTTTCTCCATCTATAATTGGGGAAGTTAATTTTTTCTTTTTATCTACGCACTGACACAAGTAGTAATTATTTATATATTCATTATCCTTATCTGTAATAACTATAAAAACATGTTGTGTATCATAAAAAACTATTTTTAATGACAATATGAAGATATATAATGAGACTAAACTGTATATGATGAAAAATATTCTACCTGGCTGCATTAGATCAGATACATGGTCAAATTCATCTGATATCATATTTGTATATTGTAATGCTATTTGTAACCTGATATGTGTTGATTGGAATTATAGGTTTGGAACTCCAATCATCTACCCACTCTTAAGACTCACACTCATTTCAAATAGAGTTTATGCATGTAGAATAGAAACATGCCAAGTGTCTCATATGAATAGTCCAAGAACTAGCATTTGAGCTACAAAATGAGTGGAGGTCACTTAAACCTATTAGAGTCATATAATCCTCATAATTTTCCAAGTGTTCTTCCTTCATTAACTATAAATGTCTATGAATAGTAGAGTTTTATTGAGCACCATGACATATATTCTCATTACACCATTCAACCATAATTTTTACATTTGTTAAATGAAAACCGTCTTCAAATTTCAATTCCTCCCTTGCAAAAGATATTTTTACATATTCTCCATTACCATCATGCTCCCCTTTCCATGAAAAGCCTTGGTGAAACTCTACATGTATTCTACACTAGTGGTAACATGTATTCTACTCAACCAATAAAACATCTGTGCATTTTTGAACTATGATGTGTAATTGCCTGACCAAATGTAATGTTGATTGAAAGTAATGTTCCTCTATCTCAACTATTCATAGAACTTCTAAAAAAAACCTTGCACATACTTTTAACAATGTGATCGGTCATCGTTGATATAGAAATGGTACTCCCTTAATAGTTTTTGGTGTTGTTTAGTATTATTAGGTGTATTCATTAATGTTATATGCACAAATATGGCAACTAATGATGATTTTTAATACTGCAATTAAAATTCCATTTAGGGTTTGAATGTATAATTTTTAGAAAAGTCAACTACTGAAACAATCGAACCAAGTGGGAATGTATCCTTATCTTGAAATGTTCATCCAATGATTTATCCCTGTGTGAGCTTTGCATACTCATAAATAATCTTCTCCCTAAATTTTACCAAAAAATTAGAAACTTGTATCTTTTTTGTAACAAGCTAACACCTTTTAGATTTTTTTCCATCTTTTACTTGATAAGTCACTATTTTATAATTTTCTTAAAACAACTAATTCTTATCCAATTGCACTTGTAATCTCCTCATGGATATATTTTTTAAATTTTGAAAATCCACCATAAATGTTATAATTTTCATTTAAACATGATTTATTGTAAAGTAACTATTCATCCAATATTTTACAAAAGATAGTTGGAATAAATCCATGGCTGATTTTGGTGGTAATTCAATGCCAAACTCTTGCAAAATGTTTTTAGTATGTAAAGTGTAATGAATATGGCAAAAAAAATCATAGTGTATTGAAAATTCAACATTTTTCCTACAACAAGTGGTGCATGTGTAATTTATTTTTATATAAAAAAGTTTGGACATCTCAAAATATCTTTGACAAATATAAATTTATGAATGTTTTTCCAAAAATTTAGAGTACAATTGTATCTGAATCATATTTAATAATTTTTTTGGATGCAATTCATGGTTATGAGAACCAACTCTTCTTTTCACTACATCTCTTACATTGGGAGAAACTCTTGTATTATCTTTCCAAAATTGAGCAAGTAACTCTTTGAGATTATTGGCTATAGCTTTGTACTTTCATGAAAGTCTACTAGAGAGTGCCCAGAGCTCATTGGTATTAGGTTCATTGAGTATTTCATACCTTTAAATTTATTTCATTAATGAATTTTATTTATATTAAGTGTTTGAATTATTTTTGAAACCATTTATATTTTCCCCTATTTTGTCACTTTCTGCATAAGTTGTAAGTATACGTCAAGCAACATTACAATCTTGGGTGTGTGATTTTATGTCTACAGTATGATGTGCATCATGTATATTTTAAATAATTTTTGTATTTCCATCATCCATGTTAGATGTTCTTAGTCTTAATATGTACATTATAGGTCTCATCTTAATCAATTTTATCAATGAAACAAATGATTGACATCTTTTACTATCATAATCCAAATTATGAAAGAAAGTATCCAAAATTTGTTGAGCCAGTCTTCTTGAATGATGATTAGACATTTTATTATGCATTGGTTCTAAAATAGTTTCATCAACTTCAATTAATTACTTGTCTTTTCTATGCATAATTCTTAGAGGTGTTGTTAATGGTGGAATTTTTTGAGAGGGTGTTTCAAAATCATTATTACTTTCATTGTTTAGAGGTGGGATGCCATTTTATTCATTTTTTATTTCTTCATTATATGTTTCCATGAATTTTTTTTGATGGTTAATTTCATTATTATTTGTTTCCATCAATTTTTTTTCATTCATGAGGGGTAAGCATCATACATAAACTCATCATCAATAAAAATCAAAAACTCGGAACTTTAAATGTGAAATTCTGACATTATCTAATTCATTATTGTAAATTTCTTTATTATTCATTTAATTATAGTCAATTTCATCATTATTAAATTCATTATGATCAATTTCATCATTTTTAACTCATTATTATCAATTAGATTATTATCTATAGCATTTGGTTCATTAGGATTAGAGTTTGCACCTTGTAAACCATGAAGTTTTTACATTTATATCTTGTTTTTCTCTCTAAAATATTATAATTCATTTTGTGTTTTGTTATTCAATACCTTCCTCTTCCTTGAACGTGATCTATCACCCATCAAGGACAAATGATAGCTTTTCAAAGGTGGGGTCAAGTATATAAGTACTACAAGTCCTGTAGAAGTATGTAGAGAATGTTTGTGGGGATGGAATTCTCAATTTGGGTTAAAAATAAACATTTAAAACTAATATTAGTCTATAATAATAACATGATCATGTTATATAACATGATCACATTATTAAATAATGCAATCACATTAATTTTTATACTTGGTTCTACTTCAACATACATATTAAGAAGTGTATATTAAGAATAACATGATCACGTTATGTAATAACATGATCACATTATTCTTAAATTCTTGATTGGGGTTAAAAATTGACATTGAGAATCGATTCTTGTCTATATTAAGAATAACATGATCATTTTATTAAATAATGTGATCGCATTATACTTAATATAGATTAGGGATTATGGATTAGGGATAAAGGCATTAGTGAATAGGGTTTAGGGATTATAATTTATGTTTTAGGTATTAGGGATTATAATTTATGTTTTAGGGTTTAGGGATTAGGGATTAAGGCATGTAGGGTTTAGGTTTAAGGGTGTATATAAGGTTTAATCACTCTATGCCATGTGTGAACCTAATTTTTACTATAAAGGATATTAATTAGGACTAAATAGATTGGTAAATAGGGAAAGTTTTTAGTTTACAATTTAGGTATATTGTTTAAGGCTTAGGTTTAGGGTACACAGGGTCAATCAAAAAGATAATTCTTGGTATAAATGATGTTAATTTGGCCTTAAATGATTGGTTCAGGGTTTAAAGAGTTTATGTTTATGGTTTAGAGTTTAGGGACAAAGAACTTTAAGGATTAGGGATTAGGGTATAGGTTTTAGGGTATATAAGGTACAATTATGATGGTAATTAGGGAAAATTGGAGCTAATAAACCCCCAAATCACATTTTATAGTAATGTAATTAGGTTGAAGGGGCTCAAAATAACCCCAGTCTACTTCAGATGCATATCTAGATTGGTACTTTAAAGTCTAAGTTTTGGCTATAGGTTTAAAAAATGCATTTCATGACATCTCGTGATAAAATAAGTTATATCATAAGGCATGTATGTTTGTGGCATGTAGTGGGCATTAGGGATTAGGGCATATGGTTTAGGTTTAAGGACTTGTATATAATGTCAAATCACTCTATGCCATGTGAGCCTAATTTTTACTACAAAGGATGTTAATTGGGACTAAATATATTGGTAAATAGGGAAAGCTTATGGTTTATAATTTAGGGTATAGTTTTTAGGGTTTATAGTTTAGGGCTTAAGTTTTAATGTATATATGGTTTAGGGTACACATCATCAATCACAAAGATAATTACGGATAATTAGATTATTTTGGATTCTTTTGTGATTATAGAATGTGTTTTTAGGTTATCTTTATATCCCATGGCATCATGCATATTGAGTAAATTAGTCAAATGGGGCAATCAATCATGTGATTTAGGCCAAACTGAGCCCTATGAACTTGATTCTTAGTCTAAATGATGTTAAATTTAGGATAAACAATTGGTTCAAGGTTTAAAGAGTTTATATTTATGGTTTAAAGTTTAGGGATTAGGAACTTTAAGTATTAGGGCTTAGGGTATATGTTTTAGGGTATATAAGGTACAATTGTGAAGGCAATTGGGGTAAATTTGAGATCCTTGAACCTATATATGTGAGTAAAGAATGTGATTTTGAGATCAATTAGCTCCCACATCATCATAGATTAATCTAATCAATTCAATTATGGTTTAATGAGTGATGTGATTTTGACCAAGTTCATCCCTATGAACCTAATTCTTACTATATATATAAAGGATGTCAATTGGGGATAAATTTATTGGTTTAGGGTTTATGATCTATAGTTAGGGCTTATGGCTTAGGGTTCAAGGTAAATGATATAGGGTTTAGGGTTAAAGTTAAATGGTACATGGTTTAGGGTTTAATATATAGAATATAGGGTCCAATCACTAAGGTAATTGAAGAACATTTGAGTTTCTTGTTAACCTATTTATGAGAATTAACTTCATGTTTGCATTTCTTATAAAATTAGGGTCAATTATGCCATGTACATGTTCCATACATGTTATACAATAGATTAAGCCATAAATTTGGTTTAGGGGCTCATTTTTACCCAAATCATGCCCCTAATTTCACAAATTGACTAATTGGATCAATTCATGATAGAATAAATATTTTAATTTTTCCATAAATCATATCTTTGTCTTGAAGGGTTTAAAATTGGCCTCAAATTCCTCCTAGATTAAATAAATAAACTCTTTGGTTAATTATATATGACATGACATTAAGTTTAATTTCACTTCAAATCATATCATATACAATTAAAAATAGGTTCATGTGGCTCATTTTGACCCAAATTACCTACACAATTTAACTAATTGAAATTTGCATTCATTAGTTGATGATTTCAAGTTTATTGAGCTCAAAACCACATTCTATACATGTAGAACTTGCATATAAGTAAATAATGTTTCTTTGATTCAATCAAGCTAATGAAATTGGAGCTAATCAAACCTTAAATCAGATTTTATAGTCATACAATTAGGTTGAAGGGGTTTGAAATATCCCTAATTTACTTCAAATTCACAACTAGATTGGTAATCCAAAGGCTAAGTTTTGGCCATAGGTTTAAAAAGTGCATTTTATGTCATCTTGTGATAAAATCAATTATATCATAAGGCATGTATGTTTGTGGAATGTAGTGGGCATTAGGGCATAGGGATTAAAATTTATGTTTTAGGGATTATGGATTAAGGCATAGGTTTTAGGTTTAAGGACCCATATATATTGTATAATCATTATATGCCATGTTCAAACCTAATTCTTACTACAAAGGATGTTAATTGGGACTAAACAAATTGGTAAATAGGGAAAGTTAATGGCATACAATTTAGGGTATAGTGTTTAGGGTTTAGGGCTTAGGGCTTAGGTTTTAATGTATATATGGTTTAGGGTACATAGGGTCAATCAAAAAGATAATTAAGGAAAATTTGAATCTCTTGGACCCATTTGTGATTATAGAATGTGTTTTTGGGTTGTCATTATACCACATGTCATCATGTGGATTGAGTGAATTAGTTAAATGGAGTATTTAGTCATGTGATTTAGGCCAAACTAAGCCCTACGAACTTAATTTTTAATCTAAATAATGTTAATTTATACTAAAATGATTGGTTCAAGGTTTAAAGAGTTTATATTTATGGTTTAAAGTTTAAGAATTAGGAAATTTAGGGATTAGGGATTAGGGTATAGGTTTTAGGGTATATAAAGTACAATCAAGATGGTTATTGGGGAAAATTTAGCTCCTTAAACCTAGATCTATGAATAAATAATGTGATTTTGGGCTCAATTACCCCCCACATCATCACATATTGAGCCCATGAAGTCAATTGTGGTAATGAGTGATGTAATTTTGACCAAGTTCATCCCTGTGAACCTAATTCTTACTATATATAAAGGATGTTAATTGAGGATAAATTTATTGTTTTAGGGTCTAAATTTTAAAGGGTTTAGGGGTTATATATATTATGGTTTAGAGTAAATGGTACAAGGCTTAAGGTTTAAGATATTAGCTATAGGGTCCAATAACAAAGGTAATTGAAGAAAATTTGAGCTATTTTTTCACCTATTTGTGAGAATTACCTAAACATGTTTGCTTTTCTGATAAAATTAAGGTCAGTTAAGCCATACATGTTGCATACATGTTATACAATTTATTGAGCCATAAATATGGTTTAGGGGTTCAATTTTTCCCAAATCGCACCCCTCATTGCATAATTTGACTAATTGGGTCAATTCATGATAGAATTAAACTTTCAATTTTACCCCAAATCATATCTTGATATTTAAGGGGTTCAAATTGGCATCAAATACCTCATGATTAAATGCATTAACTCTTTGGTTAATTATATATGACATGAAATTAGAGTTAATTTCACTCCAAATCACATTGAATACATAATTTAAAATATGTTCATGTGGCTCATTTTGACCCTAATTACCTTCACAATTTAACTAATTGATATTTGCATTCATTAACTTATCACTTTAAGTTTATTGAGCTCAAAACCACATTATATACATGTATAACTTAAATATAAATAAATTATGTTTCTTTTCTCCAACCGAGCTAATGAAATTGGATTTGATCAATCCCTAAATCACTTTTTATAGTCATGTAATTAGGTTGAAGGGGTTCAAAATAGCCCTAATTTACTTCAAATGCACAGCTAGATTGATACTCTAAAGGATACATTTTGGCCATAAGTTTAAAAATGCATTTTATGACATCTCATGATAAAATCAATTATATCAAAAGGCATGTATTTTTGTGGCATGTATGTTTGCGACATCTCTAAACTTGACAAAAGACAACTTCTTATATTCAAAATAGGGTACTAATTCATTGATATACCTTAAAAATAGATCCTTATAGATTTTCACTTACTGACTCAAACAATCTTATCAGAGACTTATACAATACTATAAAGTTTATAAATTTTTTTACAAGTTTCAAACATCACCAATCATCCGCAAAAACTAACACAGCCCTATTTAACCAAATTTAGCCTCTTTTAGCACTGTATAATCTCTTGACACAAAATACAATGACCCTTGATGTATTTTTTGTTGTTCTAAAACACCATTTGAATCTTATGAAGACTATAAATTTATTTCCAAATACCAAATTTTAAATAACTAATCCTTGAACATTTATAATATCATTGAACTCTCTTTCAAACCTAATACTGTAGGTTCGTTAATACTCAATCAGAGGATCCTTGTATTCCAATTTATTTTTGGATAATATAATGTATTTAATGATGTAAAAAATGAAATATAAATCAAATCTACCAAATTATGAGTGATTTAGATCAATGGATCACCAAAGACCTACTTTTGACTTCTTGACCCTGTCTAGGATGAACTAGGTTTGTTTGCATTTTAAGGAAGATTAGACTCATGTCAAATGAATAATAAATAGATTCATATGTTAATACATCTATAAATATCATTAAATGTTATAAACTCTTTACAAGAACATTGGTACCAAACAATAATCTTAATCAAACAAACTTCATTCTTAAGACTACTAGGATTAATGGTTCATTTAGTAGGTCAAAATGTAAATTTGGGTTTTTGGATGTTGTGAATATATAATGTGATCATGTTATTAATGTGACTAAATTAATAGTACAGTTAATAATTTGATCACATTAATACTGGGATCATGTTAAAAATGTAATCTCTCTATTTGAATTTGAATTTAAATCTTGCACCTTTTGGCTCGAGAATGGCTTGCATTCTTGAGCCTAAGGCTTGGACTTGTTAATCTATAGCCAATTCCAAGACTTATGTTAAAAAATAACAATATTCAACTTTGATTTCCAAATACACTATGAATTTCAATGTGAAAATTCAAAAATTTAATACCATCATGATGAGCTCACTCTCCTCTTTAAAATAATAAAATTTACTAATAATTTTTGGAGTAATTTAAGGTTTCAAACTATGTTTATTTCTAATTATACATTTATTAGGCCACAACATGCTAAAAACATACATGCCTATACATGTTCATGTAATTTTTCTTTCATTAATCTAAGTGAAAAATAATTTATATGGTCACAAACTAGGCCTAATTCTACACAAATTCAAAAAAGAAAAATTGTTTTTCATTTTTTTGAAGTAGTTAGGCATGTCACATAGATGGTTATCCATTTTTAATCAGTTTTTAGGATTTGTTTATTGGTAAAATTCATAAAAAAAAATATTCATTAAAAAAATATACGTCACAAACTAGAAGATCTTATCTAAATTTAACCCAAAGGGTTTTAAATAATATTAAATGGTGCTAAGAAAATGGTGCACCACACGACCGTCTATCTACTTTGTTTTCTCAAAAAATAAGAGTTCCTCTTCAAATTTTAGATGTTTAATCTAGTTATACTTAACCATTTTTAAAAAAAATAAATAAATTGGAAACTAGACTTAAAATTCTACATTTCATGTTATTACACCATCTGCAAATTTGGAATGTAGATATCTCAAATTATCTATAGAAGTTCAGATTTTTGAAAATTTAGGAAAATCATGTCCATGGGTAGGCCACTTTTTGTCCTCCAAATTTTTGCACTTACCCTCCTCCCTATATTTGTTTTGATCCTTGGGGTTGAGATTTCTCTTCTTTGTAAGAGATAAAATGTCCTCTATTTGCTCTAGTTCAACATACCCCTTATCCCAACATAGTTTTCCTTTTAACCTTTCTCAGTGTATTCATTTGTCTATCAAAATAGAATCTCATTATTGGCTACCTGGTGATTATTAAATCCTATCTACCCACCTCTTCTTATTTTAACTTAGAATCCATGAGGGGATATACACCATATCTTATGATTTTTATTGATCTATAGATGTAGAGGTGGAATAAGAAGATTATCTTAGAAGACACATTAAAACTACAGTAGGTTTGATTGTAAGAGGTGGTATAGGTAATTTTAAAAAGGAAGGAATGGATTTCTTCTATCCAGTGACCTCATTATGGGATTGTGTATCAATAATACATTTTGTCTTTCTCAGTGACCTATCCACTGAAACCATGGATGAGTCTATTGGGGTGGCTTGGTCAACTAGCATACATAATTATGTAGATAGATTAGAAGGTGTAGCCTATGTATAAAAATGGATTTACCCACCATATTTTGAAAATGCACATGTGCTTTTTAGCTCTATAGGTCGAGGGTCAATCTGAGTGAAAATGGAATAATATACACCTTAGATTCTAAAAATATCTGACATATACCTTTGGCACATCACATAACAATAACTCCCTTGCTATTCAATTTCATGTCACCTAAGCTTAAATTATATGATGGCAAGGGTGACCCAGAGCACCATCTCAGAGCTTTTCATGTAGCATGTTTGGACTATGTGTCCAATGATTGGATTCTCACAAAGTTGTTTCACCCTAATTTAAAGGATTATACCCTACATTGGTTTTATGATTTAGCAAATCAATGTATCAAAACATTAAATCCTTTGGCCAAAATGGTTTTAGCACACTTCTCCATCAATATCAATGACAAGATATCATATTCCCAAGTGGCATAGTTGAAACAAAAGTCAAATGAGCCTATTATAGACTAGGTCTTACAATACAAAATTATATTAGCTAAATTGACTAAGGTAGATGCACAAAGTTGGGGGACAAAAAACATGACACAATGAAAAATACAAATAATTTTCTATAAAAGGCGTATGCCCTTTAAAAAAAAACTAATACAGAATTAAAAAAGGGTCAGTCATGACCCTAAAGGGCATACGCCCTTTGGACTGCAAAAGGCATATGCCCTTTACAAGCCATGTATTTTTTTAAATTTTCCATTAGACTTTTGAAAGCCATGTGTTTTTTTTCTATTTTATGATTATAGGTATTATTTTTACAAGGATATATTTAGTAAAATAAATGATAAGTATAGGTTTACATTTAATTTTATTTTAAATTTTATAAAATGTAAAATAAAATTAAATGTAAACTTATACTTTAAATTTATTTTACTAAATAAAACAAATTAGGGATACTCAACATATTCTAAAATTTATTACAGAGCTATAGGAGTTACCATTTAGAAGTTATACTTTAAATTTATTTTACTAAATATAACAAATTGGGCCACTCAACATCTTCTAAAATTGACTACAGAGTTATAGGAGTTACCATTTAGAAGTTAGTTTTTCAAATTTCATTCCAGTCAATACTTAGTTTTCAAAATTTTAAGATCAAAAGATAGAATGAAAAAAGAGGTTAAAAATCATGTTATATATGTAATAGATCTATACCATTAAGGCTTAAATGTTTATTTTACCTACTTAAGTATTCCCTATCTACTTTACCTACTTGAGTATTCTCTACCTGATTAATTAATCAAGCCATAGATTGATCTCAAGGAGTATTCCCTACCTAAATAAATAATCCATATATTGATCTTTCTTATTCCCTATTTGTGTCAAATTAAGTGATCCACTTATTCACCTTGGTCTACTTCAAGGTCCTCTATAAACTTGCTTGCAATTAGGTATCTTCTTAACCATAAATTATCTTTTGGTCTATCACAAAAGGTCTATTGAGTATTAGTATTAAAATAATCATGACCTTATTATTTAGTATTATCTCTTGACTTCTTATTCTCTATATTTAGATTAAAAGACACTTTCAATGACTTAAAATAGGGTACTCATTCCCAAAATAGTAATCTACCTTCAAGAAAAACCCTTCTTTGATTCCTGAACCACTCAATTGTACATCCTCAATTATTTGAACAATATTATGAGGGTTTCACCAATTAATTGACTCAAGATTCTTAGTGCATGAAGAACTTCAACTCAAAACTCAGATGAAATCAACTCTACCCTTTATAGGTCTATTAGGCCAAATTCTACCTCTTAAGGACTTAATACAAATAGGTCTACAACTACCTTGGTTTTTGGACTCATTCAATTCAAAAAACCAATGAAAATATCAAGACAATAATACAAGACTCATAAGTACACAAGCTTAAAATACCAATTAGATCACCAAAGTGCTCAAAAAGTTGACTAAGTCCTAAGCACTATTACAATATTGTGTATAGGTGTGTTTGGTCTTGAAAAGGTGTTATTAATCTAAGCTCATCAAAGGATTCTTATAAATATCTATTAAAATGTTTGGATACTAGCTTTGAGGATACGAAACTAATTTCCTTTATTACTTTCTTAAGAATTAGAATTCAATGGAAACTCTACTCTTTAGGTCTAGATGGCCTAATCTGCTTACTTGGAAGGATATTGACTTGGCTTAACTATAAAATGCTTTGAATCACTTTACTTGTAAGTATTATATAGTGTTTACATAATAAAATTGGACCTTCATAATAGGTTTATACTTAATCAACAAAGTTGGATATGTACTATACTTATAATTTGTTATCTTTGCCTTGAAATATTCTTAACAACCTTGTTCTCAACTTAGAAAATGAACTTTAATTAATGGGTCTATTAATATGTGTAAATTAATATCCTAAAACATGAAACCTATAAAAAATATATAGTAATGATACACTCATTCATACATTACATATACCACATACATAGTACTACATATAGATATTTGGTCAGTCATACATGACATCTTCCTATGGTCATGATATGCTCACTCATATTGGACATGAATGTAGCTAATAACCCTAGTGCACTCCATTTCCACCTAACCATTAACCCCAAACCTAAAACTCCTAACCCTAAATATTTCATCTTAAACCCTAAACATTGAAACCTAAACCCTAAACCCCAAACCCTAAGCCATAAACCCTGAACCATGGACACTAAATAGTATACCTAAACCCTAGACCCTAAACCCTAAACCCTGAGCCCTTAACCATAATACATTATCCATAAACCAAAAATAATAATCCATAAACCCTAAACTATAAAACCTAAACATATAAACTTAAAACATTAAACCCTATACTTTATATCATGGACCCTAAACCCTAAAACCTAAGTGTAAGCCCTTAACCCTAAACCCCAAACCATAACCTAAAATCCCAGATCCTAAACCTTAAAACCTAAATATAAGCCCTTAACCCTAAACCCTAAGTGTAAAATCATAAACCATAATTCATAAAACTTAAACATTAACTCCTAAACTAAAAATTCTAAACCCAAATAAAAAACCCAAAACCCAAAACCTTAAACACTAAACCTAAATCCCTAAACCCTAAACCCTAAATCTAAAACCCTAAAACACAAACTGTAAACTATAAACCATAAACATTAAACCCCAAATCCTAAACCCTAAGCCCTAGTCCCTAAACACTAAATCCCAAAACCTAAATACTAAACACTAAGTTCTAAACCCCAAACCCTCAACCAAACCCCCAAGATCAAAACCCTAAACCTTACACCCTAAACCCTAAGTGTGAAACCATAAACCCAAAAACCTAACCCCAAATACCAAGCCATAAACCCTAAAATATAAACTCTTGGTCCTTTGAGCCACAAACTATAAATCCAAAACCTTTAATCATGAAATATAAATAATAATCCCTAAATCCTAATCCCTAAGACATAACATTGAAACTTGAACCTTGGATGCTAATCCCTATACACCAAACCCTAAGTTGTGAATCTTGAACCATCAACCATAAACCTTAAACCCTAAATTTATAAATCCTAAACCTCTATCCATAAACCATAATCTTGAGTTATCACCTATATAGAGAAAGGAGAGGGGGAATTGGCTAAGCCATATCTTGAAAGGATAGGGGTCATTCTAACCTATATAGAGAAAAGAGTGACTAGGGACATTCATGAAATTTTTTTGAAGGTGGATTCAAGCTGAAATATTAAATAATTTGTGGGTTTTTTAATCAATAGGTCTATCAATATGCATAAATGGCTAGCATGTATCATTCAACCTATAACATACATATAAAAATGATACAATCATTCATACATTAGATCTACCCCATACCTAGTAATATATGTAGGTATGTTGTCACTCATACATGACATATTCTTATATTCTTATATTCAAAATATAATCACTCATACCAAACATACATTTAGCTAATCAACCTACTACACTCTATTTACACCTAAACCATTAACCTTAAAACCCAAACCCTAGACACCATAAAACTTAAATGTTGAACCCTAAACCTAAACCCTAAACACCATCAACCTTGAACACTTAACCCTAATGCATTATCCGTAAACCCAAAACAATAATACCTAAACACCAAAACCTAGAACCTTAAAACCTTAAACCATAGACTCTTAGACCCTAAGCCCTATAACAAAGTCTTCTACCAAGACAAAGAGATTTAGGACATATTTAAACAAAGTCTTCTACCAATATTACATGAATCTATCCTGTTATCATATATAAAGAGCTTCAGGACATCTTTAAACAAAGTCTTCTACTAGCATTACACGAAGATATCTTGTTCAGTAAGTTTCCTACATTCACAGCTTTGTGCCACACAATAAAAGAAAGAGAGGTTAAGCTTATATCAATGGGAAAACTAAAATATACCAATGGATCAGAATCAACTATTAAGAGTTTAAATAAGTCTCCATATAAGGTAAGGGCCATTGAGAACAAGAGTGATCAAAAGGCCACAATCAACACAGCTTCTGAGCCATCTCCTAGATTGGTTTTATCCACTCCTTAGCATCGAATCTTCACCAACCTTCTAGAGTAATAAACACATGTTTTATAGTATCTCTTGGAATGTAATGTCATATCTCTCCCTCCCATTAAATAAGTTTATATGACATGACCTCTTCCAAATAACTATAATTATAACACATTCTACGAGTATCATAGGGCACCAAGCCATACAATAAATAGATGCATAAGCCTAAAACATAAGATACAAGATTTGATTGAGGATAATATTGTTGAAGTGGGCACACCCATAAAGGCACCAAAATCATAAAAATACAATCTAAGGCATTAATGATATTCTTAGATCCATTTCTAATGAACATAATGAATAAGGTAGGGATCACATCAGCCTTGTATTCACTACACATATTAGTCACATACGCCACCAAATTCATATCATACTATTACAAAGGAGACACACCCATTGCATAACATTATTGGCATGTACCATACTACAGTTCCACCTAAACCACTCATCAAATTCCCAAACCATGAGATTTTTTATGATGATATAAATTTTCATGCACTCTTTATATGAGCATACATAGATCATCATCCTATCCAAAGTGTTATGGTTGAAAATGGGTCAAGCATTAGCATGTTCACTATGAGACTTTTGAATCATTTGGGGTACTCAGAGCATGATATATTCCCCACACACATCATCATTAGTAGATTCAATGGACATGTTCAGATCTCCATCATGGAGATTATGATTCCATTATAGGTTGAACCAACACATATAGCCACTCAGTTCCTAGTAGTACCAAGTATAGGCATGTTTTTTATGTTATTGGGTAGACTATGGTTACAACAGTTTCAATCCATCTTGTCTATAGTGTACATATGCCTAAACTATATACACACAAATTAGGTGGTCAAAGTTGAGTGTCTCTCATATGAGTATCCTCTACCTATCTCATGAGTATTTACATCACAGCTACTAGTTATAGTTCCATCATTGTTACTAGATATAACATAGATATCATTTACATCTCAGAGCACAGTTCTTATGCATACATCACAGAGGTTAGTAGAGTCACCAGTGCAGGTAATGTCTACTCCTACAGTATCAACATGTATGCATACTCTCCTAGAGATGCCATTATTAGAGAGACTCTTACGTCAATGATATGTCGCAGATTATATAGGACATTCCTCCACTCAATTTATGTCGAGATTAGTAATATTGGGTTCTTAGGGATCTTAACATAGGGTACCTATGTCACTTATAGATTATTCTACCAGAAGGGTTACTAAGACCCCTATCGTTCATAGGGAACCACAGTCAGTGCCACATATTCATAACACCACTACAAATATAGATATAGACACAAATTGCTCACTATATCAGGTTATGGGATCATAATTGTCCTTTTGCACAACAAACACGATCATAGTTCCCTTATTTGACATAGGTCACAATGATAGTGAGTCTCCTATAAGACTCATTGGTTAATATGGTTCTTACCCTCTTGTACATAATTTATCCTCTCAAACTACTTATACATAGTTTATTTTCATTTGCTTGTACATAGTTTGTATCTAGAAAACACAAAAATAATATAACATGCCAAAACACAAAAAACATTCAAATATTACTTAGAAAACACAAAAATTATAAATTATATGCATTATTATGTTTACATTTATTATAATTTCTAGATACTACATATGTTAGTTATCTTAGTATAGTTGGTTTTATCATACTACATGCTTCACTTGTTCTTATCAAGTGCTTGCAGATTACTTACAGGACTTAGGTCCACTACACTAATCTAGATTTGTTATCATCTACCCACTGGGGGCATATACATCAATTCATTGTTATTAATTTGACACATTTTTCCACTTGGGTGCATCTTATACATAGTTTCAATTACCATGTTCTATCCTTATATTTTACACATTTCAGTTTTAACATTGTTATATCTTGATATTGATCATTGCTACTCATACTTAGATTTTTTGCTAATTAGAACTAGTTTATAATCAGTATATGTATGTCCTCGCTCTTAAATAAATTTGTACTAAATTCATGCATGCTTTCATTTATAGATTTCATAGTTTAGACTTGATTGTATTCTATTTGCTTATTCTATTTGAGGGCATTAGAATATGCCATTATTCTTTGGCTCTATGCCACTTTTATTCATGTATACCTTGGACATGTGATCATGTCACTTGCATGTGATTTTATGATTGTGTATGTGAAGATTTGAACATGTCCTTGTATGTGGATATAAGCCAAATCACTTGTTATTTGTGTATGTGGATATCTAAACATGTCCTTATATATCTTCTTTTATCAGATTTAGTGACATGTGCCCATGTCCCTTGTATTATGGCCCCTTGGCCTATTTTACATGCCTCATGTGTTTTGTATGTATGATTTATTGTATGCATCATGGCCATGATACTTGTCTTTACTTGTTACACACACTATTTTTTTATGCAATGAGGGACCTCATGCATCTACCCTTCTTACTTGGGTGTCATGACGGACATCATGCCCCATCCCCTAGGTAACTACTCAAATTTGTTATTACACACTTTGATTTCATCTATCTTGACACTCTTGCACAATGTTATACATGACATAAATATTACATTACATACTTATGCTCAAATTATCTTACATTCCGATGTTATGTTTACACATTATATTGGATCATCACACAATTATTATATATGTTGTGACTAACACATTATGCAAAGCTATTTATTTTGAGGATAATTATTGCACAAGTTCAACATCTACCCTCATAAGAGGGGGAATTCATAGGGGTTTGTCATAGAGATCAGGTTCCTACATTAAATTCATAGAATATTTTTCAATACATAGGCTCAATTTTAGAAAATTAGACATAGGTAAAATATAAGAAAAATAGGGAATCAAAAATCAATATAGTGACATATAATTCAGACTACATAGACACTAATGTCTAGATAGGGACACTAGCACCATATGGCACTATTCTAAAATATGTGGTGTTACTATCTAGTAGCCCCAATTTTAGGGCATTTTAGATTATCTAGAATAGCACACCAGTTATAGTATAGGTTTGCACAAATACAGCTATAGGTTTGACAATTATGCTCAATTTTTTATCAAATTCACACTAATTTAGCTCAAATTCATATTAGTTACTTAGATTGGGGCCATCATGCACGACATGATCATTCCCATATTCAATTTAGATACTCAAATACAATTAAATTACAACTCACTCCAGAATCAGTATACTCATATATTAGATTAGGGGCATGTGCATTACATGTAATTTCTATATGCTTAGTTACACATAGATTGATCAGATGGAATGAAAAATTATGTCACTCTTTACATTGTATACACTTGACATCATATTCTAGGTTATCCCTAGTTTCATGCCTTACTCCATCTATAGTGGTTGACATTTCTAAGTGGCCCAAAACTACCTAATGTCCCTGAATGGCCATGGAGCTGACACAGACAATTAGATATACTTAGATATTTATAATACTTTGTGTAGTTTAGTTTCAGATCCATCTACTGCACAATGATGGAGTCATATACTACTTGAGTTGAGTTACCCACATGAGAGGATTATACACACTTTCAGTCCAATCCAAGCTATTCATAGGTCATGATCCACCAAGTAGGGGTGGGAAATGAAAGAGTCAAATTTGGGCCGAGTTATTGAGCCACCCACACATGAGGATTGAGTAAGCTTTTAGTTCAGTCCAAGTTATTCAATGATTTGATCACTATATACATGCATACAAATAGTTGTCATTAGGTTTATGCATTGGTTCACGTATCTAATGAGATGTATTCATTTCTTTGCTCTTTTCCATCTCTTTACTCAATTTTACTCAGTTACTTGTTTATTTAGCATAGTCTCTTACCTTTGATATTACTTAAGGACTAAATTATTCATGTTTCATTTTTAGGTCATGTTTTGGATCATGCTTCACATACACAGACCTAGCTTTACACACTTATACTCAGCTTCATGGGTTTCACTTCCTAGGTAAGTCTAGGTATGCTTCTTTTTTCTTTATACAAGTCATTTCACTTTGCTACATTTATAACATAAAGGGGGGAAACTGTAATGATCTAAAAGTGGTATTTGAGTGCTAAGAGTGTTAATTGAGATAACTTATTCCTAGCTTAGCTTTAGACCTATACTAGAGCATATTATCACACTTTTCTAACCTTTACACAGACCACAGACATCCCTAGTTAGCTAAAACACAATCATAAACCCTTATTTCTAGATATTGTCCCTTCGTGCCCAGTAGCCTACCAGCTGGACATTAGTGCCACATTAAGGACACTAGAGCCACATGGTGGTAGTATCCCCAAAATGGTGCTAATGTCCTTTTTCTTAAATTTCTTGAACAAATATATTTTCAAAATTAAAACCCTTCTAGGGTCAGCCTAAATGTAATTTATTATCCGCACAAGCTATATAACACTATAAATACATGATTTTAAGACCTCTATCCACTAGATGGAAATTAGATGCAAAATACCTATTCAAACCCAAAATAAGTTGAGCAAAATCAAGGTTAATAATCCCTATTCTACTCTACTTCCGCATACTACCATTTACAACTTCCCTAAGCTCACATTTTTTAGATTTCCAATCATAAGCACACTCAAGGCATTCAAGACCATTATCATTCTAGCATCACCTACAATTGCACCAACACTTAGATGGGGAGAACTACATCAAGATTGATCCCTCCTCTGAGTATTGGTATGTATGCAAATCTCTTCATAGTAGTGTGTTAGGATGTCCAACCTATCCTTCTAATGAAGATACTTTTTAGCTCATGCCTTACTTGCAAAGAGGATTAGGGTTTACATCATAAATCAGTTATTACAGGCACAATATCAAGTTTTCAACTTCATACATGCAAGAATAAAACCTAGAAACATAGGCACACGTAAACTCAGAATTTAGGAGCAATCCCACATAGAGGACATTAACTCCATTTTCAGGATACTAAAGCCACATGGTGCTACTATCCAAGTGTGGCGCTAGTGTCCAGGAGAGGATCTGACATAAGGATCTGGTTGAAGACACTCAAACCTATTTGTATCTCAATTTTCAACACTCAAATCTTCTGTATCAGTATTTTTTTAGATAAGTCTCTATTTGAACATATTTATTACTATTTTTATAAAGTTAAAACAAGTCAAAATCTATAATATATTGGTGGTTTTTTATTGCATATAATTTCACTGATTTAGAGTACGCAGTGCTTTAATCAAACATAGGTTTTACATAGCTAAATCCTAAAAAGTTAAAATAGTCTATATGATAAATATTCTATTTAGATTATGGTAACCCCACTTTTGACTAGTGTTGAATTCAGCCTGGACACATCAGGAGGTTCGAGTCTCTCCCTGCAATCACAAGATAGAATAAGATACAAGTTAGGAAGCCAAAAAAGACCCTGCCAAAAATGGAAATAATAGAGAAGAGAGTAGAAAGGCCCCAACTAAAAGAGGAACAATATCAAAAAAGTGTAGCAACTGCTTTTCCCAAGTATAGGAACCAATCAGTTTAAATAAAAATTAGACAAAAGAAAGAGCCACTACCACATTTAACTAGTGTGACAACTAGTCAATTTTAGCTGGAATGAAAATCAGCCTAGACTAATTAAGCAAGAGGCCCAACTCTTAAAATAACCTTACGGGTCCCCAAGGGACCAAAAAATTGATTTTAGCTAGATCGAGAATTAGCCTGGACACAAAAGGAGGTCTAGGTCTCTGAAAAGCTTTCAAGGTCCCTGAGGACCCAAAACCTGATAGAACCACCATGAAAAAAAGGTGGAAATGATGAAGCCAAAGGAGAAAACACAATAGAAGGATCACTAAGTGCTTCTTCTTTGAATAGGATCGTACTGATTTTAGATGGACTAACAACCATCCTAGACTAAAGGAACATGAAGCTTAGGTCTCTAAAATAACCATTTGGATTCCCCATGAGACTTGGCTTTTCAAAATTTTGATTGAAGCTTGTTTTGGTTAGATTGAAAACCAGCCTCGGCTAATGCAACAAGGCCCCAAGGATTAGTAGATACAACAAGGTCATAGAAGACCAACACACTGATTTGACTAGATCAGGAACCGGCCTAGACATAATTGGAGGTCTAGGTCTCCATAAACTATTTAATTAAAAAGATCATGGGGATCCTTAGTGGTCCCCAAACTACTTTTGACTGGATCAAAAACTAGAGGTCATAACAGAGCAAAGAGGTTTTACATATTATTCCTAAAACCATTCACAGGCACAAGGGGACCCGAGTTCCCAAACGAGTCTTCCAAATAAAACCCATAATTACTAGAATCACCAATGGGACCCAAGTTTTCCATGAACTAAATCTAACAACCCCAATGTAAGAAGTATTACCTAGCCAAAGCCTAAAAAGAGTGGTCTAATATAAAATTTAAAAGTGAAAACCGTTACCACTCATAAAACTGATACAAATAAAGTCCTTAAAGAGACCACAACGCTCCTGAGTCCATTGGAGAGCCGAAGTCTCCCAAACAAGAAGCTCAGAGTAACTAACAAGGCCCCTTAAGTCCCATCAAAGTTCTCAATGAAACATAACATAACCAGCCAAAACTTGCTCAACCGAATATCAACAAGGTCCATCAAATCTTTTCCTTAAATAAAATTATTTTCCTCAACACAAAATCGTCAGTAAAATACATTTTCCATGCATGAATCAAAACTAAGTAAGGCAGGGCACGAACTTTACCATATGGGCAATTCCAAAAATGAAGATTCTTACTCCATTTCTTGTACTTTCTGTTCAAATTTTTGGAATACTTGGTTGAAACACGACCTTTACAACACCGCAGGGTAGTCATCAAATGTCTAACCCGTCTCGTTTGACCATGTCCAGTGCCATTTGGGCAAGATCTTAACCCTTCAGAGTTTGAAATAGTGATGAGCAGAGCATTCGTCCTAATGAAAAAATAGAACTTGCATTGGGACGCTTTCCCATCCTAGAAGTGGAGCCTTAAAACGTTCTTTTTAGAATGCTCCTCACACCCTTTATAGGGTATTTATCCATCTTAACACTAATAAAATGACATCCAATACAGGGAGAATGATCCTCCAGCCAATCCTTTTCCCTGAGGTAATAGATCACAGGTCTGCCAAGTAGACCCTCTGGCATAACGTGCCTAAAAAACCATCTTCAAATGGTTCCAGGATTGGCAATCAAACTGTCTATAAATGAGTGTTTCAATAGTCCCCAAAGCAGGGAACTACCAAGAACAAACATATGGCCTTTAGAACCAAAAACTACCAACCAGAGTAGAAAGAGGACATTTGCCAAGTTCCGGTCAGAAACAGGATGTCCACCTCTATCCTTCATAGCCAGGAGAGTCCATCCATTAACCCCCCTCATCCTATGGAGCCAAAACATCCCAAGACTGAGCATGTCCAACACAGGGATGTGGACCGAAATAAAGCAGCCACCAAAGCACTGATTTTGTCGACAAGTGGTAAAAATCCCAACCCGAAACAACCCCTCATCATTTTTTATCTTCGCATAACCTTTACCTTTATCCGGGTCCGGATCATCTTCATTTCCTCCTTCGTTCGATTCCTCTGCAACTTCCCGCCCAGCGAAAGATTTGAAATTACCCCTGCTCCTCATACCGGTTTGAAAAACATTTTGTTGTGTTAATTTGTTATTTTTATTTCTGAATGGAATGAGATTATTGGTTTAAATACATTGACTGGTAAAAACTTACAGTTCAAAGGACCATATTAAGTTGGCTAATGCATATAAAATGTACCATTTCTATTGGCAATGTCATTTTCAATGTCTACTTTGTTATTTTATTGTGATAATGGGACACAGTGTTTTATTTTTCGTTGGTTTTCACAAATGAATGCATTCAAATTTATAGATAATTTTCTCATATATTAAAAGTTCAAATTAGCACAACAAAATACTTTTCATATGTACGAGAAAAATACATTTAACTAAAAAATATAAATTATTAAAAAAAAAATACAATTATAATGAAAACTGGTTTAAAAGGGGAACCTACATCTTTATATAAACTTAAAATCATAGTAAAATAAGTTTCATACTTAAAAAAGAATATAAAAACAATACAAATGAGACCACAATTTTTTTTCAATCTGCTCTCCTAAACAACAAGCTTTTGCCATCAAAAGTTCTCAATGTAATATTAAAATTTCTCTTCTTAATTAATATCATTTATAAGCTTAAATTAAATTGATATCAATGTCCATTTATATTAATAAAATATTACACTAAACTCTACATTGCATAAATTAAAAGTTTTTATGTACCACAATAATTGTAGTATATGCATATAATAATATTCTTGATTAATGTCATATGTTGCAGTTGCAAGTGCCCTGGTAGACAGTGGACAAAATGCTTTGAAAAAACAAGTTTTGATGTAATGCAATAACTATGGGACATGTAGAAAAGATATATTGAAGGAATCAAACTTTTGGACCTAACATAACACTCTTTAGCATAACCTGACTTGAGAAATGTGGTTCATAAAATGCCACAAATGATTTCATCGAATGTAATGATTGCATGACATATAACAAATAGTTTTGATAGGAGATTTTCAAACTCTTTGACTTGACAAGTATTTTTGAAAAAACACTGACAAAGTAACTATGGTGGAATTTAAGCATTATTAAATATCAAATTAAATAAGGTTAAGGTTATTCATATCAATTCTTTTTTTAGGATAAATCTTAAACATGTTGCAAATTTTTTTTTGCAAACCAATCAAAAATAGAGCATAAAAATTATAAATAAATACTAAATATTTGATAGAAAGATTAAACTACAGATGCAAAAAAATGCAAATGATGCTTTTCATATGTGCAAATCAAAATAAGAACTACACGACGAACTTTACCAATTCATGAAAACACAAGGTCCATTCAATCTATTCTTTTAAATTGCAAACTTTTTTTAACAAAAATATTTGATGTAATATTAAACATAATTTCATTTTTCATATCTCGTTTATAAATTTAGATTAGTGATGTCATTGTCTATTAATGTTAATAAAATATTACACCATATTTTATAATTTATAATTATTTTTATATTTTAATTTAAAATTTATAAAATATTTTAGTTATTATAATTTTAAACTAAAAATTTTAAATTATTTTATATATTAAATTATAAACTTTTTGATTTTTTTTTTCTTCTATATTTAATTTGATATTTCATATCTCCAACTATGACTTATCATAGGGAAATTCTATTTTTCTTAATAATACTAGTCTTAAGAAAGGGAAAGATGTGAAATTGCAGCCCCATACAGTGGATTTTCTGGATATGTTTCTGGACATATCCAATCCAAAAGCTGTGCTGGAGAGCAGTTTAAGGAACTTCTCCTGTATGGAGAGCAGTTTAAGGAACTTCTCCTGTATGACCACAGGGGATACAATCATGTTATCTTATAACAAGAAGAAATATTACATAAATATAGTTGAGACAAAGCCTGCTTCTGCCATTAGTATTATTGACACAGACTGTGAAGTTGACTTTGCGCCTCCTCTTGATTACAAAGAACCAGAAAAAGTGACAAGTACCAAAGCACCTCAAGATGAATCAGATGAGAAAATTGAAGCTAAAGTCATTCCCTTTACTGGAGCTGGAAAGCGTTTGGATGGAAGACCAACGTCAAATTCTCGCTCTTTCTCTTCTTCTCCCTCAAGTACCCCTCATTCTCAATCTCGCAGGCCAGGAAAAACTTGTATTTGGTTCGCATGCAGGTAATAATGAAATAAATACACCAAAGGCGTTTGAGGAGCAGCCAAAACAGGAGTCAACCAAAGGAGAACTAATGTTCCAGGCATTTTGGCAAGAAATATTCATTGAAGGATTGACAGGTCTTGATTCACAGATTCTGTCTGCATTAGTGTCATCATTGTATTTGGGTTGTGTTGACAAATCTTCCACGAGTCAGATTTTTTGCCATTTGGAAAGTTATCGTCTCTAGCCAAGGAAGGAATAATGCACTGTTTTCCTTTGGCAAGCTCTCAAAAGAGCAGTTCTCAGCACTTAGTTATTTTCAGGATTGATTTGATGCGAAGGTTCAATCAAAGCGTCTGTCGGCAAGCTTCTAGGCAAGAAGCGAACCATTGAACCGTTGAACCTTGAACCATTTTGGTTCAACGGGTTCGATGGGTTCAAAGGTTCAACGTCATCAACAAGAGTTAAGCGCATTTGTCAAAGTTCGAAGTTCAACCGCTTCAAGGTTCAACGGCTTCAAAACCAGTTCAAAGAATGCAGGGTCTGTTCACTTCTTCGATTCAATCAAATGGTTCGTCAGTCGGTTCAAGGCTTTATTTGAACCGTTGAACCAAAATTTGGTTCAACGTCCTTGGTTCAACACATGGTTCAAAGCCGCGGTTCAATAACCGCTTGAACCTCTTAACCGGTTGAACCAAAATTTGGTTCAACGGTGGGTTCAAAGGGAGCGGTTCAATAAAAGAAGTTAACGAGCTGGCTGCCGACTGCCACATGGATTGCCACTTGGACTGACAGGAAACCTTGCCACTTGGATGACACGTGGACTGGCTGTCAGTTCAAAAGGGCACGTTTTGAAGACCCGGTTTTTTTTTTAACTGCCAAGCGACCAATACAAAAAGGCCGCAGGAATAAGAACTAAAGAGATTTGGACAGCAGGTCAACAAAACCAAGCCCCCGGGTTTTTTAAAAAGGTGAGGACAGTCGGACAAAAAGCCCGCAGAAACAAAGACTTGGACAAAGTTTCAAAAGACAAGGAAATTGAATTCCTTCAGACTTTTTGTCAGAAGGAATTCCTTCGGACAAAAAGTCCGAAGGAATTCGGAAGTCCGCACAAGCCAAAAATATTTTCGAAGGGTCTGCTGGAGGACGACTGCTGCCAATGCGACTGCCACATGGATGTTGACTGGACGGCTGCCACTTGAGCTGATACATAGACTGCCTGCTGGAGGCCACATGGACTGGCTGTCAGTTCAAAAGGGCACGTTTTGGAGACCTGGGTTTTTTTTACTGCGAGCAAGCTAAACAAAAAGTCTGAAGGAATTCGAAAAAGGAAGGAGCAAATATCAAAGTCCGAAGACAAAACCAAGAAATAAACCCAAGGAAAAAGCAAAGACAGTTTTCGAAACAGGCAGACTGCTGGAAGACACGTGGACTGGTCAAAGCCACATGGATGCTAACGTGGACGGCTTGCTGAAAGACACGTAGGCGACTAGCTGGAGGACACTGGCTGCCGAAAGGCGCATTATAAAGCAAAGGCGAAGACACTTCCTTCGGACAAAAAGTCCGAAGGAATTCGGACAGGAGTAGTTTCCAAAAGGCGAGGCAAAACCTATGGATTAGAAGAAGGAATTCGGTCGGAAGCTTAGCCAAACCGCCAACGAAAGGCCGCAAGGTATAAATCCGCAAGTTATGACTCAAGACCAATGCAATGAAAGCCAACAAAGGGAAATAATAAAGGAAGAAACCCACGGAAATATTTCTGAAAGAAAGGAGACAGCTTTCGGTGACGTCTTGTAGGCCGTCAAAATTGGACAGTGGGAAGTAGCCGTTGGAATTTAAAAATAGCAGAAAAATCCAAAATAAATGAAGCCGACTGTGCAAAGGAATAAAAAAAATAGATAATCCGATGAATGAATTGAACATGGAATCCTCCGGAAATAGACACAACCAGAATTAGGAGATTCACATGCTAACTCCAGAGCTATTTTCGAACGCGTCTATTTTTTAATGTTGGAGCTATTTTCGAACAAACGGTCGAAGCTTTAGTTAACGAATCATTAAAAGACCTGTTTGTCTTCTTACAACGCATGCATCCGAAGGTCAAATTTAGCTTCAACAGGAGTTGACTAGTTCATATTTGGGGTTGACTATTCCAGATTTAGAGTTAACTAATCGATTCAAACGCCACATCCAAAATTAGAAGATTTCCATGCAAAGATGAGTGCGCTTCATCAAACAAAAAGAATTCATGCAAAGACAGGAAAAATATATTTTATTGAGTTAACCAAAGTGAATTTTTCTCTTCAAGTTTATACGGCTATCTTTGGCCTATTGTAATTTCCTATATAATGGCTTTCAGCCTTGTTTTAAAAGAATTCAATCTCTCTTGGTTAGACCAGACTCTGCCATTAAGAGTTGTGTAACCTTTTCGATCAATGAGCAGGAGTGTACTTTCAGATTTCAAGCTTGGCATAGTGTATATTTTTTCAGCAATTTGCATAAGTGGTAGAGTTTTCTCCCTTCCCAAATTCTGTTCGTACCTAGTTGCTATATCGTCCTTATGCAGGTCATGTTGAAGTGTTCTTTATTATCTTTTGTTGAGACTGTAAGTGGATGTTAAGCGGCTGCAAAGTTTCTTTTATCAGATCTCTCTCCACCATTTCCCTCAGGTTTTAGTTATTAGACCGAACCTCTGCATGAAATACTTATGCACAAGTGATTAATTTGAAGTATAAGGTCTTCCTTCTCTATTGTTTGCTCAGTGTTCAAGGTTCCAAGCCGAGTAGGATCATAGTTTTGGTGTATCACCCCCTTTTAGGTAGGATTTCCCTTTAAGTTTCTCCTTCTCCCTTTTCCATGGTAGTCCGTAGCCTAGAGTAGGAATCCTAATCGATACATCATACAGGAACCAGCCTTCTCTGGAGGTTCCCCTCACTCTTGAGGCACCCACCCTCGTGAGGAGATCCCATTGTTTCAGCCGGATAGAGGAATGGTCATTTTCGTGCACGTCTTTGAATCAGGGCGCAGCTGCAGGTTGACAACAGTTTTTGGCACGCCCAGTGGGACATATTTTCCCTGGTTTTTATGAAATTACAGTTACATCAGTGTTCTTCAAGAGGTATTCAATGACTCCAAGCTCAAGCAGTTGTTTTTAACAGTTCATGACAGCTTCCATGTAAGTCTATTTTTATTATTATGAATAAATTTTGATGGCTATGTATGGAGAGAATTCCTATGTTGTGTTTCCTTGTTAGCCTAATGATGAATCATACCATCTTGGTCATGATATCTATGAGCCTAATCAAGGTTATTATCAAAGCTATGTGGAGCCTTATCAAGTTTTTCATGATCCTTATTGTCAAGAACATGACTCTTACCTGCTTGGTAATCCATATCAGTCTCAGGATCAGATTTCGTCTTCCCCATATGGTTATGATGTCACATATGAGTAGTATCGCCTTCAAGAAAAAATGAATGAAATAGAGCTCAGAATACTAGCATATGCAAGAAAGGTTTGTTCTAACTCTCAGTATGAGGAAATAAATTGTCTATTTCGAAACACGTCTAATGATCTAGAAGAGATAAATGGACTATGTATTCTTGCATTAGAAAAGATGGAGGCTTGGGAAAGGCAGAGAATCGAATTAAAAGAATTGTCACAAAAGGATATGGTGCTTCTTATTCTTATGAAGCTCTTCACCATGCCCAACATGTGCCTAGGGGGCTTCCTAGTTGAAGTCGAGAGCCTAATCAAAAGTCTATTCAAGAGCCTATTCAAGTGGCTATTTATGAGACTAGACCTTCCTATAGTCCCATAATTTCCTCACTAATCATCTCTCAAGCTCAGGTTGTCCAGGAGGACAAACAGGTTCCAAATTTTGATGAGGTAATGGCCAGGTGGAAGGAATAGAATATAGAGGTTTTTAAGAATTTCTCTTTCCCAAACTCCCTACATGATTCCTTTTCCCTCAAGACTCTAAAATCCGATCATGATCAATCTCCCATGCCTCATTTTCCCTCTCAAACAAGTGAATTTCATCACCCTCCCGCCATCACCTTTCCTCAAGAAGACCCTGTTCTTCAGAGTATTGAGAAAGAGGTTGCAGCTACAGGTCAGGGTCTTGTAGAACGTGTGGAGGATGCTTCAGAAGTATTTGAGGAAATTCCTATTGATACTTCTCTTGAGGTTGTGATTGAGCATCCAGTTATAATTGAGAGTGGGAAGACTGATCTTGATGTGGACGAACTTCAAAAGGCGCTGGTACAAATGGAAGTCATACATGAGTTACAGGTATCTCCTATTGAGAAAGATTCAAATAGTGTGACAGTGGATTCAGTTCAAATAGACCAAAATGAGGAACAAAAATATGATTGGCAGCTGTACCTTGAGCCTCTACCAGAGATTGAAGAGCTTTGTACAGATATGTTGGCTATTGAAGAGCACGTTTATAAGTAGCTTGATAAAGAACCACCTATTCAAGATCCCTGTACAGATTGGGTTGCATATTCAAAGCTCCTTGAAGAGCTGGATGAACTGGCAGCAGTCAATAAGAAGGATGTGGTCACTCAAAAGGCATGCATGGATGGGGTATCACTTGACATGGTGATAGATGACAAGCACCCCGAGAACAATTAGGAAATACTTGGTGAGTTTATCTTTATTGGTGACTGGTTTGCTATTGATGACTCATTCAAGAAGGTGCTAATACAGTTGGTCGACAAGGCAACTGAATTATCAAAGGTTATGACTAATATACATCCTGCCTTGCAAATTGTATCATCTCTCGAAAGGAGCGAGTTCAAGAATGTTCCATTTGATCCAGGCGGATCGTACCTTATCATGGTTAACTAGGTTATTTTAGTTCTTTCTACTTTCCTCTAAGTGCTGTAAAAGCATAGTAGTTTGCTTCAGTTTTGTTCAATAAGTGCTTGTTTGCACATTCGCTTTTAGTTAGTTTTTCGCTTTCATGTGTTTTCCTTATTATTTTGAAGGAAGAGGTCATTACAGCAATGATCAAAGCAAATTTTCAATTAGAGATCAGATTCACCATCTGAGATTCATATAGCGTTTATACATGCCCTGGATCCTCAAGCATAGCAAGCATGCTCCCTAGCAGAGTGGCCAGAATGTTGAAAAATCTTCCACGAGTCAGATTTTTTGCCATTTGGAAAGTTATCGTCTCTAGCCAAGGAAGGAATAATGCACTATTTTCCTTTGGCAAGCTTTCAAAAGAGTAGTTTTCAGCACTCAGTCATTTTCAAGATTGGTTCGATGCGAAGGTTCAACCAAAGCATCCGTCGGCAAGCTTCTAGGCAAGAAGTGAACCATTGAACCTTGAACCATTTTGGTTCAACGGGTTCGATGGGTTCAAAGGTTCAACGTCATCAGTAGGAGTTAAGCGCATTTTTCAAAGTTCGAAGTTCAACTGCTTCAAGGTTCAACAGCTTTAAAACTAGTTCAGAGAGTGCAGGGTCTGTTCACTTCTTCAGTTCGATCAAATGGTTCGTCAGTCGGTTCAAGGCTTTATTTGAACCATTGAACCAAAATTTGGTTCAACGTCCTTGGTTCAACACATGGTCAAAAGGTTCAACGCATGGTTCAAAGCCGCGGTTCAATAACCGCTTGAACCTCTTAACCGGTTGAACCAAAATTTGGTTCAACGGTGGGTTCAAAGGGAGCGGTTCAATAAAATAAGTTAACGAGCTGGCTGTCGACTGCCACATGGATTGCCACTTGGACTGACATGACACCTTGCCACTTGGATGACACATGGATTGGCTGTCAGTTCAAAAGGGCACGTTTTGAAGACCCGGGTTTTTTTTTTAACTGCCAAGCGACCAATACAAAAAGGCCACAAGAATAAGAACTAAAGAGATTTGGACAGCAGGTCACCAAAACCAAGCCCCCGGGTTTTTTTTAAAAGGTGAGGACAGTCGAACAAAAAGCCCACAGAAACAAAGACTTGGACAAAGTTTCAAAAGACAAGGAAATTGAATTCCTTCAGACTTTTTGTTCGAAGGAATTCCTTCGGACAAAAAGTCCAAAGGAATTTAGAAGTCCACACAAGCTAAAAATCTTTTCGAAGGGCCTGTTGGAGGACGACTGCTGCCAACGCGACTGCCACATGGATGCTGACTGGACGACTGGAGGCCATGCGACTGCCACTGGCGTTGATACATAGACTGCCTATTGGAGGCCACGTGGACTGGCTGTCAATTCAAAAGGGCACATTTTGGAGACATGGGTTTTTTTTATTGCCAGCAAGCTAAACAAAAAGTTCAAAGGAATTCGGAAAAGGAAGGAGCAAATATCAAAGTCCGAAGACAAAACCAAGAAATAAACCCAGGGAAAAAGCAAAGACAGTTTCTGAAACATGCAGACTGCTGGAAGACACGTGGATTGGTCAAAGCCACATGGATGCTAACGTGGATGGCTTGTTGAAAGACACGTAGGCGACTAGCTGGAGGACACTGGCTACCGAAAGGTGCATTATAAAGCAAAGGCGAAGACACTTCCTTCGGACTTTTGTCCAAAGGGATTCCTTCGGACAAAAAGTCTGAAGGAATTCGGACAGGAGCAGTTTCCAAAAGGTGACACAAAACCCACGGATTGGAAGAAGGAATTCAGTCGAAAGCTTAGCCAAATCGCCAACAAAAGGCTGCAAGGTATAAATCCGCAAGTTATGACTCAAGACCAATGCAATGAAAGCTGACAAAGGAAAATAATAAAGGAAGAAACCTGCAGAAATATTTCTAAAAGAAAGAAGACAGCTTCCAGTGACATCCTGTAGGCCATCAAAGTTGGACAGCGGGAAGTAGCCGTTGGAATTTAAAAATAGTAGAAAAATCCAAAATAAATGAAGCCGACTGTGCAAAGGAATTAAAAAAATAGATAATCTGATGAATGAGTTGAACATGGAATCCTCCGGAAATAGACACGACCAAAATTAGGAGATTCACATGCTAACTCCGGAGCTATTTTCGAACGCGAGTCTATTTTTTAATGCTGGAGCTATTTTCGAACAAATGGTCGAAGCTTCAGTTAACGAATCATTAAAATACCTGTTTGTCTTCTTACAACGCATGCATCCGAAGGTCAAATTTAGCTTCAACAGGAGTTGACTAGTTCATATTTGGGGTTGACTGTTCCAGATTTGGAGTTAACTAATCGAATCAAACACCGCATCCAAAATTAGAAGATTTCCATGCAAGGATGAGTGCGCTTCATCAAACAAAAGGAATTCATGCAAAGACAGGAAAAATATATTTTATTGAGTTAACCAAAGTGAATTTTTCTCTTCAAGTTTATACGGCTATCTTTGGCCTATTGTAATTTCCTATATAATGGCTTTCAGCCTTGTTTTAAAAGAATCCAATATCTCTTGGTTAGACCAGACTCTACCATTAAGACTTGTGTAACCTTTTCGATCAATGAGCAGGAGTGTACTTTCAGATTTCAAGCTTGGCATAGTGTATATTTTTTTAGCAATTTGCATAAGTGGTAGAGTTTTCTCCCTTCCCAAATTCTGTTCGTACCTAGTTTCTATATCGTCCTTGTGCAGGTCATGTTGAAGTGTTCTTTATTATCTTTTGCTGAGACTGTAAGTGGATGTTAGGCGGCTGCAAAGTGTCTTTTATCAGACCTCTCTCCACCGTTTCCCTCAGGTTTTAGTTATTGGACCAAACCTCTGCATGAAATACTTATGCACAAGTGATTAATTTGAAGTCTAAGGTCTTCCTTCTCTGTTGTTCGCTCAGTGTTCAAGGTTTCGAGCTGAGTAGGATCATAGTTCTGGTGTATCACCCCCTTTTAGGTAGGATTTCCCTTTAAGTTTCTCCTTCTCCCTTTTCCATGGTAGTCCACAGTTTAGAGTAGGAATCCTAATTGATACATCATACAGGAACCAACCTTCTCTCGAGGTTCTCCTCACTATTGAGGCACCCACCCTCGTGAGGAAATCCCATTGTTTCAGCGGGATAGAGGACTGGACGTTTTCGTGCACGTCTTCGAATCAGGGCGCAGCTCCAGGTTGACAACATGTTGATTGTTTGGTACGGTAATTGGCCCCCTGTCATGAGTTTTGTTTAAGTATTTACACAGATAAAAACATTTATGTTATTAGCTTTTGCTCAAGTAGTTTTACTAGCAAGGGATTTCATTCACGTTGCTTTTTAAAAAAAAAAAAAAAAATTGTTTATAGTTTTTCATGGATGGACTGTGATCTAAAAAGTGTCGATTCTAAATCTTAAATATAGTTTATCCAAAACCCAAAATATTTATAAATTGTGAAAACTTATACTTTCTCTGAAAATATCTTATCCAAAAACCCTAGTTTTATTTATACTGTAGAAACATAAAATCTCTTATAAACAAATTATACTTTCTAAAAATATCTTCTATAATCTATTTTTAATGTAATGTATGGTATTTTATTGGTAAATCTCATCCAATTAGTTTCATTGCTAGGGAATCAAACATAGCTTACCTTCTTGCCCCTCTCAATGCCTTGAGAGATGAATCCTATACAATGTACTTCGACATCACATCATAATATTACAAATATTTTAATGTTCTGTAAATGTAAACGATATTGTGAAACTCTGCTATAGTGTGCCAAAGCTTACTAAACTCTATCTCCCATTATAATAAAACCTAAAATTCAATGAAACATGAAGTTCAAAAATTCAATACCACACAATTTATCTGATTGACAACCTATGGAAGCAGATGTCAAATGATTTTGTTTTCATTTTAAGCCTGAACTGAGTTCATTTTAGGTGGCGAGCAGGCAGTGCAGAAGGGTGTTCTGCAGCAGAGATTTCTAGCCAAGCATTAAAAAAATTGCCTACTAGATCACCATGGGTTGTGTTCTGAAATAAAATTTCAGAATGGAAAATTTTATAAACCGGAATAAAATAAATATCCGAAAAAAACAAACTATAATCTATGAAGGTTCTAAGATCTATTAAAATTTTAATAATAATTATTATATACTTATATAAAAATAACACCTTATATATTAAAATTTGTACAAGGCATCATAATGTGTATGTTACACAAGTCTCACAAGATTTTGTTCAATTTTCTAAAAATATTTCTGCACATGGTGAAATTTGTCTTTAAAACATCTAATATCTATATCTATTTCGATTGCTTCCCTTACTTTCATTTTTAAATGATTTTCTTCTCTAACGCTTATACTATTTAAGGTGAGTTGGTCAGTTGATTTATTCATCGAAACAGCTTCTAAGACCTCCTCCTTTTTGAAGATGGATACACTTATTGTATTTGAAATATTAGATTTAATAAATTTGAATATGAAGAATTATAAATTTTGATTCATAAAATTTTATTTTATAAAAATTTGAAAATTTTTAAGATAAATAATTATTTTGTAAAAATCAAATAAATATTAAATTTGAAATATATTATTATTGTTGACACCTCAAAAAATTATCATTATAATTATATCTCTCAATATAATTAATTGTAATACCATATAAAATAATATAAATAATAAATTTTTTAATAACAAAACTTATTCTAATTAATTATTCAAATTTATTCAAAATAAATATTTAATTATAATTTATTTAAATTATTAATATTAATTAAATATCTTTTTATATGTACAACTTCCCTCTTAAGCAAAGAGCAAACAAGCACCACATGATTTGCAATATGAATATTGACAGCTTTGACCACGGTTTCACTTTTTATATAAGTTGTAGACTATAATTTTATAAAGTCTGAATATTGATTTGCAATCTTCAAAGTTTAACTAGTATGTTGAAAATTATAAAATTAAGATAATGTTCTATTTAAAATTAGTTTTAAACGATCAAATTGAAATCTAAATTTGTTGGAATGGAAATTTGTGTTAAAATTAATTTTTTTAAAGCTATTAAATATGTAATAAATAGTTCAAAAAATGAAATGATTTAAATGTGAATTAAAATAATAATAATAATCATATTAAATATGAAATAAGAATTTAACTTGTATAAAATATTAATTAAAAATGATTATAAAAAAAAATTATTTTTTAATTTTCAAAATAATTATAAAAAGTTTTAAAAAAACTTCCTAATTTTTTTAAAGCTTAGTGTTACGTTCATTCAAATTATTCTTTGCTCATCTTTCTCCTCCTTGTAACAAAGTGATTAATTCACTCACTTTAACACTTCCGTTACCTTTAGATTTTTGACACTTATTATAAAATATTGGAAGTGTTCTTTTAAGCATTAAATGATTTTTTTTTAAAAAAATGTAAAAAGATCTATTTTTTGTTTGGGTGGGGGGATGTCTAATTTATTTATGCAAAACTTTAACTTAAAATAAAGTAGATTCAAGTAGTGCCACATGCATAACTGACAAGCCATTTCTATAACTGTCACCCTATGTTTTGACTATTATCAAAATATAAAGTGATTGAGGGTTTGATCCTACTAGATTTAATGGTTGGTTGATGAAGAAGATTAATTCACAAGACTTTTAGTTTTAATTAGAGGGAAGATGTCAATTGAGCCGGAAATGATGAAAGATGAGAATTTTGAATAGAGTATTAGGTGGGATAGTATTGTGTCAGTACAGAATTAAAGATTATCCATTATCCTTTCAAATATTTTAATTGGTAAACACATAAGATAGATATTGGACTCTTCAGATCTCGGTAAGCAAGCCTCTCATGTTTCTAGTTCTTGGGTGGATAAATTGGCTAGAAAAAACCAACAACTGTCTCTATGGAGACCTAAATATTGAAGGACACGATGGAGGTAGAGGAATTTTTGCCTATGAATTCCTAACATAATAGTTGATCAATCTTAGTTCAGACTGTCGAACGCCCTCGTTGGAAAGTTTAGGAAAGAAGACCTAATATAGACACCTTCAGAGATTGGGCTAATAAAAGGTGGAAGCCTAAAGGATAGGTTGAGATCTCAATATTGGTTACAAGATTCTTTATTATTTATTTCTCTAATCAAGAGGATTTTTCAAATGATTTGTCAAAATGTTTTTGGTTTCTATGAAAAACCACTTATCCCTCAAAAAATGAAAACTAGGGGTGAATCTTGACTAGGAAATCTTTAATCAACTACCCATATGGTTTAAACTACTGGGTCTTTCATTGAAAGTCTGGGAAGAAGAGGTTTTTATGGGTATTCTTAATTCTTGTGGTTAGTTTATCACCTTTGATCCAATCACTAAGTCCAAAAGAATGCTAGTATTTTCTAGATTTTGTGTCAACATATTTTTGGACAAGGAGCTTCCATCCTCTATCAATTTAGTGTCCAAATATGAAGATTGGTATCAAGTGATAGATTATGAAAGCATGCCACCATTTTTATATATGTTCTATAGATTAAGACATGAATCTAAATTATGTCCTCTTAAAAACCAATAAAAACGGAGGAGAAAATAAGACCTCAATAACCCCTCCACCTAGGATTAGACCCAAGAGGAAGATCCTTGTATTACAACACTAAAGGGATATAAGGAAGACATCAACCTTCAAAAGGATCATGAACAGAGTAAGTCTTCATGTGATCAATGGGTAAGTATAGGGGATCACTTACGGGACTTGATTATTATAGTCCTTGGAAAAGCATTGCATCTAAGAGTTATTTTTAAAAACTAGCATGAAGAAGAAGATAGAGTTGAAGTCGATCTTAAAGTTTTCAAAGTAGGAAAGAATAGTAAAAAAAAAAGATACAATGATGGAGGAAAAATATCTAATTTTTTTTTAGGATGGAGAGCTTGGAGACACGAAAAACCAGGATTAGGATCATCATGAGGTGAATGAAAGTATATTGGAGGATACAATGATGGGAAATGAGGTAGACACTATATATATTGAGGATGGGGAGATTAGATACATGGAAGATCAGGATCAAGATCAATAACAAGGAGGGGAGGAAAATAACAATCCTCTAGTTCTAGAGACATAAAACAAAAGCTCAAGATCTGACTATTGAGATAGATGTAAGGAATATGAGGGTTATTTTTTAGGGGAGGGATCTAAGTATAAATAGTATGATTAAAATGGTTTAGAGGGATATGAGATAGAGCTTATCCATGCGGGTGGAGAAGATGAATACGATTAAAACTTGGTGGAAAACATAAAAACCACATCCAAGACAATGATTTAGCCAAGTGTTAAAATAACAAGGAGTACAAAATTGAAGAAGAGTACTAGATCTAGATCTAGATACTTAAATATCTATTACTATTGAGAGTTTGTTAAAGAAATATACACAAAGGTTAACTTTAGGTATTTGAAAAGATGAATTAGTGTGGTCAGATTGATTTGATGGTCCCTTTGGCATAGTTATTTGTTTTTTATTTCCTTGCTCTTAGCTGGGGTGATGTCATGCTAATGTTTAGTTGATTGTTTGTCATATTTCAGTTCAAGATGTACTACTAAGTAGACATGTTCTCTATTTATTTTTTCTATACTTTATTTCTTTATCTATATGTAATTTTAACATGATTTAAGATCCTATCGAAACCCTCATTTTACCTTTTTAAATATATTTATTGGTTTAGTAGATGTGAGAAGAGTTCTCTCATTTTCTCTTTCCTTATCTTTTTTTTTTATGCCAATTTTCCAAGACTCTTATGGTTTTCTTCTAGTATTTTTAAATTTTAGTTATAACACATCACCCTCCAACTCTCCTTGTGCATCTGGTATAAACTATTCAATAGAAGGTACGAGACTCCCTTGATCTTATTCATCTAAAATGGATGAATCCTATAGATGCAAATTCTCATAATGTATAACTAAGGACATATCCATAAATAAATGCAATTCAAGCTAGAAAGCATTCTTTATAATATGATTCAATATGGTGAATGATCAATGTACTAGAGGTTTGAGCTTCCTATCTTTTCTCTTAAATATTAAGGCACACATTTTCTCTCATTGTGAATGTATGTTTCTGATGGTGTTAATCATACCAAGCCTTTTCATTTGTTTGGGATTTATCTATAATTTTTTACCTTGAGATGGATTTGTTTATCTCCTCTTAATTAATTTTACTACTTTTGTCACCTTTGTATCTAGTTCATGATATTTTATTTGTTTTTCCAATACAACATCAAGTGAGTTAGTTGGAAAGCAACTCTTGAACATGTTTAAAACTGTTATATGTTACTCATGATGAATGAATCAACCAACAAGAGAGGAATTGAAATTTAGGTTAAGGGGGAAGAGGACCTTTAAGCAATCGTATTAATATTAGTAGATTAACAAGGATGTCCCTTGGGCCATATTGTAAAAAATTTCAATGTATGCCACTAAAATTCTATGATCCATACCATGAGGTCTAGGACCAAGCATGCCAAGGACAACTGAGTTTTAGATGTGCAAAATGAATGGGCAAAGTTAAATGGGAAAGGACCAACTAAACACATTAAATGAAGTAGAATTCTTAATTGAAATAAATACAACTTATATTCATTTATAAAGTATAGGGAAAAACTGGTAAAATGTGTTATAATACATGTTTTAGAGAGTAGATATGCATAACATGCTATCTATGTTATGATTATGTGAAACATCAAAATTAGGTTGGATGTGTATGTTACATACTTGTACAAGTAAAATACAAGAGTGGTTACAACCATTACCAATTACCAAGAAGACAATTGCATTAGTTGATCTTAAAAGATGGATGATAATTGGTAAACCCTTTAAAGCATGTGGTCAAGATGAGGCAACCAGTGGATGTGTTGTGGATTTCAACAGTCAATTAAGCACACATAACTATGAGATACAATGTGGGGATATAAAGCACATAAGTATACAAGTTGTAACATCAAATTAAAAGGTGCATTGTATTATAGGTGTGAATGGTGCAAAAGTTGACAAGCTGGGATAGGACTAACATGATGTGTGGGACTATGAGTTAGGAAGTGCATAGTGTGGAGTGTGTAGGGGTCAATGTGTAGAAGTCTATGATATGGCTTGGGACTTGTGCATATGAATGTCAGTAAAATTAAGGCAAGGAGTGCATAAAATTAGGTGAGAGGTGTGTGTCTTGCACAAAAGAGTGAATGAGGAGTAAGTTTGGCTATATGGGTACTGCTCATAGATTATTCACCCTTTATTGAAGAGCAATGGTCTTCAATACCATGGTGCACAATTGTGGAAACTACACTAAAGCTGATATGAAGAAAACCACTTGGATTAATCAGCAATATTTCCCAACCTTGACCACTTATAAAAGTTGATGTGTGCCATGATGGGTGTGTGTGTCTATCACTTTGATGATTTGGTCCTTCTTTGTGGGATGTAAGTGTATAGGATCCAAATCATAAGGATGGTGTGTCATTGATAGCTCAAGAAGTGGTAGAGTGTAAATCTTGAGAACTTACACATTGAAGATTGGGTGTATGCCCAAGTACCTGAGGCAAATCAATAATGAAGCCATTGTCACTAGATGCGCATAAAATGGTGTAAGGACCATAGTGCAAAGGCTTGATCTTCTAGTGTAGACCTTTGAAGTGCTCCTTCTAAATTAGCAACCAAAATTTATCATTAACTCAAAATGTATAAGGTCTGTGATTTACATCATGGTGCTTATTTTACTTAGATTAAGTGTGAGAGAGAATCTACTAAAATTACTAGTAAATAGACTTGATGTGGTACACATTTTATTAGATTTATTTGCTTCCCATTCTTATGTGCATGAATTAATTCCTAATGGGGTGTGGTAGGAGATGACAAGAGGTGCCAAAGGTTGAAACCCAAGACATGTATAGAATGTATTATGACTAATAGAGCTACAAAGAGCCCTATTATAGGCCTATTAAATGTACACGACATTGTCATCCTAGGTATGAGAATGTGCATGGTTTTACATTTGTAAAAGATGAAAAAATGTGCAATTGACAAAATTTTCTTATCCATTTATCTATGGATAAAAATCCATCAACCAATCTAATTGTGTACCCATTAATTCCCATAATCCTTAACAAAAATGACTCATAAAACATGGATCACAGTCAGAGACGATGGATGTTGGTAACCCAAAATGAACCCAAACATGGTTGAAAAATGCTTGCATAGTGCCAACTACGTCAGTGTATTTTTTGCATGAAACCATGATGGCCATCTTGTAAAACTGATCCACTATAATGAA